>LPNX010490181.1:707456-776693 GCA_001517045.1 Pseudotsuga menziesii | reverse complement strand
CCCCCCCCCGCCCTTCAACTCTAGATGAACAAAAAGAACATCATAAAAACAAGTTTCCCTTAATGCAAATAGAAGGATTGCTAAAAGCAAAGGACGCTTTTGCACCGCCTTTTCAACAAATCTGCAATAAATGCAAACATCCAATGATACATAGTTTATCAATTGCAAATCTTGCAAAGAAACAACAAAACCTAGATACGAGCACAATGTTGAACGCATTTTAGAAACATATGATAAAACAATTGAATGTGTCTTATGCAATCCAACACTTACATAATGTTGTCCATAAGTTTCCAAAATCTCATTTGAAGATTATTCAAAGAGAGTTCCAACGACTATTTTCTATTTGTGAAAGTTATCTAAAAAGGGCTCTTCACACTAACAGTAGACAACAACAATGTTGAAGTCAATAAGTTGTGACTATTGCATCAAAGCTTTGTAGCAACTCTTATGTTATTAGAAATCAGTTCATTTTTCAAAAAATTTGCTTTTAGCTTTTGAAAATTAGGTTTATGTTGCTATTTTTTGCACATTTCTTAAAACCTATTCCAACAATATTGCTACTATCCAATTTAGAATCTGTATTAATGTTCCTAGATCTGTACATAAAAAACTTGCGTCAAACCTTTGAATCTTTTTTGGTTTAGGGAAAAAAACAATTTTATTTAGACTATAATGATAATACCGTGTGTAAAATATCACATACTTCTATCTCAAAATCTATTAGATTCCAGACGCATTTACAATTTGTGTTTTCTTAAAGGTTGGTATGCTTCATAGTCATAGTCTATACTTGTTTTAGTAACAACATTAGATAACATTTTCCAAGTATGGATTGTTTATAATTTAAAAAAAAAATGTGCTTGATTTTAACTTTCATAGATCGCTTATTCATTCAACAAAGGAAATTGTTATTTGCATACATGAAAATTAGAAAAAAAATGGATAAAAATATGTCAATGGATCTATGTGCATGCATTTCTATAATCATTCATTGGCATAAATGAAATAATGTTTCTATTTTACACTTGGTACATCTCTAGAGACATATTGCTTCATGATAGCACTTTGGTTGTTTGATGGCTTGCATGTTATCATCCCTTGTTGTATAACTAGTATCCTGCACACTAACCCTTAACAACTATTAGGGATAAATTCGATATGGGTTTGTATAGAAGCATTTACTTCTTTTTTGTCTATTCCAAACATTGCTAGATATAGGTTATTGTAACAAGTCTTAGAATCCATTTGCATATAGACAACTAAATACAAATTTTGATGATTATTCAAATATTAACATCTACGATGGCTTCGTTCTGGGAATTTATTCAAATCACAATTGGATTAGCTTGATTTTTGAATGTGGACATTGGTTTTTGGTACCATTGTAGTAAAACCAAGTCATTATGTCAAAGCTTGATTGGTGTTTTCATTGAATTAGTAATATTGTTGTAGTCTCCTTTGCTCTTTCTTGCTATTGGGATCAATATTGTTTCTTTGGTGTTACATATGTCTACATTTCAATTGCATTTCCTGAATTCACATAAAATTGACAATTAATGATATTATTCTATGCTTAAAAATATCAACATTTATTATCGCTTTGATACAAGGATTTATGCAAATTACAATAAGATCATATTGCTTTTGGAATGTGAACTATGGTTTATGGTTTCATTGCAAATAACAAACTTTTCCTTTCTTGCTTTTGACTACTAGTTTCAACTTGCAAAATAATGGAGGCTTCTACATTTATGTTCTATCTTACTCCTTTCATAAATTTGTCATATTCATTATGAATAAATCAATTAGACTTAAATTGGAGGATTATTTTAAATCATATTTGGTGTTTTGGCTATATTGGTGATGTTGTTGTAGGCTCCCCATTATCTCTTGTTATTGGAATCACTCTCGTTTATTTACTTGTATATATGTCTTCGATCCATTGGCAATTCCTTAGTTGGCATAAAACTCTAGCTAATGATACTGTCATATGCTTAAAAAATATGATTATTACAATTTCCATTATGTTAATCAATGATGTCATACATATAGTAACATATTTTTTCATGTCCCCCCATGTGGTAGGTATCAGTTTACAAAATGATTTACGATAATGCCTTTGTCTTTTTCTTCCTTCATATAATTTTCCCCTCTCCGTATCAAAATGCATGAACTAAGACGCCAATATGCATATTTAGCAATTGCACATTGTAATTTCTGTTTTCCTATGAAAACTTTTGGGCTCCCTAGTCTTGTAGCAAAAAATACGGAATAAGTTCTACGTGCACAATGCTCACTTGTTCACTATTTAGTGTCGTTGTGCCTAGTCATTTTGGTGCCATTGCAAAATACATTGAAACTTATACTTAACAAATACCCAGTATGCATTTTAATAAAGCAATTAATTGCCATAGTAATTTAGACAAAAAAACTACACTTGGAAGCACTGGTAATCAACTGACTTTGTGTACAAATCTGAAAGGAAACGGATCCTTAACAAAGGGTCACATTGTCTATAATGACAAAGAGCTGGTGCATGCTCCAAAATCGTCTACATGAAACAAAGGAAATTGCAATATGGACAAGCTCACATAGGTTTCAATATAGTGCATTGCAAATTTTGACACAACATTTGAAAAAAAATTGATCAATTGGGTAAGTGTTATGTTCTTCCATGTTCTTCCATTAAAAATGGTGGCTATTTCTTATCTTAATGATGAAAAGGGCTTGTGAAACCTTATAAATATTGGCAATTTGTCCATCTGAACACTAGTTTAAGGTGAATTCCATTGAGCTAATTTGGTGGTATCATAATAGCTTTCTACAGTTATATTATTAGTTTTATCCATAACATGCCTTATTTATTTTTCCAAAAAAGTGCGCTTGCTATCTATATAGTTTTTTCACAAACAACATTAATTAATTAATAAACTCTATGTATATTAGTTTTATATCATGTAGTGAAGATGAAAAGCAAATAGTTTGTTGGATGAAGTGGTGTATAACTTGGCTAACTACACTTTTGCTAAAGTAAGTTTTTTTTGTTTTTATTAAATACAATTTGATATGATTTGTCTACATATATTTCCCAGTTCCAGTGAAATATATGAAATGATAAAAGTTGGAAAGAATATGCCCATATATAGGCCTTTCATTATATTTTTTGTGTAATATATATAGTGATGATAGTGATAAAGATAACGCTTCAAAGTTAAAACAACATTTTTTATAAGGAAAGGTTATGCCTTAAATGCAATGTAGTTTACTTAACTATCAATCTACACTTTTGAAGCAATTTATTTTTAACCAATGAAATTTGTAAGAAGCCTTACATGCTTTCTCAAAGCCCTGTCTAAGGTATTTTGATTCTCAATAAATAGCCAAATCCCAAAATTGAGATTCTATTAATTTTGTTCATTTTATCCCTAAATCTTCCAAGTATTTTGTAGTATTCCTTTGTCTCAAGGAACTATGTTTCTTTATTATGTGTCAAACACCTATGGAAAATTTGTGGTGGCACCGTGGATCCTTGAAAATGTTAACTCGCCAATAGAGTCATAATATCACATATATTTGTAAAATGAAATTTGCATTAACATCCACACCTCTTTAGTAAGAGGCATCTCCAAAAACGTATATATAGCCAAATAGGTTTCAACTTATGCCCAATGAGCACAAAAACATGTTTAAGCCTAGATCTTGGCTTTAAACTTGAAAAGGATATAGATACATAGTTAACAAGAATCGAATTATGCTTAAGTTTATAGTTTGAAATTCAAGCTAACAAAACTGCCAATCAATAGTAAACATAGAATTATGTTTAGGCATAGGATATGTTGATTAAAATTATTTTGCTTGCATTTCCTTAAGCTTTTTCAGTTATCATCATTTATCTACACTGTGGAACCTTTATGTTGCCAATGCCTCTTTCCAATGATACTTTTGTTTCCTTCTGTATCTGACTTAAGATATTGGATTTTCCAAAACAACTTATAGACTTGTGTTCAATTGATTCTTGCATGTGAAAAGTTTGTTGTAGTTTAATAGCCTCAAACTCGCTTTTCCATTGCTTACCTCACAAAGCCATTAAAATTGAACCTCCATTTTATGATCAAGAAACAAGATTTCTAGTATGAAATCATTAATAGCAATTCACTTGAGTCCATTACCTAAAACATTGGTTTAAGATCCACAAGGTCAACTCCATTGTAGTATGCAATGTTTTAATCCTACTTTCCATTTTTAAAAATATTATAGTCAATGTTGTGTGCATTCGGTTTTAACCCTGTCTTTATTATTTTTAACAAATGGAACTGAGACTTTGCTCACCTAGAGCTTCTATCTTTTGCTAGATGGCAGTTAAGACCTAAGGAACAATAATCCTCATTTTGACTTGGTGATTGTTACTACTTGATGAATTGCAGTTTTGCATATACCAGCATTTATGCTCTAGCATTAGCCAAGTTTAGTAACTAAGCAATGTCCTCGTTTGGAATTTGAAATAGTTTAGATGCTTCAAGGCTAACACAAATATGACATGGAGTGTATGTTGATCTAAAAAAACATAGATGTCAACAATGAATCAACATCGACAATGTGTAATGAGTCCAATGTCAAAGTGGACAATGATACATGTTCTAAAAAATTATGAAATCAAAACAAAATTGCTTTACAGGATTTATACTCTATTTGTGGTCGAATGTCAACTAATTTGTGCTTTGACATGAATATCTATGGTACACGTCTTGTTACTGTAAGTTTTCTTTGTATCTAATCTACTTTTACACCATAGTAAGATATCTTTTTTGACAAAATTACATAGCCCTATTGTTTTCAAAATTTCTTGTTTACCATATTGAGATTAATGGAAATTTAAAATTTTGCAGAAATGGACTGTGGACCTAAATGAATCTACCCACAAGAAATTGAAACAAGATTATCTAGAAACAAAGGTTTTTTTAATGGTCGAACTTGTTATTTCGATTTTCATTTTTATTATTGTTTTTTGCAATGTTTTATTTTTACTATTGGACAATGTTTTTCACTTCTAAAAATATTGAAATAATTGTAAGTTTACAATCACCTAGTCAATAATTTCTTACAATTGTTGAAAAGATAGATCGATGGTTGGTAAAAATCTTATGGATAAAAAATTACAAAAAAAAAATTCCAGATGTAGCAACAAAAAAACAATTGATCGAAATAGAAGATGGCAATTCCTGTATCCCAGTAGATGAATTCAAGACAACTTCATTGCAGTTCATTATAAACAACCATTAAATAGTAATGAATCTAAATTGGAAAGAAAAAATCATGAATTTCAATTTAGGTATGTTGGGAAATTGTTAATGGACAGGCTTCAAGTTTTCAAGATACTTGGTTTTAGGTTTATACTCAACATAGCTTACATTTAAAAAAAATGACAAACTAATGTTTTGGCTATCGATTCCATGGTTTTGATATATATACATGTTGTGTGCTAATGCCATATACAAAACCATTTCCATATTGAAGATTTATTATTTTTGACACACATTGCTTAATAGCTCTTGTATTACTATCCTCTTAACTAAAATCATTTAGCCTTTGGTTTTTCAGGTTCACCCAAATGCCAAGGCCATTGCTTTTCCCAAGCTAGATTCTCAAACAAAAGTGTCATTCTTTCCTGCTTTGTCCTTAGCTTCTTTTTTTTTTTTCCTCGGAAAAAATTCATAATTTTATTTCAAAGTAGAACAAAATTACATATCTGCACATGTAAGAGGATCACTAGGATCCCTACATTGTCACATATTAGCTGTCTCATATAAACGTAACCAAAAAATTACAAAACTGTCCCAAAATATGGATATCACAACCCAAATAAAAAATCAGATCACAAGAATCTGAGATCAGACATACTGCCAAAAGCAAAGGCCACCGCCTCTGAAATGTCGTCGCCACCACAAAGTTCCCGAAGGAGCAAAACGGGTCGCCACGCAAGAGTATATCAAAACAGACACCATCACTGCCATATAAAGCAGGAAATCTTTCTCAGTAAAATCAAACAGATCATGAAGGAGCCATTCATCCAGCAGCATGCCGCTCAATCAGCAGCGAGAAACCACAACAAAAGGAAGGAAACGGCCTCTCAGTCAACGGCAAAAAACGACCTGCGTCCTCATCAGCAAAAGGAAGGATATGACCTCTTACGGCCTCTCAACTCTGGAGTGAGCCCCAAAACAGTCTCCAACCTTGGCTAATGGATGGCAAGACACCTTCTCAACTGCACGCGAGCACCGATTGACTGCCTCCTCCATGATTCCGCTATGAAGGTCTGTCATGGTGGAGCCATACAATCTTGATAGATCAAGATCGAAGGCCGAAACCCTCGACCCAGTTCCTGGAGCCTTCCATATCATTATAATTCCAATGAAAACCAAGATTCAACCAGAAATCTCTCCAACTCAAAGCACGGCACCCGAGCCGAGCCACCGCGAATCTTAGACACCGCCTCCATCCTCGAGCCGGTCCATTCAATTCCGCGCTAGTTTTGTCCCATGTGAAACCAGAGAGCGATTAATATTCTTCCACCACAGCTCTTCATCGATAAATATCTCTGTGAAAATCTTGAAGAGCTAATCGGGGAGAGCGATGATTCCCAAAACAAACCCCCCGGATCTTGGAGCTCATCAAAATCTTGTTTCTCTCGAGCCGCAACTGGATCTTGATAATCGCCACAGAAACAGAGCCCTCCCCCACCAAACCACGCTGACGAGCATGCCCAGCACCGAAATCTAAAGAGGAGTAGCCTTCGAGATGGATCAAGAAAATGGAGATCGAATATGGGGACGATATCAAACAAGACGGCAGTGAAAGATCTGAGTCTCAGCGATATCCGCATCATCCATTCTGATCGCCAGGGCTTTCGATCTCAGATGATCCTCCGCATAGCAAGGTCCCGTCCCGTCATCATACTGCCTCCCAACTATTCGGGTAAACTGCGCCTCCAAGACTCTGATCAGACCTGCGGTTAGAGTCTGAGAAAGCTTCGAAAATTCGAAGTCCCATTACATTTCACAGACTGCAATCTCTCGTCAAATTCAAGAGAGGCGACTGCATAGTTGGACGTATGCGGTCCGCTCAATCTCACCATCGAAATCCAAGATCAAACCCCAACACACTAGGTTTCTAGGAGCGAAGAGAGCCGTTGAATTGGGCTTTCTTGGAGCTCCCTCCGCCCCCTTCCTTCTTTGTCCTTAGCTTCTAACAAACTAGACCCTAGTATTGTTTTTACTTCATCCATTGACAACTACCCTATTAGTGCTAAAGAGACATGCTCCTACGAAAAATGGGTTATTGTTGGATACAAGGTCAGTTGGCATTGTTTTTTTTTCCAATATATTCCTTTTCTATTTAACAGGAAAGTGGTTGTGTATTGATTTCCAAAATTAAATAGTTGATTGTTTGTAGTTTATGCAACCTTTGTAAAATATGAATCAAAGGTTTATAGTGACCATTGGCCACATAACTATCTACAATATTGCTATGATAAATTCAAATGACATTGTAAGGTTCAATACTGTTTTTTATGTTCAATACTCTTCAATGCAACTATTTTTATAAGCAATACCAATAAGCAATTCATATGCAATACTAGTAACGAGTTTGGTACTTTGGCTCTCAAAGGCCAATACATGACTCCATTTGGGAAAAAATGCTTAAGCACTACTAACACATTTCTTTAAGTTGCAAAAAAACACTTTTCAAGTATTATGAGTAAATTTATCATTTCTACCTTTATATATATATATATATATATATATATTTCAAAATGCTAAATACTACCCAAAAAAACTAGACCTGCTCTATTTTACATGCTTTTATATCTCGACCAGTCTACGTGATCATATGGTCCTTGCTCAGGTACACTGCAAGAGTTATCATGAAAATTGCGTAGCATTTCATTGTGAAAAAAGTCTCAAAGAATTTGTGATAAAAAAAATGCAAAGGCAAAGATTTTGCCTTCACTTGTAAGTTCTTGTCTTCTATTTCTAGTTTTATTCCTCTATCACTAGTATCTATGTTTACCAATTCTTTATCCTAATTCTTCTAATATGTTGTGTCAGGTACACATGGATGTAGATTTCTCAAACCCTACATATGTTCTGATGAAGATTGTACCTGACGTTCCTACATGTGAACAATCGTTAGGGAAAAGTATGTTTGACTTTTCCTTATAAAGTATTTATTGGTCCTTTGAATACAATTTGAAAATCTATTTAACTAGAACTAACACTGTGTTTATTGATTTCACAACATTGTAACAAATTATCGATACAAGATCAGAAGCTACCAAATTTTTAGTCCATAGAAATGCATATCTATATGGCAAATAACTTGCAAAGCAAATAGATTTTGTTTCCTAAAAAAACAAAACTAAGAAACAACTCAACAATAATAATAGTACAAGCTCTTGCAAATGATAACTTGAGCATCCAATTTCTTGTAGAGTTGCTAATGATACAAGTATTTTGAACTAAATTATAGCACTTAGAAAATGACATTCGTGTTTACAAATATATCTAAAAGAAAATGTTTTTTGATAGTGGTGCCTGCAATCGTGTTTACTATATATATATATATATATATATATATATATATATATATATATATATTTGCAATATTAGATCTATGATGACAGGATAATGACATAGTATGTGTTTCATTGATGCCAGTTTCCCAAATTTCCTATTCAATCATGCATATAATTTTGATTGTTTCTATTGAATAGGAATTTATCTAAGGATGAAAGAAATTTCCCAATTGATGGTTATGATTAGATTTTATAAGAATATATTGCCAAGGTCAAATTGCAGTTGTGTTGAAGAGTTTGGATATTGATAGTATGCCTCTTGCATGCATAATTATACATTCATTTCAACTTGCGTTGCTAATTAGCACACTTTCATTTTGCTCAATCATAAGATTGTGCGAATGTCTGGTACATGTGAACTTATAATCTCCAGAAGGCAACCTCTAATTGCTATATGGCATAAAAAAAGCATTGCATAGACCATGAGTAATCATAAATGTTATGTTCTAGTGCTGATATATATTGGATAAGATTACAATTATTTGGATATGCAATGCTCAACATATTTATTTCTCAATAATGAATATGCATGAATGACACTTGAAATTCTTTGTGAGCTTGAGATTAATATCATTGTGTCATTCGTTTAATATGATTTGTTGACATGCATGTTTATTAACAGATAATAAAAAATAAAAAATAAAAAATAAAAAATAAAAAAAGATCATTGGATCTATTATTGCATGTGCATTCCAGTGTATGTTTGTGGTCATAGCAATGAAAATGTCTTGGAGTTAAAAATTAAAAAACATAATGAGCCTATGGATCAAGTTCTTTGCATCTTTTCTTTGACATTAAACTTCCTGCATAGTTGCTTTTTGCAGTCAATGGAGCCTTTCTCAAAACAAGTTTCCAAACCTCTTTGTCAATGGAATATGGACCAATGGATTTTTGTCATCGTATGTTTTCTTAAATTTTAAGAATTTTGGCCTTTAGTTTTTTTTTTTTAACAGTTGTGCCTATATTGATGGAATTCGGGATTTAGGAGCACATTGCTTTTTTATATTGGAATATAGGGGAAAAATATTGTCTTCTCCAATTGAAATCGATAATTGGGTTGTGGATGACTTAGGCTATAACAACAATTGCTTTCTATTCCCACCATGAAAAAAATTACTCTTCCTTGACTATGTTAATTGATCTCTCCTAGTTAAATTGTAAAATTGTCAATCGTTGTGTTATGACATATTAAAGATCATTGATGCTTAAGTAAGAAATCTATTGAATCTTGTCAATAGTTTTATGAAAACCTTCATATGTTTTTACTTGCTTTAAGTTATTTGTTTTTTACTTGTTTTAAACCTACTTAGGATTCCAATCCAATGCCTTATATGAAATTCCAAAATCAAATTTAGAGAATTTCCTAACAAAATTGCTTTCAAGGTGATATTGGATAAGAGCAAAGAATGGAAAAAGTTATAAACCCTTGCTTAAGCAAATTGGGCTATTTTACAAATTATTTGGTGTTTCATTCTTGATACATATAAGGAAATGAGATCACAATATTCTCTAGTGTCTCAAGAATTTCCCTAAAAATAGGACACTATGAAGTAGGGACCAAGAAAATCATGCCCTTTTGGCCTCTAAATGTCACTTTCAAATGGATTTAAGTCAATAAAGCCAGGGCTTCTCTAGACTTGCCTTCTCTAGATTTTATTAAGCATGCACTTAATCCTAAGCCTATCCAAAAGTCAATTATATTTGTTCCCCTTATTATACATCAAGAACCCTTTTCTTCAATTCCATCTCCAATATTCCCACCTCACCTATGACCTTGGAAGTTCAAGTTTAAGCCATTTCCTATTCAAGATCATCCTTTAGCCTTTCTCTAAATTGATCATGCTAGTAGAGTTGAGCTTGGAATGTACTTTCAAGACATCCCAATTTTTCCAATCTCTAGCACAATTGCCATAGAGGTCTCCTAAGGATCGAATGCATGTCTCAAATAGCATTTTCTGTTTCAGACCACTGCATTTCAACAAATGAATTCTCGTCTTGAGGAAACACTAGAAACAACCATAAATAATGCTCATCGAAAGTAAACATAACTATAAATCGGCTTCCACCCCAAGTTATGTTGGATAGCCATCTAGTATTTCCAAATACTTTTAGCTACAAAGTTTCAGTTAACTTGAATAAGGGTGGAAGTGGTCAACAAGAGACTTTGCAATTTTACATTGCTCCATATTTTACAACCAAGTGAAACCTCTAACATCGTATGATTTACGAACAAGTTATTCCAAGCTTCTTCATTTCTACTGCTCTAATTATCTGTTAAATTTAATGAAGCATAGGATCCTCGGATCTGAATGAATTCAATGGAGAATGAAGGTTGCAAAAGAGAGAGAAGCAATTCAGTAAACTTTGGTCAATTATTCATCGCAGAATTAAACACACATGAGACCAAATTTGAAAGAAATAACATTACATCCATTAATCATTTATGTATCTGTAATACAACCATAATACAATATGAATATTTTGAATGCCTTAGGGAGGATTCGAGTTCACCCACTCAAACTGACTCTAGTGCTAACTCAGTGAGGAAAAATCACCACTAGAGCTCACTAATGCAACTTCGAATCATTGAATCGGTTCACAATCACTTAATTGATGTAGGTAGGTGAAAAAAATGTGCCCTACCTCCCTCAAATCATGGAAACTGGTGCTAGGATGACTGGGAGTGAACTAACTTATGGGAATCAAAGCATAATTGAACATAACTGAACACCGACTAGGGTCAACTACTGGAGACTGTTGGTGGCACTCATAGTGGGTTCCTAAATTATAGGGATTGGTCCCTGGAGCTCCTAAATTCAGGCAGGCAGGCATATTGAATGGTAGGTGGCCCCCAGGTCAATCCCCCATGCACCAGTGAAGTGGTAATGACCTCCTAAGCTAGGAAAAGACAAATAGACTATGGTGGTCAAGAGACGATTAATTAATAATCCTAACATTATCCATTTGGCACAAAAGCCTTGGGCTTTATGTCCAAATGAACCAATTAGGCATGCAATTTTTCTTTTCTTTCAAAGCATAACATAAGCTACAACTAACTCTGTAAAGCTCTTGGTCACACTAAAATTGGTCCATACAAAATCACTGATGAAGTTTTCAAGCTAAGCATAGCCATGGGAAAAAGGAACCTATAATAATGAATAATAAACATGGATAGCAACCAATGTTTTTGGTACATATTTGAAACATGCATGCAAAAGACAAGGGCTACATAATCCATGTACTATTTGTTTTGGAAACTCTTAGGAACACTCATTTCTATAGCTCATTCAAGGAGGCTTCTAAGGTGAAAGGAATACCAATAAATTTGAACATATGTCAAAGTTGCAATTAAGTTGATTCTTGCATTAATATCAAATCAATGATATCTCTCTAACTCTGTGGATAGGAATAATTTTTCATCATTTGTGACTTTGATCCTACAACTATTTCGTTGACATTACGATACAATGTTCTAAACAAATGAATATGCACAAAGGAGCCAAATAACATTCTCCATTTTGCCTTACAGTTCCTCAAATAACTTATACACTTTCCACTTTTTCTAATTCCTATTTTACCCTACCTTAGGGACATTACCACCATGTAGCTCTTGTCATCATTTATTTAAAATAATATTTAAACCTCTTTTAAAAAAGTTTCATTTTTGACATTTAGATTTTGAATTTACCTACTCTAAAAATTTAACTCTTTTATAAATTTTAAAGAACAAGTATTCATTTATAGAATTTAATTTTTTTTAATATTATAAAAATGGGCTCTATGTGTCTATTTTTATAATTTATTATAAATAAAAAAGGCATTGAATTCTTTTTGGATGGAATGAGTTATCCTTAATTCATTTAATCATGACTTCCTCCAATCTCATACATGACAAATAAATGGACATTCAATTTACTTGATATTTAAAATTGGGATCATGTTTCTTATTATGTCTTGAAGGAGGACATTTATAAAATGCGAAGGTGAATTAGTTTGGTTTCGGTAGCATTTGATATTTGGTTTTTCAAAAGAAAGGGTAAGTCTCAAGAAAAAAATTATTAAATTTATTTTTTAATTTTGAAAAATCCAAGTTCGGGTCCATAAGCAGTAACAATTGCCCTATGAAGACTCGTTCTCACTACGGCTTCAGTGGGTTCATTCTTCAATTGCCCCATGAAGACTCACTCACTGCCTATATGTCGTCGACTCATTCTTCAATAGGCACGCGGTCAGAGATATAATTTTCCTCCCACTGCTTGGGAGCTTACGGTTTCATGTTCTATTTCACTCCCCGATGTGGGTTCTTTTCACCTTTCCCTCACAGTACTACTTCTCTATCAGTCACCTAGGAGTATTTAGCCTTGCAAGGTGGTCCTTGCTGATTCACATGGGATTCCACGTGCCCCATGCTACTTGGGTTAAAGCATAAGACAATGATGCTTTTGGCTACTGGACTCTCACCATCTAGGGTGCAGGACTCAATCGCTTCGCCTAGCAGCACAGAACTTATATTGTGCCCTCCCACAACCCCGTTTTCGCAGTTTAGGTTGTTCCCATTTCACTCGTCGCTACTATGGGAATCGTTTTTGCTTTCTATTCCTCTAGCTACTAAGATGTTTCAGTTCGCCAGGTTGTCTCTTGCCTTCCCATGGATTTAGCAATAGTTAAAAAGGTTAACCTATTCAGGAATCTCTGGATCTATGCTCATTTTCAACTCCCTGAAGCATTTCGTCGCTTACCACGCCCCTCCTCATCTCTAGGTGTCTAGGTATCCACCGTAAGCCCTTCTTCATTTGAACCTCGTCGTTCAAGGCTATGCCATCCTAAGGTGCTACTAAATGGAAGGATCTTATCAACGTCCATGAATTAGAAATCATAAAGAAAACTATCGGATCTGAATAATTTTGTGCTATCATATGTATTGGCTAGGATCATGGGCTGGAGATAAGCGGACTCAAACTGCTGACATCTGCCACAGGGTAAGCCGCCATCTCTCAGGCCTCCCCAACTGATTCTACCATAGAGTCCAACGATAGACAATAACTCCCCCTCGAACACAGCTCACAACTTTCATCGTACTGTGCTCTCCAAAGAGCAACTCTTCCCAAAAGGTGCTGAGTTTCAATTCCATTTCGGGGATTCTTGTAGTTCTGGACTATCCAGCTACAAGAGAACCAAGAACAGGGAGTTATCCCCTTTTTCCGCCCGACTCTTTGGTCCTAAGAATGATTGCCCTTCTCCGACCCTTCCTGTCCAACCGGAGCGGACAACTAATGTGTTCCACTCCTCGAATCAGGGTGGGTATATGGTCGGTCTGTGACCCCTGGATGCCTTCAGCATCCTTGGGGTGATCTCGTAGTTCCTACGAGGTGGAGACAATGGGGTCGGTCCATGGCATGGCTTTTCCTTTTAAAATTATTAAATTCATTTTTTAATTATGGAAAATTGTTAAAACGTAATTGGTTGGAGCTGCTCCAGGGTGAATGTCATCATTCATTTAGTAAGGCTGTTCATTATATTATGAAACGGGAACTTTACACTAAAAATCATTAGAGCTGCTCCAAGGTGAATGTCATCATTCATTTAGTAAGGTTGTTCATTGTATTATGAAACGGGAACTTTACACTAAAAATCATTGGAGCTGCTCCAGGGTGAATGTCATCATTCATTTAGTAAGGTTGTTCATTATATTATGAAATGGGAACTTTATACTAAAAACCAGAACTCTAACTATAAAAACGATGGTTTTTGTATAAAAAACACTTTCCAAATAGAAAATTGTTGATACCAGTGTACACTCTTTTTTTTCAAGGTAAAAAATAGAGTCATATTGTTGTTTACAAAAACTTTAAAATCAACCCCTATATTGAAAAAAAAAATCTTTAAGAGATAAATTACAATTTTTTTGAATCTTGCATATTAAACAAAACAAAACAAAATTATAAATAATTTCACCACTCTAACCATAAAAAATCAAAGAAATTATGATGTGATTCATAATGAAAGCATATATTAAACCATACAATAACAAATGATTCATATAATTTTAGTCCACTGAATTTAAAAACTTAAATAAAAATAATTGAAATTCTAAAAAGTTAAACAAATTTTGATTTTTCTTAGTGAAGAAAAAAAATTTAAAAATAAAAAATTTAAGAAAATGAAAATATATTTTAGAAAATAAGTAAAAAACAAAAAAAATTATAAAAAAACTAATGTTTTAAACTTTATTAAAAACAAAGTGTAAAAATAATTTTTTTAAAACAAATGTTTTAAAAAAAAAAGTTTAAAATTAAAATAAAATGGAAACCTTACATTATCCCTCTTCCTTCCTACTTATAAACTAATGTAGAGGAGGTGGAGTGGAATGGTGGAAGGATAGTTTAGTTTAGTTTTATTTTATTTTAGTTTATTTTGTATTAGTTTAGTTTATTTGTTTTTTTAGTTTTTTTTTGTTCTTTAAAATATTGAAGTTTAAAAAATCATTTTTATACTTTTGTTTTTAATTTTTTTTTAAACATTAATTTTTTTTCATATTTTTTTTCATATTTTTTTGTTATAGACAAATCTAGTTTTATCAATGATTCATTTTTTAGTGATATTGAAAATATATATTTTGCAACTTGGACAAAAGATGAGACTTATGAATCTATTTTAATAAATGAAAATAATGAAGGCAAATATAGTCAGATGTTGACTTATAATGTCGTGGTTAAAAAATTAACATATGAAAAAATGGATTTGAAAGGAGTGACTGTAAAGATATATCAAAAGCCACAACATTTTCAAGATCATGAGATTGGGTCTTAGTTTTGTTCTCGGGTTTAAGTAAAATTTCCAATATTACATATAAAAACATATTTCAAGTTTTATTGTTTTTTTATTCTTCATTAAAAAATTTAAGTATTTTCTTGCGATTGGAAGCTCGTCGCATTCACCTGCAGATCAAGCATTCATGGTTGATAAAAGTAAATTGTTTTATTATTGAAACTCCAAGCTATTTGGTATTTGACAATCTGAAAATGAGACTGTGTGAAATATCTTTGCGTTAAACCATTTCTGGACTGATCATTCACTGATATGGCACGACTATTCTTTGCATTTATAGTTTCCATTTAGTTTAACTGCTAAATTTCTTATCAAACTATGGGAAAGTTCATGTGGATATCAAGCTAGAAGTTGAAAAGTTTAGGGATTTTATTGGTCGAGCATTGGAACGGAGGTTGGGGAATGATTTAGTTATTCTTTATAACTAAATATAAACCTAGTAACGAGGTTTCAACCTACAAAACTCTTGCTAGATCGATGATATAACTTTCAGTTTGCTGAGAAAGTTAATGATCGACAGTCCAAATACCATATCATTAAAGGAAATAGCAAGTGAGTTAAGTCTTGATTGACAGTCTGATAGGAAACCAGGGTAGTTTTGGGAAAGCTATGTGTTAATTCTTGATTGGATATCGACATTGAAAACGTGATTACAAAACCACTATTCACCAAGGCCTATAAGCACCAAACGACTAAGGTTTGGTTATATGAGTTGAGTTGTGTGCCAGTATGGTCGTATGATTGAAGTGTTGGTGCATATTTTTAAGTGAATATATATAGCGTAGTTTTGATAAGTTAGAGGAGAATGTTAAATCTAGCCAAAGTTTGGTAGATTAGGAAGCATAGCAAAATAACCATATTTTATTTTTTTGGTTAGCTTACTAACTTGCCATCAATTTTTGGTATCAGAGTAGGCTTTTGCTCAGAAAAATAGAAGTGAAGAATGGCTCTTCGAATAGGAAGAGCAGTAGGTTGTGGAGCTAGGGAATGACCAGTGGCTAATGCTAAAGTAATGGAGGAAATTAGGTAGTTACAAGCACTGTTGGAAGCCATGGAGATGGGCAGACAAAGAGATCCAGAGGCAGGGGATGTAAGTGAGCCTGAAGGAGGATATCAGGAAGAGGAAGTAGAACCTGTGCCATAAACATCTAAATTAAGATACTTTCTATTTATCTTAGGGGAAATCATAATGCCATAACCTGAATTGCCTACTTATGAAGGGAGCCTTACAGCTGAACATCTCATTGATTGCATCAGTGAGTTAGATAAGTACTTTGAGTATGATGAGGTTGAAGAAGATAAGAAGGTCAGGTTGGTAGTAACAAGACTGAAACGCCATGCATCCTTATGGTGGGATAGCGTGCAGGCTGAGAGGACAAGGAAGAACAAGTCAATGATAAAGAGTTGGGATAGAATGGTGGCTAAGATGAGAGCCAAGTTCTTGCCAAAAGACTACTAGTTGTCTTTATACAGACAAATGCAGAACCTTAGGAAAAGGTTATTGACAGTAAGAGAGTATACAGAAGAATTATACAAAGTAAACCTAAGAGCAGGCTATGTAGAAGATTCAACATAAAAGGTTGTATGATATATCAATGGGTTGAGGATGGAGATTCAAGATAAGTATGATATCTCCAAGAACAATGGAAGAGGCATAACAGTGTTCCTTGAGAGTAGAAGAAAAGTTGTTGAGGAAGCAGAACTCCAACAGAGGTAGGGGTTCAGCTGAAGGAAGAGGACAAGAAGCTGGAAGAGGAAAGTTTTCAGCTCCAAGAGGAGATTCTAGCAGTTCAAACTAGCAGGACCACCAAGATAGAGGAAGTGACTCGAAAGGGAGAAGACCTTACCAAGGAGGTAGAGGTAGAGGGAGAGGCAGAGAGTATGTTTTTAGATGTTACAAGTGTAACAAATTGGGTCACAGATCTTTTGAGTGTCTAGAGAAAGAAGGAATAGGACAGAGAGGAGCCTATGTAGCTCAAATGAGCAACAACAAAAGCAAATACCAATGGCTAAAAACATGCATAAAATTGGAGAGGCTTTAATGATGAACAAAGTCCTCCTGAATCCTGAGAAGGAAATTGCAGAACCTGCTCAGAGAAAATATTTGTTCAAAACTATGTGTAAAGCTAAAGGGAAATGTTGCAAGATGGTGATTGACAGTGGAAGCACTGACAACCTTGTTTCCACAAAAATGGTGGAGAAGTTGTGCTTAAAAGAGACCAAGCACCCTATTCCATACAAAGTGTCAAGGTTGCATAAAGGGCATCAAATATTGGTAAGTGAACAGTGTAAAGTTGATTTACAAGTAGGCACTTACAAAGATAAAATTATATGTGATGTAATACCCATGGATGTTTTCCATATCCTTCTAGGAAGACCATGGCAATTTGATAAGAAAGTGATACATGATGGTAGTAGGAACTATTATAGTTTTGATAAGGATGGTGTTAACCATGTTCTCCTTCCTTTACAAGAAGGGAACATAGTAGAGCAACAACCAGCTAAATCTATAGTACAATCAGGCAAAGAGTATTTGTAGCAAATTGAAGAAGAGGAGCTGAATTTTGTTGTAGTGTGTAAGCCTAGGATGGTAATGATGAATAAAAGCATTGCAGATCTGCCTCAAGAAGTTCAGGAGATATTAAATGGGTTCCATGATATTGTAGTGTATGCCCTTGCAAATGAGTTGCTACTAAGGAGGGATATCAATCATCACATTGACTTCATCCCTTAAGCAAGTTTACCAAACAAGGTAGCATATAGGTTGACACCTCAAGAGAATGAAGGAGTTAGAAGGCAAGTTTAGGGACTGTTAGATAAGGGGCTGATTCAGAAAAATCTAAGTCCATGTGCAGTATCGGTAGTACTCAGTCCAAAGAAGGATGGTGAATGGAGGATGTGCACTAACTCCAGGGACATCAACAAGATTACCATTAGGTACAGGTTTCCATTGCCTAGGATGGCTGATATGATGGACTACCTAAGTGGGGCAACTTATTTCTCAAAGCTAATTGATTTGAAGAATGGATACCATCAAATCAGATTCAGAGAAGGGGATGAGTGGAAGACATCCTTCAAGACCAATGATGGGTTGTATGAATGCCTAGTTATGCCATCCAGACTATCAAATGCACCAAGCACATTCATGAGGCTAATGAATGAAATCCTGAGGGATTTTATAGGTAAGTTTGTAATTGTTTAACTTGATGACATTTTGATTTTCAGTCAAACAGAAGAAGAGCATTTGAGACTTCTAATATGTTTCTTAGAGAAGTTGCAAAAAGAGAAATTGTTAGTGAATGTGAAGAAGTGTTCTTTTCTAAAATCATAATTAGTATATCTGGGTTTTGTCATTTCAAGAGATGGTTTGAAAATGGACCCAGAGAAAGTGAAATCCATTGTAGATTGGCCTTCACCTCGGATTATATTTGAAGTGAGGAGCTTTCATGGTTTGGCTAGTTTTTATAGGAAATTTATCAGAAATTTTAGTGGCATTTGTGCACCCATCATTGAAACAACTAAGAAGGACAAACAACCATTCCATTGGACAACAGAAGCTGAAAGGAGCTTTCAGTTTTTGAAGAAGAGATTCACTGAAAAATTGGTACTGAAATCGCCAGATTTCATTCATCCCTTCCAAGTAAAGTGTGATGTAAGCGAGACTGCAATTGGGGCAATACTCAGCTAGGAAGACATACATGTTGCCTACTTCAGTGAGAAGTTGAATGAATCAAGACAAAAATACTCACCCTATGATAAAGAATTATATCTTATTGTCCAAGCATTAAAGCATTGGAGACACTATTTGGTGCCTAGGGAGTTTATACTGTTTTCAGACATCATGCCTTGCATTATATCATGCAGCAACCCATACTAAACCAAAAGCATGTTAAGTGGGTTGAATTCTCGCAAATTTTACCTTTGTATTGAAACATATTAGTGGACAATTAAATAGGGTGGTTGATACCTTAAGCAGAAGAAACCTCATTGTGCAAGACAATCAAGTCCAAGTCTTAGGATTTGAATTTTTAAAAGACTTGTATGAGACTGATATTGATTTTCAGAATGCTTATAGGGCTTGTATGAATCCTGTGGAAATGGACAGAAAATCATGCACTGAATATATGTTGCAAGAATATTTATTGGTCAAAAACAGTAAACTATGCATTCCTAAAAGTTCCATGAGAAAGAACTTAATGCATGAGAAGCATAATGGAGGTATGGTAGGTCACTTTCAGACTGATAAGACCTTTGGACAGCTGAGCCATTTCTATTTTTGGCTAAGGATGAGGTCTGAAGTTGAAAAGTTTGTGAGCAGATGCAGAGTATGCCAGCACGGTAAGGGAAGAAGCCAAAACATAGGTTTGTACACACCATTTCCTATTCCAACTAGGCCTTGGGACTCAATGAGTATGGACTTCATATTGGGTTTGCCAAAAACTCAGAAAGGAAATGATTCGATCTATGTAGTAGTTGATAGGTTTAGAAAGATGACTCATTTCATTCCATGTTTTAAGATAAGTGATGCCACACACATTGCTAACTTGTTTTTCAATGAGGTTGTAATGGTACATGGATTTCCTAGAAGTATTGTATCAGACAGGGATGTGAAGTTCACAGGTCATTTCTGGAGGACCTTTTGGAAGAAGCTGGGTACCAAGTTGAACTTCAGTTCAGCTTATCATCCATATTCTGATGGCCAGACTGAGGTAGTGAATAGAAGTTTAGGTAAAATTTTGAGAAGTTTGCTTGGATAAAATCCAAAACAGTGGGACAAAGTGCTAGCTCAAGATGAGTTTACCTACAATGATTCACCAAACAGAAGCACGGGAATGAGTCAGTTTCATATTATGTATGGTATGCATCCAAGAGGGGTGTATGAGCTTCGTGATCCAGGTCAATTAGAGGAGAGAAGTACAGATGGTGAAGACTTTGCAGCAAGGATTAGTGGGCTACATGAGAAAGTCAAAGGAAGATTGCAACAAAGTAATTCTAGTTACAAGATGAGAGCATATTTGAGAAGAAGAGAGAAAAACTATGAAGTGGGAGACCTAGTTTTAGCTCATCTAAGAAAGGAGAGATTTGCTAGAGGGGAATATAACAAGCTGAAGATGAAGAAGATTGGGCCTTGCGGGATACTTAGGAATTTCTTTGCAAATGCCTATAAGCTGAAAATGCCAACAGAGATTGGTATTTCACCAATATTCAATGTTGCGGACCTATATCCTTATGTGGTAGATGACATAGGACAACCAACAGAAGGTCAAGATCATGTTGAAGATCTTCAATGGCTGAAGCATATGCTTGTGGAAAAGCCACTAGAGGATGAAGCTATCTTGGACACAAGAGTGGCAAAGAGTACCAAACATAGAGATTACTTGGAGTATTCGGTCAAGTGGAAGGAGCATCCTGTAGAGGATTTTACATGGTTGAATGTTGTAGATCTAGAAGCTACAAGTTTCACAATGGCCGAATTAATGAACAGGGGTTCATAGTTTTCACCCTTGGGATTTTGATGCAGGGGCATCAAGACCTAACCAACAATGTGATGAAGTGATCACATGTTGTGGCTAGGAAGGGGACAAACTATCCAAAAGACTTGAAAAAAAATTGTTTTAAAGTATTTTATTATTTGCAGATAATTAGAAGTAGTTAGTCTTGTTGTCAATTTCTGAGAAAGATTAGGAAATAATTGTCATCTTAGACTCCCTGCAAGGAGATCGAGCCAAGTAGGTAGTTGTTGAGTAGAAATAGGGATTTAGTTTTAAAAAAAATAGAAAGTTCCCTCCTTTGTGGAAGGAGAGTAGTTAGTTTGTTTTCTCTAAGAGTTGTAATTTGAAAAAATGGGGCATTAGGGAAGAAACATAAATAGGATATACTCTCTATGTAGTGAAAAGGGATTGGATGAAGAGACAATAGCTCTATGTAGTTTTAATTTAGAAATCTTGGTCAAATTTGAGAGTTTTCGAGTCGTTTTCTGTGTGAAAGGATTATATATATATATATAGTATTTTCTTGCGATTATTGAAACTCCAGGCTATTTGGTATTTGACAATATGAAAACGAGACTGTGTGAAATATCTTTGTGTTAAACCATCTCTGGACTGATCATTCATTGATATGGCACGACTATTCTTTGCATTTACAATTTCAATTCAATTTAAGTGTTGAATTGCTTATCAAACTATAGGAAAGTTCACGTGGATATCAAGCTAGAAGTCGACAGAGGTTAGGGGTTTTATTGGTCGAGCACTGGAATAGAGGTTGGGGAATGATTTAGTTATTCTTTATAACTAAATATAAGCCTGATAAATGAGGGTTTCAACCTACAAAACCCTTTCCAGATCGACAATATAACTTTCAGTTCATCGAGAAAGATAGTTATCGACATTCCAAATACCATATCACTGAAGGAAATAACAAGTGAGTTAAGTCTTCAGTGGTAGTTCGATAGGAAATCAGGGTAGTTTTGGGAAAGCTACGTGTTAATTCTTGATTGGATATCGGCATTGAAAACATGATTACAATACCATTATTTTCCAAGGCTAATAAGCACGAAACGACTAAGGTTTGGTTATATGAGTTGAGTTGTGTGCCAGTATGGTCGTATGATTGAAGTGTCGATGCCTATTCCTAAGTGAATATATATATATTGGATTTTTGATAAGTTAGAGGAGAATGCTAAATCTAGACAAAGTTTGGTAGATTTGCAAGCATAGCAAAATAACTATATTTAATTGTTTTGGTTAACTTACTAACCTGCCATCATGCCTTCATCCGTGAATATACCACGTTTAGATAATGCATCTGCAATATCATTGGATTCCTGAAATATGTGGATGATGGATAAGTTCGAAAACTACTTTAGCATCTGCAATATCATTGGATTCCTGAAATATATGGATGATGGATAAGTTCGAAAACTACTTTAGTAGCTTCAAAACAAAGAACATCTAAGACTGAAGATGAAGAGCCCACATAGAGCATTTTTTCCTTGCCCAGTTAACAATCAACAAAGATTCCCCAACCACCTACTCTAAGATAATATGTCTACATCTTGCAAAATAAAGGACCATACAAAGCCCCATGAGTTCCCCTCTAGTATTGGTCCCCATACCACAATTTAGCCATAATTTGATATGATGAGATCTGTCTAAATCAATAATTGCACCAACACCATATTTATGGGTTGAGTCTTGTGATGCACCGTCAAATTTTGCAATAATACCATCCACGAAAACCCGAGGGGGGGTATAATGAACAAAATATATAATAAATAAACATTGATAAATATTAATAATTAAATAACTAATATTTAATGAAGAGACACCTTGATGAAAGGTTGTGCCTCTTTACGAAAAGGCACCCAACATGGGTATTTATACAAGCATCATTCTCATTGTAATATCATCTCTATCTTATCAATCTTATGTTTCATTTTATTGATGGATTACTGTAATATGGCTTATCTACGTTGGTTATTGCTATAAGAAACAAAGTTTCTTCATTTCAATGGTATCAAAGCGAAATCTGATCTCGACGCTTGGCCATGAGATCATTGGTCAAATTTCGTTGTCGTTGACAACAAAACATTTAAAATTTTCAAAGTTTTTGTAACTTGTCAGGTCCTTGACCATTTATAATTTTTGCTGCAAACTTTGAAAAAAAAATCCAGCTGCAGAATTGAAGGGAAAAAAAATTGTTAAAAAAAAAGATAAAAAGAAAATACACAATAAAACTGTGTTAATATTTGGAAGTACCAAGTCCTCAAATTTTATTGAAATGAACATGCTTACATAAGGATCTTATGTAAATGTTGCAGTACTTCATCATTAGATTCGTGCCAGGAATTCATAGATAGGTCAGATTTATTACAAATAAAAATTGCCACTGCTTGTCGGCACTGTCTGAGGATATTAATGTACTGCATGTGCGACTTGTCTAAATACATTTGGCAATTGAACATGCGAACTCATCGTTTAAACAAAAGGCCGTCGATGTCACCACCAATTCATCAACGGAGCAGTATACCCGACGACCAAAACGCCCCCAATTCGTCGAAATCTGACAACATAATAATGATTGAAAATGCATTTTTGGTTGCTCAAATCGTGATTTTGACGATTTGGGTAGTTTTAAAATCTACTATTTAATCTAGGAAACATGATTGTGATTCTTGAAATCGCAAAATTACACAAATTATAATTTCCTGATACAATTTTGATCAAAATAATGTAAAAAAAAACACCAAAATAACAGGATGTTTTGGTTGTTGTTTATCCTGCACGTTCATCAACTATTTACGATATAAATAATTGCCACAAAGGATAATCCAAAATTTTGGAATTATTGAGTCAACCGCTAATTAAAAAGACATGTCAATTTAATAAAAGGGCATAACCAAAAGTCAAATGTCGAATTGAAGGTAGGCACTCAAAATATAGTAGATAAGTGATCATAACCTCTGTTTGGAAGATTGGCTGAGGAGGAAAAACTTCATAGTTAAAGGTACTTCTATTTTTTGGAACAGTTTCATCAGAACTCTCTTTTGGATTAGCATGAAATTGGGGTGGAAAGTTGGGAATGGTTTAAGCATTAAGCTCAACATTGATCCCATCTCGGGACAAAACTCCTCTCCTCAACTTTCGGTGGAGCTATGAGAATATCTCCTTGACCTTGGTATTAGCTCTCTCTACCATGCAATCAACATAGGTGAAGGTGCTACGAGCAATTCTTACTGGCTCTCAGTGGATGATTTGTTTTTGGGGGCAGCTAGAAGGATGAGTGGAATTCTTACATTGGTGGTCTGTCTCACAGAGGGATTAAACTCTCGAATGTAAAGGATTATATTCTCTGGTCTCATAATTCTGTAAATGGTGAAGTCTCGGTATGTATGGCCTATGATCTTATTGTCTCTGCAAATTTCTCAAAAACTCATGAATGGCTCCATGCGCAGATTTGGGCCTGCCACCTCCCGCTCAAGATTAAATATTTTGTGTGGCTTAGTCTGGGAAATTTCATATTGACCTGGGACAATTTGATTTAAAAAGGATGGTGTGGGACAAATATTTGTTGCTTGTGCAAATCCGAGGAGGAGAATGTAATTCACCTGTTTATAAATTGCCCCTTTGCAAAGAATGTTAGAGTCGTCCTCGAACAACATTATAACATTGCTTTTCCCTGGAGTGCACAGAAGTTGGACAAGAACCTTATTTATTGGTTCAAACATAAGCGGGAGTTTTATTTATTTCCTGTCTTTTATATATAGAATTTATGGCTATGTAGGAACGCATCTATCTTTGATGGGAAAAAGGCAAGTGTGAATCTGGTATGTCACAGAACAATGGAACTTGTTGCATCTTTCCTGGGACACCGCAACACAAAAAAAATCAGAGTTATTGGGCCTGTCAAGAATCTATGCTTCCCTCATGGTTACTTTGATGGGGCAGCTGCTAATAGCATGGGTGGAGCGGGATTCTCTTTGCATTGGAATCATGACCACTTCTTCTTTTGCAAAATGGGTTTTGGTCCCAGTACAAACATGAGGTTTGAGTTGTTAGCTCTCTGGGCCCTTCTCTATATTGTTGCTTCCATAGGTATTCCAAATCTACATGTTAGGGGAGACTCTTGTGTTATCATAAATTGAATGAATTCTAAAGCTACCCTCACTACTTTGAATTTGGAACACTGGTGTAACAAAAATTTTGATATTAGGCAGGCTTTCTTATCCCTAGACATCAAGCATATCTACAAGGAGTACAATAAGAGTGCAAACGGCTTATCCAAGGAGGCACTTAAGATGATGGCATGGCATCTCTCTTTCACAAAATTCTATGAGGGTGACATCATTAAGGAACACTGTTTAAAACTCTTCTAGGAGTTTTTTTGTCTTTTTGGACATATTTCATCTGGATTTTTATTTGGATTATGATTTTGGATCTTTTAGTGCATTTCCTACTTGTTTAGTTGGGGGTACTTATTCTTGTGATCCCCTTGAGGTGTGTTATCTCCACCTATATATGTCTTCTCGGATAAGCCTACCTGGACTCTTTTTGTCCTCTATGTTGGGTATGTCTCTTGATGTCTTTTCTCGTGGATGGGGAAGTCTTCTGATTTTTCCTCTTGGGAGTTGTCTCCATTTCTTGTATCTTTCAGATTTTGAATGACTCTTTGTCATGTATATGTAACCATTACCTTTGATTACATATGAATACCAAGGAACAAATATTTTTCTACTAAAAAAGGATAAGTTATTTGGGAAGGTTAATAAAGAAGTTATACCGTAACCTATGATAAAATAATGGGGAGAAAGAACCAATAAAAGTTATATCGTGGGTATTTATAAAGTGTATTTAAAAAAAGATTAGATATACATAAATCATATTTTATATCGTGGGATCTATAAAGTGTATTTAAAAAGGGATTAGATATACAGAAATTATATTTCATTGCGCCGAGAGGCGCTTTACAGCCCAGTATGGGGGAGATCTTGTAACGTTATGTAACGTTATGTAATGTTACGTAACGTTATTTTTATTAATAATTTTTTTTTTTTAATTATAGGCCAAAATAAATGTCGGCCAAAAAAAATCTAATATGGAGGAGATGTTGTAATCATCCGGCCTAACAAAACAATAAAAAAGTAAATATTTAATTATCCGTAAAAAAAATGTGGGTCACGAAAAAAACACAATATGGGGGAGATGTTGTAATGTTTCTACCTAACAAAATAATAAAAAATAACAAATTGAATTATCCTCAAAAAAATGTTGGCCTTGCACATGGTTTTAAAACCATGTGCAACCCATGGTTTTATTGTACATGGTTTGGGAGGGCTGTGCAAGGCCTCCTAAACAACCCATGGTTTTATTGTATATGGTTTAGGAGGGCCTTGCAAATGGTTTTAAGACCATGTGCAAGGCCTCCTAAACAACCCATGGTTGTAGGAGGGCCTTGCATGTGGTTTTAAAACCATGTATGGAGAAATGTTGTAATGTTTGTTCCTAACAAAATAAAAAATATTATATGTCAGCCATAAATAATTTTAAATATTAATAATAAAAATATTATATGTGGACCTTCAATAAAAAGATGTGTCTTTTGGTTTGAATCAAATCAATGGATACCTAAGAAGAGGTTTGCACCTCAGAGATTTGATCTCTCTCGGCGCTTGATAGAGCCTAGGATTTGGATCTACGCTAGTATATGTGACATTGTTGAAATAATTAAAAAATCATATTTAAAGGGTTTAAAAGTTTTACGACAAGGTTAAAAAGAGCTTTCATTTTTACCTTTTATCGAAGTTACAGAAATCATCACGTGATATATTTTATCATATATTGAAATGTTATAAAGAAAATGGTGTTATAATAACTTTTAAGAGTTGTGAAAAGGTAAAGAAAGTAAAATTGAAGAGCTTGAAAGGATTATATTAAAAATAAAAATTATATTGTAAGAAAGTTTAAAAGATACTTGAAGTGAAAATTAAAAAAAATAAAAATAAAATAAATAATAATTTTTATATATAAAGATATTAATTAATGTTAGTCATCAATGAAAACAAATAAAGTTTTATGAATAAAAACAAGGAAAAATTTTAACCATTTCAAAAACTTATGTTTTAATGTTATTTCAAATAAAAAGAATAATTAGAGGAAAATACATTACTATTTTTATTGCTCTCGTTGAACGCAATAATTATATTAGTGTCGACCTTGCTATTGAGGTAACGATTCCATAGTCAAATATAGGTGAGAGGTTAGACTTTTGGAATATAAAAAAATATGAAATAAGCAATTTGCAATTGAACATTGGAGATTATACTAGTGTCTCGCAATTCATAGTTAAATCTCTGTGGAGTAGTGACTGTGACCTAATCTTGGGGTTACCGTGGATAGAAACATTGGGGACTTTTATCTTAAATGTTGAAAAGAAGTTTCTAATATTTCCCTACAAAAAGAAGAAAATCACATTGCAGGAGATTAACATCAGGTCAGAATCAGAAGTTGCATAATTTGAAGACTTCAAAGAAATATCAAACATGATTTTGTAGGGAAATGAGAAATCAACACATATGATACATAAATAATTCAATAAGGTTATTGCAGATAAAGAAGAAGAGATCTCTCGTCTAAGAGATCATTATCATAAATTACTTCTGCAAAACCAAGAAGGCAAAGGATAAAGTTCAACACAATCAAAAGTTAGAAGAGGAGAATCAAGATCTTCAAAAAGAATTAATATGCAAGGACAAAGAAAGCTCTTCCTTAAAAAGGGTTAATCAATGATTGCTAGAGCAAATAAAAAACTTAAAAGAAAGAGAGCACAAACATTAAGATAATCAAAATAAAGTCGACAAGTCAAACTATAAGGAAGAACTCTTACGCTTAAAGGAATTTAATCATGACATACTTATACAAGTTACGAAACTAAAGCACGAGAATAAATGTTTACAAGAAAATCTAGATTGCAAAGGATCAATTATCGACAAGGAAATGATGACTGTCATAATAGAGAAATTATCAAAGGCTCAAATTCAAACATAAAAAAAGAGAAGCAATACAAAGCTCGTCAATGCTCAAATTCAGAAGAACAATCATATTGTCATATCGCTACAAGCATCAACAAAAAATTGTTCCGAAAAACAATCACAAAAATCGTTAGAAGCACCAAAAGTTGAAGTTCCTTTAAAGACTTCACAAGCGACTCGAGTATCGTATCGCCATTGAAATCACAAGAGTCGTTATGATCGACGACAAGGACAAGAGGAAAATTACCATTATTATTCCTACAAATAGCAAAGATTGAATCGACAACTCCAGAATCAATCAACAAATAATTCCACTAAAAGTAAATATCGAATGGACCACTTCATAAATGACAGAACATTTCCATACAATGTTTAAAAGAGCGCATCGTCTCATTTCATCAAGTGTCGCAACTATCAACACATAATGTCACAAGAAAGCATTACGAGCAAGAACAAGGGACAAAGTCTTCAATCATTATGCTTTGAGGACAACGCAATTCTAAGGGAGAGGTAATGTAATGAACACAATATATAATAAATAAACATTAATAATTAAATAACTAATATTTAATGAAGATAAACCTTGATGAAAGGTTATGCCTCTTTACAAAAAGGCACCCAACATGGGCATTCATACAAGCATCGTTCTCATTGTAATATCATCTCTATCTTATCGATCTTATGTTTCATTTTATTCATGGATTGTTGTAATCTGGCTTATCTACATTGGTTATTTCTATAAGAAACAAAGTTTCTTTGTTTCAAGGGGGCTTGGATCACATTGGTAGAGATGATTTGAAAGTTGTTTGCGTTGCCACCATGTTCAATAAAAAATGAGATGGCTTTACCAACAATCCTATCAATGGAGAATTTTTTGTTTTCAAAGATCAAAAGGTTCCACACCTTCTATATTTCCCAACATATGAAACATGTCAAATCACCCCATTGAGGGACATATAGTAAACTAGTTCTTGAGACATTTTGGAAATGAAGTATCCGAGCAGTCAAAATTTATATTATAAGCACTACATGTTGAAACCCATATCTGTTTGGCTAAGGGACACAGTATAAATAAGTGTAAAACTAGAAATTTGCATTCCTTGCACAAAGAGGGCATATGTTAGGTCTAATAAAAATTCTCCTTTGTAAGTTGTCCCATTTAAGGATTCGGTTTTCTAATGCAATCCCCATACGAAAATTTTGACCTTAAGTGGAACCTTCCATCTCTAACATGCTCGATACCACCAATGATTCTCCACCACTGAACCAGATAATATTGCATGATAAGTGAGACGAGTAGAAAGTAGGTATGTTTGGGTATTCCATGACCATTTAATGGTATCATTCTCATCCATAACCTAGATATTACCTCTGTATAAATCCAATATGTAATTAGACCATTCCTCTACAAGACTTCCGCAAAGTCCCAATTGCAAGGCTTCGATCCATTTTGATGTTGAATATAGACCCCTGCTTCTGACCACACATTGATTTAAGAAGAAGTATCCTTTGATCTACAATGTACGGGTGGGTTCATTTGATAAGAGATATTCAGTTGAGCCACCTATTAATGGGTCTTCACCCACCAAGATAGAACGACCATTTCCAGGCATCCGTGCTAACCAATCACCCATAACCGGGAAAGATGAAATTAATCTAGCCCATATATTAGATATTCCCTTGTTTGTTTTGTTTTTTGATCTTAACCACTAGATCGTAGATTGTTTTTTGATATATTTTGTTTTTATGATAGAGCTCCACAAAATGTCACTAAAAATTGCTTGCCATAGACTCTTTGTTGAGAGCGCTTTTGCAAATAGAAAAATATTTTTTAAAGAGCAAACTCCCATGTGTTTTGGATGAGCCAGACGTTCCCATTCATTCCACTAAGTGAAATTTATGTTTATCCCTTTCTCTTGACCAAACGAAATTAAAAATTTCCTCATGAATGCAAGTGAGTATAGTTTTTGGGATTTTACATAAAGATAACCAATAGATTGGTAGATTTTCTAAAATTGCTTTTGCAAGAGTTATTCTACCTCCCATGGAAAGGCATTTCCAACACCAATGATGGATTCTTTTAACAAATCCTTTTAAGAGCCATTGCCGGTCATTTATCTTATATCCACTTGGCTTGATGAAGTATCCTATATACTTTGTTCCTTCAACAGTCTCCATTATTTGAAAAGGCATAATCTTTTGTGTGTCTGCTAAAGCCTCCAAGCCCATATTATGCTTCAAGAAAATTGATTTTGTGGCACTAATCAACATTCCAGTTGACAAACAGTATAAGTTCAAAAGTGTATTGTATGTATCCCATGCACCTGCTAGGCCTACACCAAAGAGAAACACATCATCAACGAATAAAGGTGTGTAATTGAGATCACATAAGAGACTTTTACCCCTTTTAGGCGAGATTCCTCCTTTTATTTTATGATTAATTTGCTTGGGCCCTCAATTATGATAAGGAATAACAAGGGTGAAAGTGGACACCCTTGCTGAAGCCCCCTGGAGCATGTGAAATTTTTTGTTGGACTCCCATTGATCAGTATAACACAATTTACCGAGGTAACACACACCATAACCCATTTTAAAGCTTCCCCTGGAAGACCAATTTGTAATAGGGCCATTATGAGAAAAATACAATTTACCTTATCATATGCTTTTGATAAATCCAGTTGAAGAACCATAGCTTTGAGGTTTCTTGATTTTATGTTGTGAAAAGCTTCCTGAGCTATTCCAATTGCATCCTGTATCTGTGAAAGCCAAATTGTTCCCCATATATATGGCTGGATAGGATCGGTTTGATTCTTTGTGCTATAACTTTTGCTATAATTTTGTATATCAAATTAAATAATGACATAGGTCTGAAATCCTAAAAAAGTTGAAGGATTTGAAGTTTTTGGAATTTAATGCAATAAAGGTGGAATTGAGACCATTGAAACCTTACATAATCTCCTTAATTCTTCCACCATAGCCAAGATTTCTGCACCCATAATGTCAAAAAATTCCAAAAATAGTTCAACAATCCAGCCATGGCCATGGACATTTTGATTTTGCAAAGCCTTTTAGCACCTTTAGTACCTCTTCCAGAGTGACTAGTTTCATCATACCTTCACCATCTTCATATGAGAAGAAACATGGATACTCCTTTATTACTTTTATCGATTAAATAACTAAAGCCACACCTAAGTTATGATAATAAGATTGAATCATCCTATAAAGACTCCATATCCCTAATACACCAGCCTTCCTCATTCTTTAAAATCCAAATTGAATTATGGATTCTATGACAATCCACATATTTATAAAAATAAATTATTTTCCCGATATATTAGACATGGTTATTTTTTGAATTTGTTCCTCAATTCTCAACAAATCCTCTTTTTAGGGGTTTTTTTGGTCTTCAAATGTTTTAGTTTTTTAACAAGTTTATGTGATGCATGGCCTCTATTCCATCACCACAATTGCTCCATAGTTCACTAACCATGTTTTTAAAACATTCTCCCATTAACCACGAATGATTAAATTTCAATGGGTAATGATTCCTTTTCCCGTCAAATTCAAACTCCAAGAATATTGGTGAATGATCAGATACAGCAGTTGAATCCACCCATTATCTATACCTGTGCATTGGTTCCAAGTTCCAAGATCCGCTCAGCCAACAAAAACCTGTCTAAACACGAATGCCATTGCTAGTTTTATTAACGCTATATAAATAGACATTACTCTACCTTTCCACTTTAAAGAAAAACACATATGTTATTGGTAATTTTATTAACGTTATATAACGCTATATAAATAGACATCAGTTTGTAATATTCATTAAGACAGAGGGCTTCAATTTTTATTTGCCAGTGATGGAGTTGTGACACCAAAAGTTATAAAAAATGGAGCAGAACGAGGAGAAGCCAAAGAAATTGGGACGCCAGTGCGACATATGTGCGCAGAAGAGAGCTGCTCTAAGAAGACCCAAGACTCACCAACAGGTATTTTCATCAATATTCCTGCAAGAGTTGTGCAATTTATTTGAGATTTCTATGATGTTTCTTAGCTTAAAAGTCTGATATATATTCTCTTAAAAAACAAAGCTTCCGCTTTTCCTGCCAATGTCTTGTAACTTCTTTGAAATTCCATGACGTTTCTTAGCTCAAAGTTTGTTAATTTTATGAATATATTTTTCTCTTCACAAACAAAGCTTCGGCATTTCTTTAAAACTTCTGTAACATGGGAAAAAATGGGTTCACGACACGAGTTCTAATTTCACTGAGTGTAGTCTAAAGTTTGTGTTCAGTGGTTATGCTTTAATTTTATGTGTTTTGTGTAAGTTCAGCTTTGCGATATTTGGGTTATGATCAGGGGTTTTAAGTAGGGTGTTGAGCTAAAGAGGGTTGCAGGCTCAGTTATGTAGATCATAGAAATGGGGGTAAGGGTTTGACTACAAGGTAACTTTGTTATGTTTACTGGAATTAGTTGAAGGAAGGTGGAAATGGATAAACTCATCAGGGTTCAATGTTGCTTATCGGCCAATAACAAAAAATGATTTTTGATTTCGAGCTGCCAAAGCCCACTGCTCAAACATAAGTCTTACATTCTTACCATGGCTCTTGACCATCGCGGTTCATCTGTTTACACTTAACGCTTTCATTCATAACGAACAAGAAAATAGTGATGTAAGTTGGACAAGGATTGGCTCTTTTTATAAAATGTTAATTAAGAGCATTGTAGGGAAATATTGTTATCAATTTTTAGCTTGACAGGCACGGTGGCCATCAAATTCCAAACTTTGATCCAACCAACAATTATTACCAGTCGAGGCCATCGAATACCCTTGGTGGATATAATGGTGATGGGAGTCGCATAAAGTTATCACGTTAAAGTTGCCGTCCAAATCATCTAAATCATCATAGGCCTTGGCAACTCTAGTGTTATAACTCTATGACAAGGCCAGTCTTTTTGCTCCTATAATTACCGAGCTTCTCATGGCCCATGGTTGAACTTGCTTGCACTAATATTTTTGCCACAATAAAAGATACATTATATTAAAATATATAAAAGAATATAAGTCGAAGAAAGCACGATTGAGCATCTTGCTCCAAAATCCAGGACTCTGTTTTTCCAGTGTTCTAGACAAAATTCTGAGTTATACAAAACGAATTTCAAACATCACATCGACAATTTTTATTTTTAACAGAATAACCAGAGAACCTGGAAAGATGAGGCAAGTTAGTCTTCTTTTTGGCGTTGATGGTCTTTCCGGAACAAACTGCCCTGCTGAAATCTAATTCATGATACACAGGTTTGCAATTCTTATGAAAAAAAATCCTAACTGAAACTATTTAAACACCTCTCAAAACACCGGACTGTAAATAATCAACAATCTGGACTGTAAACGCTAAGGTGCAGACAGACTGTAAACGCTAAGGTGCAGACATGCATAATGTGGAAAATTAGAACAGCAAACCGTGTAACCTGAAATCTGCATAAAACCTCTGTTCTGGAAATTATGACTGCAATCAGATAGCAGCGCTCAATCACACTTTGCTTTCTATTTCTTAGAAAAGAAGAATTACAATCTGATAGCTCAAAAACCCTCTGCCTATCACCATCCCAGTGGTGTGCCCTATCTCTTCTTTATAGACTAGGAGAACTAGGATTCCGATTTACAATAAATGAGACTCATCCCTGTGTGCATGTGGGCTAGAGAATAACCAAAACCCTAATCCTAATTCTAAACACCTAAAGCAGTGCACCTCATGCATGGCTATGCTTACCTATGATAGAGTGCCCACTAGAAGAGAGGACAAGCATGTCTGCATGCATTTCTCTCCTGAAAATCTACGTCCTATGGAAACCTCGCTCATGCACAATGCATCATTCAATATCTAATTACACCTTTTAAACTGAAGTGAACTGCATCTAACTGGAGATAAAAAAATAATGCTCTCAGGGATCCTGTTCCGTTCTTGCTGTGATGCTGTTCACTGCTTTTTATCTTTAATGTTTTATTCAATGATGGACTGTTAAGATTGATTTAGATTTTTTGATGGTGATATGTCATTTTGTCATTTGATACTTACAGGTTTATGTAAATGATATTATAGGGATATGGATAGAAACTACTCAACTGGAATTTTACCAAACTCTATGTTGAAAAGTGCTTGGCATCTTTTGAATGAAACTTTTTTTTACTTGAATATAAAGTTGCAAGTTTATGGGGCTTGTGGTAAATTTTATCCTTTAAGCAAAATTTAAACAAAACAAGCCAAGTGCGATATCACAACGGAGGTAGAGTGCGATATCACAACGGAGGTAGAGCTTACTCAAGAGTCAATTGTGAGGTGTGGGTAAAAGGAAATAAACAAATACTTGAAATAAAAATGCTAGCCAATGCGATTTCACATGGATGGGCAGAGCCACTTCACTTGTGAGGTGCGGGGAAAAAAAAAACAAACAACAAAGTAAACTAATCTAAATCCGAGCAACTTACAAGGTCATGCAAGGATGGGAAGAGCCACTTCACTTACATGCCACCGAAACCAAAATCACTAAGTACTGAAAACTTGAAATGAATCACAACAAATTCAAGCCCAAGAGACTCTCTTGGGTTTGTTACAAAGGTGTAGATTTCAACACTACTATTTATTAAGAAATGAGAGAGAAAGATTGATTTTTTTAACCCTTTTTCGCGAGGGACTTGAAGTAGACCCTCTTGGGTGTTGTTGGTGCTTGTTAGTGGCTGAACTTGAGCATTCCCTCCCCCTGTGAGATCAGAAACCTGCACAAAACAACAAGCTATTATAGCACAAAAGTGATAGAAATGAGTTTTAAACAAACTCAACATTTTTCATGCAAAAATCAGAAATTTTTTTAAGGGAAAACTAGCATGTAAAAACTTGAAAAATGATAATATTTGAGTGCCAAATGAAGTATTTAAGAGCTACAATAAGAATAAGAATGTTAGTAAAGATGCCAAGTCCTTTTCGAAATTTGTTGGACAATGGGGTATCCCATTTTCAAAACTTGGGAAACTTGTAACAAAACTAGTTCAACAATGCAAATGGAGTGAGAAATCCACGAAGACTTGAGAAAGAAAATATTTAAGCTAGAAATACTTTAACTTCCCAAATTCTAAGCCCACATAGCATGCAACAAAACTATTACAATACTATTCTCAAGCAAAAAACTTTGCTTGAGATCCCAAATACAAAACGAACCAAGAATGAAACAAGATCACCTCAATCACAATGCATGGATAGTACTTCCTCCAAAGATTTCTTCTATTATTATCCAAACTTGAAAGTACAATAGCTTCTCTTGGACAAGAATGGAGCAAGAGAGCAAAAATGGGAGCAATGGGAGAATGAGAAAGCAAGAGAGTATGAGCAAAATGAAGCAAGAGAGTAAGTGAATCTCACCCAAATGAGGAGGAATGCCCTCCTTAAATAGGAAAAATGAAATAGAGAGGCTCTTTGCTTGCTAGACAAGTGTCACAAGGGAGAGAGGGGGCCCCAAGAGAGGGGGGCAAATTTGCTCAAGGAGGGCAAAACCATGGTTTGAGATCTCAAATACGGGGAGAGAAACCCCCCTTTTAATGCTTTTAACCTTATTGCTATGTTAAATGGGGAGGAAACCACCATCGTGGGGCCCTTCCCATTGACTTTAGCTCACCCAACCAATCAAAGAGAGAAGGGGGCACCCCCTTAGAGTGGGCAACTCAAAACTTGTTACATGTTTGCTTAGGGGGGCCTCTTTGGGTCTTAAATTTGTCTTAGGAACCTAATATAAACATTAGAACCTTTACTTGGCCACTCTAAGTGACTATAGTCACTTTTTCCAAAATTTGGTTCTCTAATCAAATGCCAATTTCCTGATTTCCATGACTGACTTGGGAAAAAGTGACCAAAACCACAGTAATACTTGTCTGAATGACTTCAAACTTGGCCCAAGGGTGTAGGGGGTCTCATGCCATTTGTCTTGAGTACCCATATTCCTATACAACATTAAAATGGACCAAGTAACCCTCTTTTACATTACAACAAATTGTCATGAGTGACAAATTTTAATGACCAAAAATTAAAAAAACCTATGCAAAACTTAATGAAATTCCGCAAGACTCTGGATAATGTCTAGCATGGTAATATAGAACATTACTAGGCCCCAATCACCCCATGGACTCTATCACTAGAACACCTTTCACCACTTTGGAGGTAATTTTGAATGAAAAACTCAAATAATTAAAATCTCTAAAAATAAATTTTAATTATCCAAGTGAAAAAACATTAAGTTACCTCGCTTGATATAATCATTAAGTACTTCATTCTTATCTTCAAGGCACATCCAACATGTGCATGGTACATCATTGTCCACCTAGTTGGTTTTGGTGGTCAACACCATGACCTACCTTGATCTTGCTTATGGATTTCGTAACCTAATGAGGGTGCCTTCAGCTTGTTTAAGGCTATTGCTAGCTTATGTGAAGGTGCCGTAAAGGTATCTTTGCTCTTTGAAAGGGTGCCACTATTCTGAGGCTGTCTTTGTTTGTATTGAGGATTGTCTTTGCTTATACCTCTAGCCTGCTGCTACAAGTTTGTCTTTGCTGGTCTGAGGTCTGTTAAGATAACCTTAAGGGTTTTGTGGTCTGTTAGGGTATCCTAAGTTTGAACTTGTTTCAGTTTCCTACCTCTCTCTCTCTCTCAGGTCAAGTATCTACCCTCAGGTAAGGGTTAGCTATTCCATTTTGGAGACTTGTCTCTAAGAAGACAAGATTTGATATGAAAAGTACAATCTGAGTACAAGGAAGGACCTCACAATCTGGTTTGATTTTTGTTATGTTAATGTTTTACTTCTACTGTTCATGATCTTTTTATAGTATTGCTGTTATTATTTATACTCTGTTTCTTGTACCTTGCAATTGATAAATTTTATCTCAAGGCCCAACTTTAACATAGTGACAACTGAAGAGTGTTAAAGTTGAAAGAGATGAAAAATATGTTTTAACTTGTTTTATTAAGTTTACTTCTACTGGTGCACCACCTTGTTGTTACAGTGCTAAAATTTTGAATTATTTTTTTATGCATTAAAGCACAAAAATACTTAGTTTTTATCTCAAACCCTAACCTAACTAAAATTTCAATAGTGGTGTGGCACCATCAATTATTCCTTAAGGAACAAATCATTTCATAAGCCATGCTTGCTAGAAAACAATACATCCAACATATCTCAATACAATGAAACACATGTATATTTAAGCTTTCTCATAAGTATTCCTAGGGCTCTCTACCAACCAGTAGCAGAGGGGCATGACGCCCAAATCAGAGAGCAGTATCAGAGAGAGGCATGTTTAGATAGAGAGGGGGCACATTCTGAGATAGAGGTGCATTTCCCAGCTATCCTTCGGAAATTAGGCTTGTGCATTAGAGCCTTTAGCTCGGTGATAAGTTTGTATTGGAACTATTCTATTGCACCTCATTGTAACTACCTGAAGTTAATAAAAGACTACTCTACTGTCTCACTGGTTTTATTGCAAGGGTTTTTCTAGGGTCACATTGACCAAAAACTTTTGTGTCCATTTTATATGTGTGATTGTTATTGAGTAAAAGAAGTGAATTGATCATGTGTTTCATGTATAAATAATTTTATGTGCTAATATACATTCTCTGGGATTGAGAATTTGGATTTAGTACTTGCATGTGATTTAGGGAGACTTGAGACTGAGTTGAGGTCAAGTAGTTTTAGAGTATAAGAGAATATAAAAAAATTTCATAGATTCCATCTAATGCGATATAGTAAACTTTGTATTGAGTTTTCTTTAGGTCCCGCTAGGCTTTCTTGTCAATCTTCCTGTTAACATTGGATTTGACCTTATGCCATTTTTGAGATGATTTGCCTTGCTATTCTAGTCCTATGGATAAGATAGGGTTTCCTTTTTTTTATATACCTTATCTTGTCCTAAAAATATCCTCATCCAATTTTCTATTTTCATGCCTTATCTATTCCTAAAAATAAGCCTATCCACTTTGCTATTTTAGGAGCCTAAATTTATGGTTCTAAATTACTCCTCACTCATCCCATTTTTTTAAGCCTTAATTTTAGGAAATTCTTTCCTTTGAGAATTCTTTGGGGTTTATTTTAGGCATGCAATTTCATTAAAATAAATAATTAGCCATATACAAGTGCAATTTCTCTAATGAATGGTTATTATGGAAGGAGGGGGATATTTTGGAGGAGTATTTTTTCATACACATGCTATTTTCACTAAAAAAAGCATGCTCTATTTGGAGCTGATTATTCTTATCTCATTTCTCCCTCATTATTTTCTCATTCTTTCCTCCATGTATTATATGAAGTGAAGAGAAGGATACTTTATTTTGTGAGATTTTGTATTGTTAAGGTGTTGAGCTGGTGCTTTTACCCTCCTCCATTGCTTCTACTTTCCATAGAGATTGAGATTGATAGCTAGCATGGAGTACCTATGGTGGAAAGTTGGTTTTGTTGGGTCCTGATTAGTATTGTCGTATTCAATAGGGTTGCTTTCTACCTTGGAGTGTTGATGTCCAAACATGTCAGAACTTTGTTCATTCTACAACATGCCCAAACTTGTCAAGACTACTATAGGTTCTTTATGTGTGAAACTTATATTTTCTTAGGGTTTTGTAATGTTCCGTTTTTGATAAAAAGGGAATAATTGAGGACTGATAGCACTAGGAGCAGAAGGTACATCAATTCAGTATTATTAAGTCATCAGTGTAGAAGGAAGGCCATCAGAGTTAATATCCTAAAGCATGTGGAGCATGCAAGCCATGTTTAGTCAGTATTAAAGTCAACATCAAATTAGAATTGCATGCATGCAAAAGTGAAGCTTAAACCCTAAAAGTGACATGCAAACCCTAAAAGCATATGAAGATCTATTTAAGAAGGGTTATGGGACTAAAGGAGCTATCTATTGTTATTGTTGATTGATTTTGGAGTTTCGAATAGCAGCACAGCGTGCAGCCGCAGCTGTTGGGGTTGGAGACGTGTCTTCAGCTTGCGAGGGTTCGACAGTGAGATATCTGCCCTAGTCTCTTATTGGGATAGATCATCCAGGTTTATCCGTTGCATCCATCATATACTACAGTATTCGGAGATCCAACACATTCTGAAGGGTTATTAGCAGATCCACATTTGCAGCCGGGAGTAGCAGGGAAAACACAGAAGGATTCGCTAGGACCACAAAACCCCGTCTTTCCTCCGCATGTCAGCTTCCTCTTTCTTAGCAGGCCTATCCTACGGTATGCAGTGATTATCAGCCATCAGTTTGCTCACCTGGAGCAGCTATCAGCCAAACAGATCAGTTGGGGGCTTGAGCAGCAGAATTGCTATTCAATTCGCTAGGGCACTTAGAGGCAGCCAAACCTCCGTATGTGCCAGGCCATCTCTCTAGCATCAGCAGATGGACAAGCTTAGAAAATTTCAGCCTGAATGGGCCTCGCCTCCTACAAAAACGTCACCTTCAGTCTAGAGGGTTTTTACGGTACTGCGGGCGGTAACACCGGAGGAAAAGAGCATTATTAGACCACCCATCCAGATCCTTATGCATGCAGCTATCTTTGGAGTCATTATTAGCCATAATATCAGTGGTAAGTGTTAATTTCCCTTTGCAAAACCCTAACCCTAATTCAACTATATTTTAGGGCATTTTTGCATGGCGAGTTTGCATGCACAGTTATTTTGCAAATTTGTACGAGATTGAGTGTGCGAGTCAACACTATCATAGAACATTAGAGAATATCAGTATTTGGGATATTATAGTGGTATCAAAGCATGTTCTTTGCCAGCTGTGGGCATGCAAAATTGTAAATGAATTCAGAAGATCCATACAACATTACTTACCGGAGACAGAGGTTTAGAAACAGTGATAGAGGAGAAGAGGAATTAGAGGACATAGAGTATCAGTTTGGAAAGGGTAAAGAAACAATGGCCGATGATGATAAAACAACTTTCAATAGTCTCATGTTAGCCATAAAAGAACTCACTATTGGGCAAAAAGAAATGATGAGTACCTTCAGGCAAATGACAGAGAAAAATGGGCCCACCCCACACAGTCCCTTGTTTCGCAATAGTGACAGAGTATACACCAGTAGTAGTGGGGAGCACTTACATACCAACATGCAGAGCCATCCCCATATATACAACAAGCCTTCTCGACCTACCATGCCTCAATTCTTAGATAGTCCAGCTGTAGTGCTTCTAGCACAAGTAGAACCAGAAGAATCCATGAATGCCTATCTGAGAGAGTATAGAGCTTTAGGAGATGACTTCCATTCAGCCATGACCTTCACTGACTTCTGCCACTTTAAAAGTAAGAACAAACCCAAAGCTTACAATAAGCCCACCACCCTAGCGGATGCCATCAGCCGGACTGGAGATTTGTAGAGGTTAGCAGTATTTCAACACTTGCCTCGATATCAGGAGTATCTAGCCTTGGGTGATGAGGTATGTGCAGCATTGTCCTTTCAAGATTATTACACCATCAAGTTCGGGAGCCAGCCCAAGGATTTGGATGAGGATCTCCTTAAAGGCATAGTTGGGGGAGGGAAGAAAGATGAGCATGAAGTACATGTTGTTGGTGAGCTTGATTTGGTGTTAACAGTTCATGATGAGGATGTGCATGAGGAGATAACATTAAAGCCATCCTGTGAGTCTAGCGACACCAGCACATTCACTAGTCAGATTGTGGTCAAGCCATATGATGAGTTGGAGTTGGTATACTCTTCATCACCTACATCAGGAGTCCAGACAGTTATGACAAGCGAAATACATGTGGTGCAAGGCAATGAGCACAACAGTCGAGACAGTGGGTAGTCACACATGGAGGTTAGGGAGAGTTTATACATGCATGAGATAGAGCTTCTAGATGATGGCCATCGAAAGAATATTGAACGTGTTAAAGAAAGCATTCCATCAATGAAAGAGAGGACCAAGATACTCCGAGACACCATAGTACAACGAGATGTTGAGCTTACAGTTCTTCGAGTTGTATGTAGCAAGTCAACGGTCAGGCTTTCTAGTATTGAAGAGCAGTTGGATTCCTTGATGGGGCAGCAGAAGAAACATACTATTGCATTTGAAAGCAGTCCTCTTAAGGAGTGCATAGACAAGGCTTGCAGTAGCTTGAGTCCACATTTGCATAATGGCGGATGGTTTTTACAGGTTGGCCAGGATCGATAAATTGGGCAGCAGTATATGAGCATTCTAGTTGAAATCAGAAGGGCAGAATGTCAGCTTGGTAGGATTATTCCTTGTGATGGTGCTTATGGACAAGGTCCTTTTTGGGGATTGGATTGGAGAGAGATTAAGAGTTGGTGTCCTATTGAGTGGGCAATTCTTAGGAAGACATTCCTAGGCAAGGCTATATTCCCACAAGAGCCTTGGGATATTTGGGATGAAAGATGCACAAGTTTGCATTGGGATCTAGGTGGGAGACCTTATGAGGGATGGATACAATGTTTATTGATGGGGTTACTTGGGAGTCTTTAGGATGCTCCTTGTGTCGATACTACGTAGGGTAGCGGTGGATGCATTTTAACCTCTGCAATTCTCAGATTGATTTGGGACCCCAGGATTACAGTGACTGGTAGTTTGGTGATTACTAGAGAATGCTTTTAGGAGGTCTATTGCAATGGTACCTCGTTTATAGCCTGGTTAGTTACTCTACTTATAGGAGGCTTCCATGGGATATCTTGTCATGGTACCGTGCAGTGCAGTGCTTTGAGCAGAGGGTGCTACAAATCTCCTAGGATAATTTGGGACCCCGGGATCATCCCTGGATTCAGTTGGTTCAGTTTGATTGATTGTGGAGTTGCGTTGGCATTGCTTGAGGACAAGCAATCTTTGGCGAGGGAGGACTTTAATGTTCTGTTTTTGATAAAAAAGGAATAACTGAGGATTGATAGCACTAGGAGCAGAAGCTACATCAATTCAGTATTATTGAGTCATCAGTGTAGAAGGAGGGCCATCAGAGTTAATATCCTAAAGCATGCGGAGCATGCAAGCCTTGTTTAGTCAGCATTAAAGTCAACATCAAATTAGAATTGCATGCATGCAAAAGTGAAGCATAAACCCTAAAAGTGACATGCAAACCCTAAAAGCATATGAAGATCTATTTAAGAAGGGTTATGGAAATAAATGAGCTATCTATTGTTATTGTTGATTGATTTTGGAGTTTCGAGCAGCAGCACAGCGTGCAGCCGTGGCAGTTGGGGTTGGAGACGGTGTCTTCAGCTAGCGAAGGTTCGACAATGAGATATCTGCCCTAGTCTCTTATTGAGATAGATCATCCAGGTTTATCCATTGCATCCATCATATACTACAGTATTCAGAGATCCAACACATTCTGAAGGGTTATTAGCAGATCCATGTTTGCAGTCGGGAGTAGCAGGGAAAACATAGAAGGATTCGCTGGGACCACAAACCCCGTCTTTCCTCTGCATGTCAGCTTCCTCTTTCTTAGCAGGCCTACCCTATGGTATGCAGTGATTATCAGCCATCAGTTTGCTCACCTGGAGCAGCTATCAGCCAAACAGATCAGTTGGGCATCAGTTGACGGACAAGCTCAAAAAGTTTCAGCCTGAATGGACTTCTCCTCCTACAAAAACGTCACCTTTAGTCTGGAGGGTTTTTACGGTACTGCGTGGCGGTAACACCGGAGGAAAAGAGCATTATTAGACCACCCATCCGGATCCTTATGCATGCAGCTATCTTTGGAGTCATTATCAGCCAGAATATCAGTGGTAAGTGTTAATTTCTCCNCTATATTTTAGGGCATTTTTGCATGGCGAGTTTGCATGCACAGTTATTTTGCAAATTTGTATGAGATTGAGTGTGCGAGTCAGCACTATCATAGAACATGAGAGCATATCAGTATTTGGGATATTACAGGTTTCATGTGCTTTTGATCTTAATCTTGACAAGGTTTGAGCAAATAAGCCTTGGATTATCTTTTGCCTAATTCACCTCCTCATCTTCCTATTTCTTTGACTCCATTGAGAGGCACTAGTTTACTCGAGTTTAACTCTTGATTTCTCATATAAAAACAAACTATCATATGTACATAAAAAATTATGCATCTTAGGCATTCTGGGCATATAATTAGGCAATTTCAGGTCACTTTGTTTCAATTTTTTGTTATGTTACGACAAGATTATCTTGCTTCATTTTTTTTAGCATAGAAATAGAGTGAATCTTAAGTGTTTCTTTGTTTAGAATTGCATTGGGTTATATGCCTGACACTTTGCGTCATTTTTTGTGCAGTTTTCTAGTTATCAGGTCATGTTTTGTTTGCTGTTTTCTTCATATTTATCCGCAGAATTATTTAGAGAAGCAAAGTTTTTATTTTGATTGAAGTGTTATTGATCGCCTTTTTTGATTGTTAGTTGACCCCTAAAGTCACCAGAGAACCCCCCCCCTCGTAGTTAGCAAGAACTAATTTGAAGTGCAAGGAAAGAATAGGTGGCGACATTGTACTTTTTTTCAATTGCCTTGGAATCAAATGGTTTTTGGCATTAACATTTTCGTGCTGTTGGCAGGGAGCGAGCCAAGTTTTTTGGTACTATGGCATTGGTGAGTATTGTGTTTGATTGCAAATTTTATACTTACCTAGAAATTCCATTGGATGTAGGTTCTAGTTTGTTTGATAGTTATTACTATGTGTGGACCATGGATATTGAGAAATTAGTTGGATTGCTAGATTTATCAATAGAGGAATGACGAGCTGAAGATAGGTGGAGGTTTCCTCCATTGAACTTTGATGGCATATCTAAGTATCCTAAGCAGGGAAAGAAAGTTGCTGAATTACTTCTTAATTTATAAATCTTTGCAGGGTGACTCAGTCTACCGACATCTCATAATGTTTGATAGGTTTGTTGGCCGTTTTGACGCAAGACATGAAGATGTGTGGATGAAATTGTTCGTGATATCCTTAGTTCACAATGTCATGGGGTGGTTCAATTGTGAATTATTACCAGGTTATATTACATCTTGGAAAGAGCTGTAGGAAGAATTCAAATACAGGGTCAGGGCCCCATTCTTTTGATTATTCAAGGGATTATGGTTTGGATGATGAGGTTGTTTCCACTAACTCTTCTTCTTTCCTTATTGAAATAGAATTGATTGAAATTGATAATATTTATGATGTTGAAGAGAACCATTCAGAGAAAGATAAGCTAAGATAAGTTAATTTTATTAATGTCCAACAAATGACCACAAAAATAGGTCAATGGGACTGTGCAGTACCAAGATAACAATACAAAGTGGGAGACCAAAAAAGTAGCTCCTATAAAAAGTTAAAAACAGAAATCAAACCTAACCCTAACGCCATAAAATGAGAGTCGGTCTCAGAGAAAATATACAAAGAGAAATATGAAGAGATTTGATCCAAGAGAGGAAAATGTATAAAGGTAGTGGATCCGAGCACTGATGCAAAATGTCAAAACTGTCGTTGCCATGGGGCACTGGAGATAGATCAAAGTTGTCTTTTGATCTTGCAGAAGAAATGGTATGTGATGACATTTCTACTATGCTTTCTTCCACTCCTTTGTTCATTGAGCATTATGAGGAATCAAAAGACGTAGTTGACATTGTTATGGAGGACCTTGAGGTCGAGGAAGATATGCTTCTCTCTTTAAAAAGTATGTGTGATTTTGAACTAGAAGATCTTGATGGAATCCATGAGCGTAGTGAAGATGTTATTTTTATTTTAGATACCATTGAAAGAGCAATAGAGGAGAAAGAAGAGACACAACTAGTAAATGTTGAGGACTTGGATCAACAAGAGGATTCTTTTCTTTTTCTATGATGTTGTTGACTCAAGTGGAACCATATGCAGAGGTTTACGAAGAGCCGTCTCATGATTGTGATAAGCATTATGAGATACTTTACACATCTTGTGTCCTTGATTGTTGGCGCCATCTTGTGTCCTTGATTGTTTGAGCCATGTCTTTGTTTGGTATTGGGCCGCGAAGAAAAAAATCAATTCATTGCAAGAAAATCATGAGTCCTATTTTGATATTCCCTTTGAATTATCTAGCACTAGAGTACTATGGTGGGGATTTGAAAGTTTTATTCGTAATCCCTTTGTTATGTCGATCATGTGTTGACTCCGAGTCTGAAGCAATCAAGTCAAATTGTGAGTTTGTTCTTTGATGTTCCACCCCATTTGTTACTTATTTGTATCTTCCATAAATGTGTTTCGTGTTGGCCGGAAACATTCTTCATCATTCTCTTTCTAAAGAATCTTCCCCTATCGACTACAACACATCTTGCTCTTGGGGTTAATTTAGAAGTACAGTACCTTGGTGACCACAAGCCTTATTGGCGGTCCACTTCACATTTAGCAAATCCGTTCATTATTGGGTTTTGATTGGATGCTTCCTATTATTCTTCAACATCAAGACATTCATTCATAGCGGTATGATTGTACTTGTACCTTGGGGCTTGTTGGAATTAGTGATGGGATACCTTGTGTCTAGCAAGGATTGACCTTAATGGTCCTTGAGTAGGTGGTTTCTCCAATGGTCGACAACGACTCATTATCCCATCAAGAGTATTCATACATGGTGGGTTTGCATGTTGTAGTTGTGTCGGGTAGGACTGGTTTCCCTGTAGCATATCTTTGAAATCTAGTGCATGCAAGGCCTTGTTGTTATAGAGATTTATCTTACAGGTCTACTTTATTCAAAGTTTTGGATTCTTAGTGCCCCACAAGGGAATGTTATCCCCTTAGATGGAGTAACTGTTAACACTTGGTTTGACCTTATAAATTTGAGTGTTAATCTACACAACATATCATTCGAGGTGAGCTTAGTGTTATAGGGTTCACCATTCAACATCAGTTGTTTGCAAGTACATTACAGGGTAAATTTTGTTAGTTAGTCCATTGCCACAATATCAACGACCATGGAGTGCCTTTCAAACTTAGCACATGGTTGCGTATCTTTATTATTCAGATATAGATGGTTAGACAAAGATCGAATATGGTATTTCTATACAAGTATAGGTAGAGGGTACATTTTAGATACAAGTGGATAGGTGATATAGTAGCAGTTGGTGCCCCATACTTATAGATTGGGTGCAGTATTTCGAGTAAGTATGGGAAGTTGAAGAACCCCATAGGGTGTGATCAGGGTGAGTTCATAGTATTATCTTTTGTATGATCTGCTCATGATTGGACATCTTTGGGGAGATATAAATGGGGTTTTGTTTTTAGGAAAAGCGAAGAAGTTGCTATTTTTAGCAGATTTTGGAGACTCATCCAATTTATGGTCTGATTTCATATTTGAGGATCCAACTGGAAGATTTACCTATTTTTAAGTTTCATTAGTTTTTGAGGATAGTCTATTTTTATTTGTTCTATTTTAGCAGGGACTGGATATGTAGGGACCCAATATAGTGAGCACCATGAATGTTTGATTTAGGCCATTTTGAGCACTTTGAATTTTTTAGGGACTTGTTGGGTTTTGACATGGTCTATATTTGGCTTGGCGGGCCCACAAGAGATATTGTGTAATACCCCTAGTTTTGACCCTTGGAATGTATTAAATTAGATTATGTAAATTGATGCAAATACGCTAGTATGGAGTCCTAGTGTGGAGTTCAAGGCCAAGGCTCGACTACTGAATGGCTAGGCATGTAACGTAAATATTTCTATATGGGCCATGTGGTTGGCTTGTGATAAAGATTCAAAAGCTAGAAAATAATAAAATGGTCCAAAATGGCTATGTAAAGAACACTACAGAGGCTATGATTCCACTAGAGGGAAAAAGGAAAGGGACCTATGGGAGATTAAATCCTCTGTTGCCATGTGTTAGCCTTAGAACTCATCCATTTCTACCATGTGCCTTAGTGAACCATTTACCTTCTTTTGACTTATTAAATCCAATTAGTGAATGCATGTGTAAGGTTGGTGGGAAAGTCTTGTCATGGAGTTATGGAGGCATGGGATTAATATACTCTTATGACAATTGTAAGAGTCCTTTCTTCTATTGTAAGAAGTAATGTTAACTGACTTTCAACCAATTCTCTCATCTCCATGGAGTCTATCACCCATTTTCCATCCAAAACTCACCAACTACATAGCTTCATGCTATTTTCCTCCATTGTCAATTTTTGGACAGAGAAAATAACCGGAAATTAGCATTGTGATGAAGAAATTGCAGACACTAGAATGAAGAGGATGGTTGTAGGTGAGCATAGAGGTTGGGCAAGATAGGAACCTTTATCCACTATTTATTTGTTATTCCTTAGATGCTTTAGAAGCCATGAATTGATCTTATAGGAGGTTCTTTGAAAGCATACAATAGGTTGGACTTTTTTTGCACACACCGAAGAGCACTGTAAGGGTTGGGTACTTTGAGGGATTGTTGACTAGAGAAAGAGTAGGCCTTCGTTGTGTTGTGTGGGGCAGTGGAAGAGAGTTCCATGGCTGGGATGGTTGATGAGATGCCTGTAGTGATTAGTGGTGAGTAGGTTGGCTAGCATGAGTGCAATTGGGTTTTAGGTTGAGAGAGAGAAGCTTGTAGGTGTTTCCTTTGCCCTGGTGTCTTTGTAGCCTAGGTTGGGGGTGGTATCTACAGTTGATACCCATGGTTGGGTGGAAAATTGCTCTTACACAACCAATTGCTTGGATCTTCTTTTTTTAAAAGATAAGTATTTGTTTTTGTCTATGAATATGCAAAGATTGTATTTACTTTTGGTTATGAATATGTTTGTTTATGCATGATGTGTGTGCGAATATAGTTATAATTTTTTCGTGTTTTATACTCATGCACTTGCACATGCATTTCTTAGTTTATGTTGCTCATGGGAGGCTTAAAGTAATTGTTATGAATTCGAACAATGGCTCCATGGGGTGAAATTTTGACTCGTGAAATTCGTAACTACCCCCTCCTAAGTCAGAATGATGGATGGGGACATGACATATTGGCTATTTTTACATAGTGGTGACCCTTGGGAGGCTTGCATATGACCCTAGTTGGTGTGATCTCCTAGATGATCCTTCATTTGACCTGGTTTGACTTTGGATTTCGTTTATGCTATTTTGAGATGATTCTCCTTGCTATTATAGTGCTATGGATAAGATAGGGATTCATATTTTTATATACCTTATCCTCCCCTAAAAATATTGCCTTTCGACTTTCCTATTTTCATGCCTTATCCATTCCTAAAAATAAGCCTATCCACTTTGCTATTTTCACTCAAAAAGGAGTGCTATATCTGGAGATGATTATCTTTTCTCTTTGTGGCAACTCAGATGGACTGACTCTCTCTGTTTATATATTTCTTGGACACACTTGGCCATCTCCTACCTGTCAAACAAAAGTTGAACATGATCATTAGAGATGACATTTACAGGCAGTTTATCTAGATCACTTAGGTTAACCCTTAGGGTGGGTTACACTCAAAGATGGCCTTCTACGTTTAGAACTTCTTGGAGTTGAGAGACATATTCATTATTCAACCTTTGTAAACACTTCACCATTAAAAATATGCTCTTTGCACTCCCTTAGGCCAGTTCAGAGTGGGTTCTCATAGACTTCAGGTACAGATGGACCACGAGATTGATTGTTTTGACAGCTATGCCATCTTCCACTGCCCCATCTACTACGAGATCTTCATCTTCCATTGCCCCATCTACTACGAGATTAGAGGGAGGTTCCATTGCCTTTTTTTGGGGATCTAGGCCCTCACCCACTTCTTCAGATACCTCGACCTTATATGCTTGGCCTTATACATGTAGGAGGCCCTTAGGTTCCGAGTCCATATTCTTCAACCTTCTGCTTGATTAGATTCTATCCAGCAGATCACTTCTTTACAGTGCTACCCTCAAGAAGGGGCATCCGACATTAAGAGACAAACCGATATTGGCATAGCCTTGGACTCTAGATCAGTGCAGACCTGTGGGACCTTCCCCCTTCCCTTGGGATCTCAATGGCATGGTTTGACGAGATCCCTCCCTAGGAGATAGACGAGACCCTCTAGACCTCCACAACTTGCTACCTCCTCCAGACAATAGCATAGTGGACGGTCTAGACCTTCCACTAGTTTTTCCTCTAGACATTGTACTATTTTAAGTTTCCTTCATTCGACCTCTAATGTCAAGAGAGATGGGTCTATTCCATGACAGAGCTCCCTCATTACTTTTGGATTTTCTTGCTTCTAGATCTTTTCCTCATGTAAATCTCCACCTCCGTGCCACTTCCTGTGCTCAAGGTCAAGGGTTTTTCATGCTTCGGCATGGACTTCATGCTCTATTCTACTTTACTTTACTTTACTTATTGCATTTTTCCTTTTATAGGAGACCTTTTGGTATTCCTGCTTTGTAATGACATCATTGTACTTAGTGATTCCATTGACCTACTTTTGTGTTCATTAGTCGGACATTAATAAAATTATCTTACCGTATCTTATCTTTGTCATTCTTTTCTCTATATATTGTAAGAAGCAAAGAGAAGAAGGAGAGTTTATTTTGTGAGATTTTGTATTGTTAAGTTGTTGAGATGGTGCTTTTCCCCTTCTTCTTTGCTTTTTGTTCCTAGAGAGTTGATATTGATAGCTAGTGTGGAGTACTTATGGTGGAGAGTTGGTTTTGTTGGGTTGTGATTAATACTGTCCCATTCAACAGGGTTTCTTTGTACCTTGGAGTGTTGCTGTACAAACTTGTCAGAAAGTTGTTCATTCTACAACTTTTGATAATAAAGACATGGATTTTCTGAGCAACTACTACAGGTTCTTTATGTGTGAAACTTCTATATTTTAGGCTTTCATGTATTATTGATTTTAATCTTGACAGGGTTTGAGTGAATAGGCCTTGGATTATCTTCTGCTGAATTCACTTTTTCTTCTTATTTATTTGACTCCATTAAAAGGCATTGGTTTACTGAAGTTTAAGTCCTGATTTTTCATATAAAAGTGTACTATCATATCTACATCAAAATTGTGCATCTGAAGCATTTTAGGCATTTAATTAGGCCTTTTTAGATCACTTTATTTCCTGTTTTGCGTGATTTTCTTTTCATATTTATTAGCAGAATTATTTAGGGTAGCAAGCCTTTATTTTGATTTAAGTGTTGCTGATGATTTTTTGATTGTTAGTTGACCCCTAAAGTCACTAGGGATCCCCCCCCGTGGTTAGCAAGTACTAACCCGAAGTACATGGTGACAGTGTACTGTTTCCAATTGTGTTGGAACCAGACAGTTTCAAGCGTTAACAATTCCAGTCTCCTTACAAACTCTCTTTATCTGTTGCTTGAGGCAACTTTATTCCCCACTGCTATAAAGCGTGATTTCAAAGTATTCTAGTCCCTTGGATTATTCCAAAAGGTTCCTGCATAAGAAAATAAGTGCAAATTCAGGAGGTTACTTTCCTACTAGGTCTTTTCCACCCTGTTCTTGACTCCTTCTTGCTAATGCGGTACACATCTTTTTAATAATATCTAGAAAAAATAGTATGATAATTTCAAGTTGATTATAATTCCTTGTCAAATTCCAGTTCTAGTATCTGCTCTGTTAATTCTTATCAGGATATTCCGATATCATCTTGATCACACAAAGGAAATCTGAAACATGCAATGGAGAATGTGGAACAAATGTTCGATTGTTCATACACCTTAAACTTGAAAATTGTTGAAGATAACTGCAAAGAGCTCAAGTGTGTGATTCTCTCCATCACGCTGAATCATGGATACACATAATATACTAAATCTTTCTATTAATTAATTGTTGGATGGGTAATTTAAATCTGAATAACTTATGCAATGGAGAAACAATTGAAGATAAGAAGTGTCTTTGTTATAACTTATTATAATGATGGCTAGTCCTATACCACAGGTCCTTAATTACTTTTAAATTTTTACTGTTTAAAGTGTGCTGAGTGGCATTGTATTGGTTGAATGTTACTTCATTTTGTGGAAAGTATTTTAAACTATCAGCGTAGGATAGAATGAGGCCTAACAGTGAAGAATATGTGTTTCCTCCTTGGAGGTCACAGGTTCGAATCCCAAGGGGGCGGGCAAGGCATGTACAACTCCGTAGATTAAGCAGTTAATTCACTTTTTGTAGGGGGTCCCTTGTCCCATAAACAAGGGTGTCCCATACATCAAATTTGGTGTTTGTCTAAACCATGACTATTATTACAGAATATAACAGAAAATTACATATTTGATCTCTTCAGCTGATCATCATTGGAGTTTTTAACCATATTCAACATGGATGACCACTTAATCATATTTCAATGAGGATATATGTGCAACTCAGGTAGATAGTGAACAAATTGACATAGTCTTTGACTCATACAATGCTTTTACCAGCACTTCTCTAACTTCTTTCCATGTCTGTGAAGGTATGCAGGGAATGCTTTTATTTTGCCTTTGAAGAAGAGATTCACAAGGTTATTATCGAGAACCACCTTTTCAGACCAGGAGAACGTGTTGCTATTGGAGCTTCTGGTGGTAAAGGTGAAGTTTATGTGATTAGTCTCATAGAGCTGCATTATCACATATCTAAGCAGCTTCTAGTCTACGAGTCAACCTTCACTCTGTTTATCTGACTTCCTCTTTGGTGCAAGGAGCTTCTTTATTGACCTGGAGCCTATTAGATTGACCAATACCAATTTGATATCTATTCTTGCTGTTAGAGAACAATTGAGTAATTGTTATTGAAAACATCATTCATTAACAACACTCTTACCTGCATTGATTCTCTGCTATATGATAATCTTTATTCTAGGAAGTATATCAGTGCACTTTGCAATCTTTAGCATATACAGCTTCTGTATGCAATCTTTTAACAATCTGCTGAAAACCTTTGCATTATAGAGAACTGCTCTCATCTTACTGCCAATTAAATGTTCTTACAAAAATGTCTAAAGTTTAAACATGATTACTGCGAATTTGGGTGGACCAGCTGGTATGGATAAAGGGTTTCTTCCCATACTTCTAATCATATTTTTGGTGTTAACTCTATTTGACATAGTGTTTAGCTGAGTGATATAATTGCAAATGTTCTGAACATCTTATACATGCATGCTTGCTTATCTCGGTTCTATTCCATGCAACTTCAGGATCTGTTTTATCTGCAGTTTTTGACCTGAATGACATTTTTATTTCCTTGCAGACTCCACTGTTCTAGCACATGTATTGACAGAGCTGAATCAACGGCACAATTATGGTTTAGATCTCTTCTTGCTATCAATAGATGAAGGCATCACTGGTTATAGGGATGACTCACTTGAGACAGTGAAAAGAAATGAAATTCAGGTATACTTCAATGTTTGTCATTTATATGTCACAGCCAAATAGATTTTATATTTCTTTCTAATTGTACTTATCGGACATTCACTTGAGAGATACATATACAAAGTTGTGGTAACTTGTAGAGCAACATTTACACAAATAATTTATGTGAATGATTTCCACCGAGAAACCAAATGTCTCATATATATAGCTACATCTCTTTCCATCACCCTGCTGTTCCCCCTTACAAGAAATATGTGACACAGATGGAAACTCATAAATGATCTAATTGTATTTAATTACTTTTCCTAAGTTTACTTTGGCAAGTAATTAAAGTGATCTAATTGTTTATTGACTTTAAGTGAAAGTGAAATTAGGGTTTTCGCTTTACCTAAAGTTACAAAAGAAAGGTAAATTGGTGGAGAGGACACACACACTTATATTCCGATAGAGACATGATACAGACAGAGAGAGAAAGTTAGACGGAGGATTTAGCTGAGAAGATGGAGGAGCTAACAGACAGGGTGACCGAGTAGACGGAGGAGGCCGTACTACCGTACAAAATTTCGTACAGTTGGTGTACAGGTCGTACGGATTCCATACAGCAGTCGTACAGGCCGTACGGATTCCGTACCGCACATGTGGGAGGCCGTATTGTTGGTCGTACAACCGAGAAGAGGTGTGCTGGGTTTTAGTTGGGGTTGTCCAGCGATTCTGCCGGGTACTTCTTCGCTAGGTTTGGGTGATTTGCAGTGATTGTAAAAGTTCCATATTTTCTCTATAATAAAATCCATATATGACTGCTGCACTAGTTTTCCCATCTTGGGTTTTTCTGGGGGTTTCCATACCCAAAATAATAGTGTCTATATTGTGTTGTGATGTTGTGATTAATTTCTTAGTACTTTATATTCTGTCGCATACTTGTAAAAGATATTCATGTGCGGTTATCAGTAGAAACTTTGAATACACTGTTTAGCCCTAGTTTGAATAATAAAGGAAAATTGACATGGTATCAGAGCTCTTGTGAGCTAAAGCTGAGAGATTTGCAGCAACAGTGATAGATTAGGGGCAGATTTATTAAAGACACAAACCTAGATTGGAGATCTAGGGTTTGACAAGTACACTTCAGTATGGTTGTGTAGTTGAGAGATGAGGATAGTCTCCAGGGGGCTCAGAACTTTCCTACATGGAAAGAAAGGATCACAAGGATCTTGGATGTCAGCGATGCAGAGGAGCACATTGACTCCACAAAAGCTAAGCCCATAGATCCGACAGAGTTAGCAGCTTGGAAGAAGATTGATTCTAGAGCCATGTTGATTATCATGGATGGAGTGAAGGACCATAAAGTCCCTCACCTTTCTAGAAAGAAGACCGCATCAGTAATGTGGACGGATTTGGAGAGTCTGTACCAAAGCAAGAACGAGAACCAGAAGATGGTGCTGCAAGAGAGGATGTGCAGTACCAGGATGGCCGAGGGAGAAGGAGTTGTGCCGTATCTCACAAAACTCACATAGATCAGAGATGAGCTTGGAGCTGTTGGCTCTAAGACTGAGGATGAGGACCTGGTTCAGATAGCCCTCAATGGCTTCTTTAAGCCATGGGACACCTTTGTCAAAGGTGTTGTGGCTAGGGAGAAGCTCCCCGATTGGCAGATATTGTGGGATGACTTTGTGCAGGAGGAGACCCGCATGGGTCAAGGATCAGGCTCATCCAGTAGTACTCCACAGATCGTGGATGAGGAGGCTCTGTCCCTGACAGGGAAGAGCAAGGGTAAGGCAAAGAGGAAGAAGGATAGTAGGAAGTACCTTGACGTATCAAAGGTCAAGTGTTTTATCTGCCATAAGCAGGGACACTTTTCCTCCCAGTGCCAAGACAGGAAGAAGAAGAGTAACACTCAGATGGCTGGATCTGCAGAGGTGGAGGATTTTAGCAGAAACTTCGATGAGGAGTTTTGCTTGATAGCTTGCATGGCAAGCACCATAGGGAGAAGCAGATGGTACATCGACAGTGGAGCATCTAGTCACATGACTTGACATAAGAGATTCTTCAGAGACTTGCAAAAAGGTGGAATAGGGATCCACGTTGAGCTGGGTGATGATGCGTGGTATCAGGCGCAGGGAGTTGGCACTGTTTCACTTCAGAGGGAGTTTGGCAAACCCCTCAGTTTTGCTGATGTGTTATATGTTCTAGGATTGACCAAGAACCTCATATTAGTCTCCACTCCGGAGGACAAGGGATATCAGGTAAAGTTTCGAGACCATGGAGTATATATCAGGCCCAAGAGGTTAGATAGGAGCTTGGATCGCGTGATTGGCATCAAGAGCAGGAAAGTGTATAGGTTACACTTTGCGCCTGCAAAGGTTCTAGTCAGCAACAACAACAGTCAGGGTGAGTTGTGGCATATGAGGATGGCACACTTACACCATGGAGCACTGAGGCACTTGATACAAGTTGTCATTAGAGTTCCTCAGGTACAGAGGAGAAGCATAACCACTGCAAGGGTTGTGCTTTGGGGAAGAACATCAGGAAGCCTTTCCCATAGAGTGAGCACAAGTCTAAGGAGCCCTTGGACTTAGTGCATTTGGATGTATGCAGACCTATGAGTGTCCATTCTTTTAGTGGTTACAGTTACTGCGTAACCTTCATTGATGACTATTCCAGGAAAACCTGGATCTATTTCCTGAAGGCCAAGTCAGAGGTCTTTGAGAGGCTTCGAGAATTCAAGACTCTCGTGGAGAATCAAACAGGGAAGAAGATTCGGGTGTTGAGGGTAGACAACGGGGGTGAGTACACCTCCAATGAGTTCATGGAGTATTGTTCGACAAAGGGGATCAAGAAGGAGCACATTGTGCCCCATACCCCACAACAGAATGGAGTTGCAGAGCGGAAGAACAAGACTATGGTAGGAGCAGCCAAGTCCATGCTATTTGATCAAGGATTACCACTATTCCTTTGGGCCGAGGCATAGGGACTGCTGTTTATATTTAGAACAGGTGTCCCCACATAGCTTTGGGGAGGAAGACACTCGAGGAGGTCTTCATAGGCATTAGGCCATATATGAGTCACATTCACATATTTGGAAGTGTCTGCTATTGTCATGTTCATGCTAACACTAGGAAGAAGTTGGACCCTTTTGGAGAGAAGGGGTTACTTGTTGGTTATAGCGAGACTTCGAAGGCATACCGAGTTTACATTCTTGCTTGCAAGAGGATCATTGTGAGCAACGATGTCCAGTTCGATGAGGACAGGGCCTTGCAGAGATCTATGGACTTACCAGCAGAGCAAAAACCAACACAGGATACAGGGATCAAGTTGGAGGAGCCAGATGTACAAGTACAGGTATAGACACAGGGTTCTGGTAGTAAGAGAAAGTCAAGTGGACAGGATCCTCCTATCTTTGATGGGGAGGATGAGTAGCAGCAGGAGATGGACATCCAACAGCTGCAACAGGTAGACATTAGGCCAAGGCCTAAGTGGTTTAGGTCCACAGTACATGATTCCAGGCACGTGGATCTTCCACAGAGATCTTTTAGACGGAGTGTACCACCAAAGAGACTCAGTTATATGGCACTGATGACATAATTGATTAACTCTGAACCTTCTAGTTCGAGGAGGCTGCACAACATGACGTGTGGCAAGAGGCCATGGTTGAGGAGTATGACTTAATCATGAAGAACCAGGTATGGGAGGTTGTGCCGATACCTGAAGGCAAGAAGCTGGTGGGATCCAGGTGGATCTACAAGGTGAAGCATGCAACAGATGGAAGCGTGGAGAAGTACAAGGTGCACTTCGTGGCTAAGGGGTTTTCACAGAAGGAGGGTATTGACTATGAGGAGACCTTTGCCCCAGTAGCCATGTATTCTTCCATTCAGACCATTATCCCTTTAGCAGCAGAGATGGGTTGGCGAGTCCATCAGATGGACGTCTAGACTGCCTTCCTCAATGGAGCGATAGAGGAGGAGGTGAATATTGAGCAGCCAGAGAGGTTTGATGTGGAGAACAGGGAGAAGCATGTATGCAGGCTGCATAGAGCTCTTTATGGGCTTAAGCAGGCACCTCGAGCATGGTACTCGAGGATAGACAAATATTTACGAGAGATGGGATTTCAACGGAGTGAGGCTGACCACAACCCGTACTTCTTGACAGGTGAGGTGCCTCTCATACTGGTCCTATATGTGGATGATCTCTTTCTTATAGGAGATGAGAGGTTGATTGGAGAATGCAAGTCCAACCTTGCAGTGGAGTTTGAGATGAAAGACCTTGGGTTGATGCATTACTTTCAGGCTTGGAGGTTTGGCAGAGAGATGAATGCTTCTTCATTGGACATGAACTATGTAGTAGAGATCTTGAAGAGATTCAGGATGGAGGACTGCAAGCCTATGGCCATACCTCTAGTTTACAACTAGAGAAAGATTGATGCATAAGGGCCAGACGGATTTGGTCTTACCTTGTATCGTCAGCTTATCGGATTGCTTATGTATCTAGTCAATACTCGACCAGACATCAGCTTTGTAGTCAACTCTTTGAGTCAGATCATGGTGGACCCTTAGAGAGTGCATTAGATAACCGCGAAGCACATACTTCACTACATCAGAGGTACAATGGAGTATGGATTGGTTTATGAGCGCAGGGGGAGTGTACAGTTAGCAGGCTTCACAGATGCTGGCTGGGCAGGATGTGTTGAGGACATGAAGAGTACTTCAGGTTGTTGTTTCTGCATTGGTTCAGGGGTTGTCTCTTGCTTCACCAAGAAGCAGAAGTCAGTTGCATTGAGCTCGGCAGAGGCTGAGTACATGGCAACCATCATAGCTGCTTGTGAGGGTATGTGGCCGAGGAAGTTACTTTCAGGGTTGCTCGAGTGTGAGCTAGAGGCTGTAGTAGTTCACTGTGACAATGAGAGTGGCATCAAGCTATTCGAAAATCCAGTGTTCCATGACCGGAGCAAACATATAGACATCAGGTACACTTCTTGAGAGATTGTGTTCAGAGATGAACCATTCGATTGGAGTACATACAGATAGATGAGCAGGTGGCGGACATTTTCACCAAGGCACTTTGCAGACAGAGTTTTGTGAAGTTCAGGGATAAGATGGGGTTGCTGTCAAATCCCTTCCACGTTGAGAGGGAGTGTTAAACTAGCAAGAACAAGGAAGGTCTTCCTGCATGCATGTGTCCTTGCATGCATAAGACTTAAATTAGGAAGTCAATTGTATTTAATTACTTTTCCTAAGTTTACTTTGGAAAATAATTAAAGTGATCTAATTGTTTATTGGCTTTAAGTGAAAGTGAAATTAGGGTTTTCGCTTTACCTAAAGTTATAAAAGAAAGGTAAATTGGTGGAGATGACACACACACTTGTATTTCGATAGAGACATGATATAGACAGAGAGAGAAAGTCAAATGGAGGTTTTAGTTGAGAAGACGGAGGAGCTAACAGACAGTGTGACTGAGCTTCTAGACAGGAAGAAGACCACACAGGAAGCAGATGAGGCCGTCCTACTGTACGGAATTCCGTACAGCTGATGTACAGACCATATAGTTTCCTTACAGCAGCCGTACAACAACAATACAGATGTACGGATCCGTATCACACGCGTGGGAGGTCATACTGCTGGATTTTAGCTGGGGTTGTCCAATGATTTTGTCGAGTACTGCTTTGCCAGCTTTGGGTGTTTTGCAGTGATTTTAAAAGTTCCATATTTTCTCTATAATAAAATCCATATTTGACTGGTGCACCAGTTTTCCCATCTTGGGTTTTTTTCGGGGGTTTCCATACCCAAAATAATAGTGTCTATATTGTGATGTGATGTTGTGATTTATTTCTTAGTACTTTATATTCCGATGCATACTTGTAAAAGATATTCATGTGTGGCTATCAGTAGAAACTTTGTGTACACTGTTTAGCCCTAGTTTGAATATTAAAGGAAAATTTACAAAACCTTCATCATTCAACAAAGAGTATCTCTGGATAAAAAACTTAAATATGCCCAAAGAGAAACAACAATAATAAAATTTCTAGTAACCTTACTATCCATATGATCATCCCTTCTATAAAAATATATTAAAAGTAGTCTCGAATGTGACAGTCCTGTACTATGCCCTTACTCAAATAGAACATTGATAAAATAAAAGAGTATGAAGCCCATATAAAATGGAACATTCTATCCATGTAAGTTTTGAACAGATTGCCCGGAAAAGCACCGAACACAATTTTGAGACTTCCAAAACCATAACTTCTGCCACCAGTTGCTGCCCATCCTTTGAAAGAGTATCTGCATTTGTGTTGTGTTCTCTCAAAACATGAGTGAATGAAGCATTGTCGTCAAGACTGGAAGCATCCTTTATTTGTTCTACTAAGGTTGCAGTAAAATGCTGTGAACATGCAAAGAACCTTTCATCCAGTTGATCACCAATGAAGAATCACCATAAACCTGTAAATACTAAATTATGAACTACTCTGTCCAAAGCAATCTTTAAGAGCGAACGGAGAGCCTTCATTTCAACATAGTTGTTTGTCCCCTTCCCCAGGCCAACTTTGAATTTAATGAAATGATCATCTGAGAAATACAAGAGGCTACCAGCACTTCTGAAATCTTTTGGACCTTGCCTGGCCCTATTAAAAATATCTAAGGAGTTGTATTATTTATCTGGAGCTCACCAATCTCTCTAGAAGGCTTCTCTTTTGAGATCATTCTGCATTCCCTTAAAACACTACACATCTGATGGTAGACCTGGAATAAAGGAATATGCTCATCTTCAAACAACTTTTTGTTACGTGCCAACCAAATTCCCCATAGGATAAGACATGGGATTGCCTTATATTACTTCATTTCCTTTTTCATATATTAAGCCCTTAAGCCTTCCTCCACAGTTGCCCCTACCCGTACATTAGCAAAACCAGTTAGCTGTTACACTTATTTCCATAGGAGCTGAGCATAAGGGTATTGAATAAACATATGAGCTATTGTTTCTGCTTCCTTCCAACGTGAAACACAAATGCTAGGTCCCTGCTTGCCTCTCTTCTGTAATCCTTCCCATGTCAAGACCTTATCACAGAGGACTAGTCACAAAAATATTCTAGTCTTTTTTGGAGCCTTTATCTTCCATATTTTCTGTCACCACCAATTTTTTTTTGATCTGTAGAACCCATTGAAATATTATACCCAAACCTTGCTGTATACATACCTGAAGCTTTGCTCAAACCAAAGAATCCATATCATCTCTAATCCAAATGTGCGAGTGTTTGACACCATTATTCTGCTCAATTCCCAGTAGGATTTAATTGTTGGGCAGACTTCCACCCCTGCTTCCAAACACTGGTGAATGCTGGATCCACTATATGATTTAAACTTGTGAACGGCCCTCTATCATGCAAATGATTAATTAGTTCAGTTGGCAAAAGAATTGGTTCTCTAGAACCCATGATTGAATCTGCCTTGTTATCCACTAAGTTGTGCTTAGGTGGATTTTCAATGAGCAGTCAAAGACTTGAACAATTCAATTGTTCATCACATGTTTTTTGAAGTCCATCAGGCCAATCTTTTTTTTTTACATGTTCATACCCTGCAGGGAAATTGTAATAAATGACTTAGCATGATGAAATTATGTAAAAGGTTTGGCTTTACTAAGGCTTAGTCATCAATACTTTACTCTAGGGTGTTTTTTCCTTGAGAATTATATGTCGTTTTTTAATGACTCGTAATTTTGAGTTTTTCACCAGCTCCTCCAAAGCTAGAGTAAATGTCTTGGTGGTTAGGTCCTTAGGAAGTTATTAAAACCTAGGTGTCAATGTATATTACCATGCTAATTATTGTTTTAGAGTCATATGAACATGTACTAAGTTCCCCCTAAGTGTTTTTATTATTTTAGAAAATTTTAATTTTCTCGTAAAAAACATACATGTTTTAATTAAAAATGTTCACTAATGCATAAAACTGTGGTTAGGAGGTAGAATTAGGCATGGGGGTGCTCGTTTTCTAACTTAGAGCACCCACTTAACCCCTAAACCCACTTTCTTAAGTTTTCGAGTAATTATTTATCTCCAAAATTGAATATTACTCGAAAATGGTAAAAGAGACCAAACAAGTGGATAAAGTGAAAAATCTAGCAACTTATAAAATAAAGGAAACATGCCGAAAGTGGATTTGCTGAGTTGGCAAAGTAAAGTGGAAACATTCCTAAGATTTCTAAAACACTTTAGAGTGTTTTTCTCAGCAACTAAGGCAAGTCGATTTTGCTAAATCAAATGGGGTGCATCTCTCAAGAAAAAGATGGAAATTTGTGAGGATAATAGCAAGTGTTGAGTTATGAATTGGAAGTTGGCATATCTTTTGCCTTTGCCGTCCTTTAGCCAACCCATATCCATCTCATGCCAACTCAAGCAAAACGCTCTCTTTTGGGCAAGTGCGCCCCCCCTCTTGGTCATATTTTTCTATATAAGCAAGGCGTTGCTCCATTATTTTAAGAGGAGGAATCATTGAACCCATGCTCTTGTATTTCTTATCTTGATCATTTGATCACCTGCTAATGAAATATTTTGAAGGCTTTGGAGGCCAGATGATGTGCAACCGTCCTCTTTGATGTTCTTTTGGTCGATGTTTTGAGGTGATATCCAACTAGTCATTAATTACTTTGCAATAATTGTTGATTTATCCAAATTAGAGGGTTATTCCAAAACACGTAGAATAAGCATTCATTGTCTTTGATTTGCTTATTAATGTTAGATTAATTAGAGCTAGCGAAGCAACAATTGTATTCAGTTGTACTAATGACCTTCTAATCTCTGTTAATTACGTATTTTGGATTTAATCTCTTTTGGCAAGTGTTTGTGACAGTGCAGGATAGGTGACTGAAGGAGGAAGTTGAGCTTAGTTGCTTCTTCATCCATCTTCAGTTTTTCTTGTTTCATTTCGTTTAACTTCGTTGGGTTGGCACATCCAGTCCTCTTCTCTTTCAAAATTAGAGCTAGTTCTCACTTCTTCTACCTTAAAAAAACTTAAAATTCTTGGCTAATGGTCCTTTTAATTTTCTGATCTCTCTTTACTTTTTAAAGTTAATTCTTATTTCAAATTTGATATATATTTTTTGATCTTGGTTTTAAAGCATATTTCTGTAGATCTAACATAGCTAGCTTCTCAATTTTCAAGTCTTCTAATAGTGAATTTTAAAGATTTGAATAAGAAGTTAGTATGCTGATTTTTAATTGACTATCTAGCAGAATTTGAAGTGCTTTAATTGGCTTCCCCAACAGGCAGGCCAAGATTTCAAGGAAAGCTTGCTTTCTTTGGTTCCTTTACTTGTTTTTATCATAGTTTGACTTAGTCTAATTTTTGCAAATTTTAAAGGGCTGTCCAAAGACACTTTTAAAGTGTATTTGGGCATCTTTCATTACTAAGAGCTCGCTGTTTTTGCAGCATTAACAAATAGATAGGAGGAGATTTTGGCGAAAATTTAAATTTTTAAGTCATCTGGAGCATCCCGGACGTTTCTCCCTTCTTCTAATTAATTTTTTCTATTAAATTGTAAGCTTAGTGATCATATTTTTCAAAGGATCACAAGCAATTCTGATCTTGTAATAATTTTTAATAAAAGAGCAAGTGGGATTACGACTCCCACACCCCTCTTTCCCCCACTTGGGGGAAAGTCTGTATCTGTCCTTGAAGTGGTTTGATTTTTTAGATTAGATTTTACCTACTGTAATAATTTTAGATCATTCAAGTTTATTTCAAGTTTTAATTTCTATTAAAGTAATCAAATACTAACCCGACATTTTATTGTCGTAGTAATTAATCTCACAATTTTCTTTTAACACAAGCACACAATCCGTCTTAAAGGGCTGTATCGTTTTGTACTTTGCCTTTTTTTTTGAATTGGAACAAACATCTGCCTCTTACGTGTATGCTCTACCCCTCGCAGCCTTGTCTGATACTTGGGGTTATCAAAAGTGGAAGTGTGCATTAATTAATTCCTCACATTTAATTTAATCAACTCACATAAATAAAATTAACACCCCCTAAACATTACGAAAATCCGACGTAAACGAGTTTGGTGAATAGTGGGCAAATTCTCTAGGGAAAGCGGGAACAACTAGAAAGTGATTGCGGGGTTCCGTTAGGTTACATTCTTGTTGGTGTATTGTTGAACACCCCCCCACGACTCCATCTAGCCCACTTTTTCCCGTGCGGAGCCACTTTTCCCAAAATCCGAACATATTCCCCGTTCCATTTGGTATATCGGGAATCCCCTCTCTCCTTTAATCAATTCATCTTTTAATAATAAATTTGACCAAGAACATAATTGCAAAACATTTACTTTACAACAACATTTGCTTTGACTTCACAGCACTGGTCTTTAATATTTATTATTTGCTTCATTAAGTTAAGCTATATTTTGTCGTGATTATTCTATTTCATATATGCTGTATAGTTGAGTTCATTGTGTAATTGTCTTGATCAATATATTAACCTTCAAACTCCTAAACAATAATTTTTCATCCAAAACAACTAAGTACCTAAAGCCTTAGTAACATTAATAGGGTCTACCTCGCTTGGCTTTGTTAGGAGTTAAGCCTAAATGGAGGAGACAAGTTCAAGTGACAGTACTTGACTCAAGACTTGCCCCCAAGGACGCACAAGCAACTTGAAGGTTTCTGCTGCATTAACCCTAGGTGCGTAAGAGGCGACACATGCCCCTAATCTTACCTGCTCACGATTCCCGACCTTCCAAGCAAAAGGAAAAGCCAGTTGTAATAACCCTAGATCATGGTAACGGTGTGCTAAGAGAGCTTTGAAACCCTAGGTGTCACCCAAACAATAGTGTTGGAAACCCTGGATTACTCACATTGAAAATCAGAGCCGAGTTACCTCTCAAGATACTTTCACAATGAAAGCTAGGAACAAATTTATAGCCTTCCAATGATCCCTAGAAGATTCCACCTTCTATTTGGTCATTGAGGTTAGGGTTACCCAAATAAAGTCAAGACATCACCCATTTTAGAAAGTTCCACATTAAATATAATTTAAGATTAGGACGTCTTAAGGTGAGGGTTACACATAAGACATGGGGATGGGTAAGTTACAATACTCAAGAGGGGCGCTAGTACATAGGACCAATAAGGGAGGGGTCAACACAAGACTAATCACAAGTTAGCAAGAGGCATCACAACAAGGTGGTAAGACAACCCTTCTAACCACAAACAACAAGGTGGGGAAACAACCCTTCTAACCACAAGTCAAAAGGCGAAACAACAAGGTGGGAAAGCAACTCTTTTAACTCTCTCTTTCAATGTATGTGGTCCACAAGTGTTCCATACACTAACTGGAAGTTTATCATCACCATATAAGGAAGGTCCACACTTGATGATGTGATCCTCTGGTCGTCCTGACTACTCCTAAGGTCAAATGCTAGTGACTTTATCAAGGGGTGGCTAGTCCCTTGATGAAACGGCCTAGCTCAACCATCTCGAAGACCTAGGAGAGGAGGGCATCACACATCATCATCTTGGTTAACAGACCAATATCCTCCATTCTTAAGGAATGGCTCTTAGCCCTAGGTTGAGCTTCAGTCCCAGACTGAATGTTGTTGATCAACCCCTTGGCCCTGACCATATCCTCCATTCTCCCGGATAATGGTCCTTAGCCCCAGGCTGAGCTTCAGTCCCAAACTTGTTAAATTTTCATATGCTTAGCTAAGACATCAGAATTTCATTTCATTTTCATGACAAAAGCATATAAACAGGATCACTGAAAGATAGACAAGCACAACCATAAAAAAGGAACACAAAGATTTAGCTTGGGAAAACCCTAAAGGGAAAAACCCAGCAAAAGCTTCCTCAATATAGATGCCCCAAAAAGATAAAAAATAAAAACAACAAGGAGATCAAAGCCTGATCCTCCTCCTTCTCCAGCTACTTCTCTTCTCCACTAATGCGCTACACAAGTGAGAGTGTGTGTGTCTCAAATGAGGAGCACTACACCTCTATTTATATTCATCCGTTCACTTAAGTTAACTCATTTGACATGTAGGCTCGAGTTAAATCATGTAGGCTCGAGTTACACATGTAGGCTCAAGTAACCACATTGGGGTGCTGATGACCCACCTTTACAATTAGAGGGGACTACCTCATGACTCTTATTAGTTCTTCCGATTAGGAGCATCGGGGTATAATGTAATACAAGTGGTTCTCCCGGTAGGACCATCGAGGACCACAAAAAGATACATATAGAATATTCTTCGAAGTTACAATATTTCAACACCCCCCCTTAACGAGAAGGGTATTCTACAGCAACATCAACAACAACAAGGGTAGAGATAGGGGACATCATCAACATCAGCAGGGTAACACATCTATACATCATTGGAAGCTTTTCAACATCATGTAGTCTTCATCTTCAATCTTCAGTCTTCATCATCAGCAACATCTTCAGTCTTTGATCAGCAACATCTTCAGCATTTTGATCTTTCAATTAGCAACGACATCTTCAGCACTTGGACCTTTCGATCAGCAACATCTTCAGCACTTGGACTGTTCGATCAACAACAACATCTTCAGCATTTTGACCTTTCGATTTGCAACATCTTCAGCACTTTTACTTTTCGATCAGCAACAACGTCTTCAACATTTTGACCTTTCGAACATCTTCAGCACTTTGACTTTTCGATCAGCAACAACATCTTCAGCACCTTGACCTTTCGATCAGCAGCAACATCTTCAGTACTTTGACGTCTCGATCAACAATATCATCATCAACACTTTGCCCTTTCGATTAGAAACATCATCATCATACTCTAATCTTTCGATCAGAAACATAATCAACATAGAAACATCATCATCATACTCTGATCTTTCGATCAGAAACATCATAATCATAGTGTGTCATCATCATACTCTGATCTTTATATCAGTAGGTCATCATCATCATACTCTGATCTTTCGATCAGTACGTCATCATCATCATACTCTGATCTTTCGATCAGTACGGCATCATCATTATCAGCAACAACCTGCAATCCACAACTCAAAGACAAAAAGTCTTTGGATCATTTTTGGACTTAAAGTCCAGGGATGATACAATCCCACCACATTCTCGACAACCGAAGTTACCGGATTGATTACGGGAGAATCAGTCCCTATCACTTTAGGACTAAGTCCAAGGACGATGCAATCCTACCACATTCTCGAGGACTGAAGCCACCAGATTGATTACGGGAGAATCAGTCCCTATCACTTTAGGACTATGTCCAAGGATGATGCAATCCCACCACATTCTCGAGGATTGAAGCCACCGGATTGATTACAGGAGAATCCGTCCCTATCACTTTAGGACTATGTCTAAGGATGATGCAATCCTACCACATTCTCGAGGATCGAAGCCACCGGATTGATTACGGGAGAATCAGTCCCTATCACTTTAGGACTATGTCCAAGGATGATGCAATCCTACCACATTCTAGAGGACTGAAGCCATCGGATCTATTATGGACAGATGTCCCGGGATGATACAATCCCTCTTCATTCTCGAAGACCGAGGTCTCCGGATCACTTTATGGCAAGTGCCCAGGGATGATACAATCCCGTCACGTTCTCGAGGACCGAGGTCACCGGATCTATTATGGACAGATGTTCCGGGATGATACAATCCCTCTTCATTCTCGAGGACTGAGGTCTCCGGATCACTTTAGGGAAAATGCCCAGGGATGATACAATCCCACTGCAACATCACTACTCCCCCTTTCGAGGAAGGTCTTTCCGAACAACACCAAGCTTGTCTCGAAAGTGTTCGAACTCTACTCGAAGCAGAGGCTTCGTCAGTACATCATCATCCAAACCATCATCATCTACATCTTCAGTATGTGAATACTGAACTATCACCATCTGTATCTCCAGTATGTGAATACTGAAAGCATCAACATCTATATCTTCAGTATAGAAATACTGAAAGCATCATCATCTCTATATTCAGTATAGAAATACGGAATCACCATCATCTGTATCTACAGTATGTAAATACTGAAATATCATCTATATCTTCAGTATGGGAATACTGAAATCATCATCATCTATATCTTCAGTATGGGAATACTGAAATCATCATCATCTCTATATTCAGTATAGAAATACTGAATCACCATCATCTGCATCTACAGTATCATCATCTGCATCTTATCTTGTATGTAGAAATACCGGATTTCTACGTGTTACGTCAGAACACAGGGTTCTTTGTCATCACAACTATGGTTATCACATAGAATCATTGTAGCGTCCATCTTCAGGTCAAAGAGACCTGATATTAGCTTCTGAAGCCATATGGCTTCACAACTTAGTAGAGCAATCTGCTATGTATTCTGCTTCAACCGTGCTAAGAGAAACACTGGACTGTTTCTTGCTAAACCATGAACTCATAGCAGACCTCAAACAAGAGCATATACCTGATGTGCTTTTCCTGTTTGAGATACTTCCAGCCCAATCTGCATCTGTGTAGCCATACAATCTATACTCATGGCTACCATCATAGTATAGACCAAAGTCTATAGTCCCTTTCAGATATCTCATCACATGTTTTGCAGCTACTAGGTGAACCCGTCTTGGTTGAACAAGATATTGACTTAAGGTGTTCACAACAAAACAAATGTCTGGTCTGGTATCTGTTAAGTACATCAATGATCCAATGATCTGTCTGTAGTGAGTCACATCCACTAACTCTAATGAGTCATCAGCTAACAGCTTCAGGTTGGAGTCCATGGGTGTGGCCATGACTTTGCATTCCAACATATTGAATCTCTTCAATATCTCTACCACATACTTTCCCTGGTTGAGAAAGATTCCTTCTGAACTTTGCCATACTTCCAGACCTAGGAAATAATGCATTAACCCAAGGTCTTTCATCTCAAATTCTTCTACTAGTTTCTTCTTGCTTTCCTTGATCTGTTTCTCATTCCCTGTCAAGAATAAGTCATCCACATATAGTAATAGAATGACAGGTACATATTCTACAACCTTGTAGGAAAGGTTAGGATCGACTTTACTCTTGGCAAAGCCTATGCTCATCAGGAAACTATCTATTCTTCCATACCAAGCTCTGGGAGCTTGCTTCAGGCCATAGAGGGCCTTCTTCAACTTGCATACTTGATTCCATCTGTCTTCAACTTCAAATCCTCGTGACTATTCGATGTAAAACTCTTCCTCAATCATACCATTAAGGAAGGCTTGTCTTTACTTCATCATGGAAGAAACTACCATGATAGTTTTGAAGGAAGTGTACCTTGCTTCCTGGAGTAAGTGTCTCTTCAGAATAAATTCCCTCTTTCTGATAGAAACCTCTAGCCACAACTCTTACCTTACTTCTATCAGCAACATATCTTATCTTCCAAATCCATTTGGAAGATGCCACATTCTTGCTTTCTAGTTTGAGTACTATATCCCAAACATCATTCTAGTATCATAACATCTTCTATGAGTTTGTCTTCTCAGGTCATCAACATATCCTAGTCTTCTGCATTCAACCTTGAAGGTTGGAACCCACTTTACTCTTGGTAAAGTCTCGATCCATCACAAAGCTCTATCCATCATGTCGTACCATGTCGAACTCGGATATAATTTTCTGTAGTCACTCCCCCTGAAGTGGAGTATCATCTTCCCTCTTCATTCTGTACAGGTGGTTCTATGCTTGATATATACTGGTCAATAGAGTATGTCATGTCATAGTCTATTCTTTCTGGGGGGAATCACGAACCTTGCTTTGTACACTTGTTCCATCATATCGTATACATCATTCCCCATGATCAACTGTTATTCTTTGATCATAGCTTCTTTCATAGCATTCTTTTCTTCATCTTGAGTTATCTCTTGTACCCATGGGGGTCTTCATCCTTCAAGGTAGATCTACCACTCTATGAAGCTCTTTCTTCCGTCATGGTGTCTCTGACCCTGGGAGCTTCAGTTTCATGTTTATTGGAGTGAATCTTGAATTGTCATCACTTGTTCTTCGGAACAAGTCTCATCCTTCTTTTCTTGTAGGAGGTTGTACATGACCTTTCCTACAATTCAAATGCACCAGTTGCATGGTTAGAACTATTTCATAAAACATATGCATAACGACAAATTCTTATGCATCATGCAATTGTTTAGTCAATACAACATTCATCCATATCTCACATAAACTTTCTAGATGCCTTCCACTTCCACCATGACATTATTGAGATTGTGCACTAATCCAATATGTCAGCAAAGAGGTTTGATAAGTAGCAATGGAGAGTTGTATAGCACCATGAGCTACTTACCCATCACATGCATATTAGTAGTATACAGTCATTACTGCAAACAATCTATCATGCATAACACATCAACTGAATATAATCAAATGTATAACAAAACAATATCATGAAATGACAATTGAATACTTATCTTTTATTTGTTTTGTGGGTAGACTCCATCTTGATCATTCTGCTTTATCATCTTCTTCATTCATGAAATCGTCATTTCTTATCCAAATGACAAGAATTGAGTTATTCATATTCCTCATCGCTTGAGGGATCTTCTTTGAATGGTGAGAGCTTGATCTTCAATTGCTCCCATCTTCTTCTTCTCTTCTTATGAGTCGAGCTGAAAGCAATTACTTCCTTCTGGCATACATTCTTTGCATGAATCCCATGATCTTGGGAGGCCATTCAAGGTGGCTATCACCACTTCTGCAATTTCCACTTCTTCTTCTATTGCTTCAAGTTGTTCTGCATTCTGGATTTTCACATTCTTCAACTGTTTTCTCAAAGCCATCTTTTGATTTAAGTTCTTATCTTCAAATAGCTTGATCAAGGAATCAAACATCTTCGGTGTTTTTAGGGAAGACACTCGTGGTACAAGTTGATCCGTGATTGAATCAACAATTATCTTCTTGGCCTTGATCAAGTTCTTCTTGTGTAAGGCTTTGAGCCTCATCTCCGTATGGAACTAGAACCTCTCTACTTATGTAGGTGTCCAT
>LPNX010490181.1:586826-707402 GCA_001517045.1 Pseudotsuga menziesii | reverse complement strand
GATCATATACTTCCATGCTTGGAAGTTGTCAACTTTACCAAGCTTATCATCAAGCTGATGTGATAGATCACTTTGAAATGAGAACCTCAAATGCAAATAGCGAAAGATTAGATCTTACCGATTTGAGGTGTCCGTCTTGCTTCCAGAGCTAGCTGATTTAGGGTTTGTCAGAGAAACCATAATTTTCAAAACTTGAAATCTTTAAGATCTGATTGGATAGAAAGATAGATCTCTTCAAATGGAGCTGTCTAATGTACTCCTTTTCTGAAAACAGTGGAGGGAAGCTCCCGGAACAGGAAGCTCTAGTTTTCCAATTTCTTTTGCAGAAATGCCTGTTACTGTTTCTGTGATATCTCCGAAATTACTGCTCCTATGTGTCTGAAATTTCGCACTGAGGTAACCTCGCATGTCCCGGATCCAACACCACAGGTTTCATCAGAATTGGTTTCACCAATTGGGATTTATGATCCTTTTCCCACAGTGACCTGTTATAGGACTGTTCAGAACAACGAAGTTGTACGGACTGCCACGTGTCACTGTTTCATCTTCTGGTTCTCAAATTCGGACCACAGAAAGTACAGTCCATGATATTTTTGGAACATCTTCAGGAATTCAATTTGGACCTCTATAGCCCAAGCTATAGCAATGTTCCCCAGGTGTCCTGTTTAGGGATGAATTCTGGAAGAGGCTAGAACCCTAACTTGGAGGGATCATATCTCCCAAATTATAGCGCATCTGAGGCTGAATTTTGGACACAGCGTAAATCAGTATTTTATCTTCGGCCTCTGCAATTTTCAGCTCCTGAACCTTCGCCAATCTCGGGATATAACGAATGTACCAAAACTTAGCAGTTTTAGTATTTAGGGTTTTTCTAGCTCGGGGTCAAACTAGGGTTTGACTTTCCCGGAGTTTCACCCAACCAAAAAACTGGATCCAGGTCTCTAGACTTCGATTTTGATGAGGAGAGCAATCCTATGCTGGGCTCACTCAAAAATTCTTCTTCTGCAAGAAGCCCTAATTTCCCGCACCGAAAACTGAAAATGCTTGGAATCGAATTCTGCTTCGACAGAAAGATGCGCCCTTCAATGGAGAGTCAGCCTAGCCTTCTTTTGCTGATCAATTGTGGAGAGAGAACCAAAAAGTAAGAAGCCCTAGATTTTGTAGCTGCACAATGTCTTCTTTTCAGGGTGGCTCTGATACCATGTTAAATTTTCATATGCTTAGCTAAGACATCAAAATTTTATTTCATTTTCATGACGAAAGCATATAAACAGGATCACTGAAAGATAGACAAGCACAACCATAAAAAAGGAACACAAAGATTTATCCTGGGAAAACCCTAAAGGGAAAAACCCAGCAAAAGCTTCCTCAATATAGATGCCCCAAAAAGATAAAAGATAAAACCAACAAGGAGATCAAAGCTTGGTCCTCCTCCTTCTCCAGCTACTTCTCTTCTCCACTAATGCGCTACACAAGTGAGAGTGTGTGTGTCTCAAATGAGGAGCACTACACCTCTATTTATATTCATCCGTTCACTTAAGTTAACTCATTTGACATGTAGGCTCGAGTTACACATGTAGGCTCAAGTAACCACACTGGGGTGCTGATGACCCACCTTTACAATTAGAGGGGACTACCTCACGACTCTTATTAGTTCTTCCGATTAGGAGCATTGGGGTACAATGTAATACAAGTGGTTCTCCTGGTAGGACCATCGGGGACCACAAAAAGATACATATAGAATATTCTTCGAAGTTACAATATTTCAACAAGACTGAATGTTGATCAACCCCTTGGTGCCTGACCAGGTACCGTGGGGATCAACTAGGGGCCTTAGATAACTCCTAGGGGCTTATCTGACTTGGTCCCAGACTAAGTACCCTTCATAACTGCTAGGGGTATGCATTGCTTGGTCCCAGACCAAGAATTTCTCTGTTGTAATTGACTAGGAGGCTTTAGTGATCAACTACAGACTTTTTGAAAGTTTTTGAAAGAAACCCCAAGTCGGTTTCAAGCCTTTTGGCTTCTCTGCATGGTTTAATGCCCAACCCTTCAATGCATAAATTTTTAACAAAATTTAACTTGACTGAAACACATGAGGTTCTTTTTCTCAAATTTAAACAATTCAGAAATTTTCTTTTCTACTGGGAAATTAAAACTTAGAAAATTTGGGACAGTCAAACACATGAAATTTAACACACTTGTTTTTGACCAATGGTCCAGGATAAAACCCCTAAAAGAAAACCTGTTTTCTGAGTGAGAGAGATTTTATTTTCTTCAAGCAAAATTTACAAAAACACACAACTGCACTTATCTCAACATTTCATCTCGAAATGCGTGCCAAATCCCTGCTGTACGGATTGTTGAAAATCACTGAAAACAACACCTTGAAAAACGTGCTGTATGGCCTCACACGTGCGAGCTGTACGGTCTGCAAATTCTTGAAATATGTGCAAGAAAATTGTCTCGGTTTTCGTGCACTGTACGACTGTCCTCCTTGATTTTTGAACAGTACGGTCTGTAATTAACAATATTAAACACTGTATAGAATTTCTCGAAAAACGTGCCCTGGTTTTCTCGAAATTTGTGCTGCTGTACGGCTGTTCAATAGGGCCTCCTGTTATACGGAATTCACTTTTGCAATTAATGCCTGCCTTGGAAAACGTGCCCTATAACCTTTTCTTCTATCTTTGCAATTTCTCTCTCCTGGTTCAAAATCTCTTCAAACCCTCATTTGTCTTTTTCTCTCTCTCCAAAAATCTCTTTTGGAAATGATCACAATGAATGAACTTTTGCCTTGCCCTAGTCCTTTTTGTTCATGGTAACTTCCCGGTCAATCTAACGGTCAAGATTAGATTAGATGAAGGGTTCACATTAAATGCTCCATTAAATAATAATTAAATGACATTTAGTGCACCTCATGTCATTTACTAAAGTTGAGGAACCACTTTTCAATTTAATCACTAACTTAACTTTTTAAATGTGAAGTTAGGAAAAAAACCAATACTTAGCCTTTTAATAAAGTCACTTTAAAATTATAAAGTGCTTCTCACTTCATTAAATGCACAAAATGACTAGGAGTCACATTTAAGTGTCCTTTTCCACCACAAAGGCAAATCTAGGTGGACAAACACTTCCTAGGTAACTTTTCAACACTCCCTCTTACCGAGGAAAGTGTTTTTCACCACTCCCAACTTGTCCCTGAAGTAGACATGCTTCCCTCTTCTCAAAGCCTTCATAAGAATGTCGTCCACCAGCTCATTTGTAGAAACATACTGCAACCGAACAACCCCTCTCTGAACATAGTCTCTAATAAAGTGATATTTGATCTCTATTTGCTTCGACCTGCCATTAAATACTGGATTTTCAGAGAGCTTGATGCAACTTTGATTATCACACTGTATAACTGAAGGACTCAACTCCAAATCAAATAAATCCACCATTAGCTTACGAAGCCACAAGGATTCACAACTGGCCTAACTGGCTGCCATATATTCAGCCTCAGCAAAACTCAATGCCACGGGCTTTTGCTTCCTACTGAACCACGACACAACTGCCGAACCCAAGTTTAAGCAACAACCGAAAGTGCTCTTCCGGTCCGAAACACTACCTTCCCAATCTGAATCAGTATAGCCAACGAATCCCACTCCATCAAATCTCCTATAGTCCAATCCATAATCAACTGTACTTGCTAGATATCTCAAAATGTGTTTTGCAGTAGTCCAATGTAGTCTCCTGGGCTCCACCATGGACTGACTGAGAGTGTTCACTACAAAAGTCATATTTGGTCTAGTGTTGACCAAATACATCAACGAACCAATCAACTGATGATATAAAGTAGGGTCCACCAACTCTCCCTCTGAAGCATGAAGCTTCACTTAGTTGGTGATCATGGGTGTCGACATAGGTCTGCAATTAGTCATCTGAAATCTCTTCAGAACATGTGCAGCATATTTCCTTGCCCTAGGAAAACATGTCCATCCTCTTGCCAAACCTCCATCCCCAAGTAATAATGCATCAGTCCAAGGCTTGTCATCTCGAACTCTGAAGCAAGATCCTTCTTGCAAGCATCGACCGGGTGCTCTCCCCCAGTAATGAATAGGTCATCAACATATAACAGAAGAATAAGTGGAACACCACCAACCACAATGTAGTATAGGTTGGGATCCGCTTCACTCTTATGAAACCTAATCGAAAGCAAGTAAGAATCGATTCTGGAATACCAAGCTCGAGGGGCTTACTTCAGACCATACAAGGGCTTTTTCAGCCTGCAAACATGAGAATATCTCTCACACACCTCAAAGCCCTGTGGCTGCTCCAAATACACCTCCTCCTGTAGAAAACCGCTGAGAAAAGTGGTTTTCACATCCATCTTATTGATCTTCCAACCCATCTCTGCCACGACAGAGATCACTGGCCTGATCGAAGAAAATCTTGCCATTGGTGCAAATGTCTCATCATAGTCAACTCCCTAGACCTGTGAGAAACCATGTGCAACAAAACGAGCTTTGAACTTCTCAATACTGCGATCCGCAGTGTGCTTTATCTTGTAAAGCCATTTGGAAGTCACAATTGACTTCCCCTCTGGTCTCGGAACCATTTCCCACACCCCATTCTTCATGTTGGAGTTGTACTCCTCCATCATGGCATCTCTCCATACCCGGTGTGCAGAAGCCTCCTCATAAGTATCAAGAACGGTGTCACGCCTTGTGCTATATAGCTAGAAAATCTCTCAGGTGCCTTGCTCTCTCTGACCTCCCTCTTGGGTGGTCCAACTGACTCCTCTGCTTCCTTTATCAACTCCTTAAGCCAACTTGGCTTTCTATTCCTGGAAGAAGCATCTTGTCTCAGACTCTCCTCTACCTCCACACCAGACACTTGTCTCCCTAAAGAAGTACCAACAACCTGAGAACCTGTACCTGTACCACTAGAACCCGAATCCCCTGAAGGTGTCACCTGTGAACCTGTGATCCGTGAACCTGTCCCTGTACCAGATATACCTATGGATTGAGCCCTTGTAACTGAAGGACCCGTAACCTGTGACCCAGTCACACCTGAGACCCATGACCCTGAACTCTGACTCGCTGAACTCTAACCTGTCACCTGTGTAGTACCTTGCTGATCCTCCATCTCAGAATCAAGAGACCTCCTGAAGGCTTTCTCCTCCTCAAACTTCACCTCCCTTCTCACTACAACTTTTCTCTGTGTAGGAAGGTATATGCGAAAAGCCTTCAATGTCTCATCATAACCAACAAAAATACCACGCTCACCTGTAGCCTCCAACTTTGTCCTCTTCTCTGAAGGGACATGAGAGTATGTAAGGCAACCAAAAGTCCGAAAGTGACCTATCTCAAACACTTTCCTTGTAAACATCTCCTCAGGAGTTTTGCACCCCAATGCACGGTGCAAACTCCTGTTCAGAACATAAACAACAGTACTACAGGTCTATGCCCATAGAAAGAAAGGAAGACTCTGATCATGCAACATGGCTCTAGCTGCACCCGCTATAGAACGGTTCTTTCTTTCAGCCACTCCATACTGCTGTGGAGTGTAAGGAACTGTCAACTACCTCTTGATCCCCTCCTGTCGACAATACTCATCGAAAGCATGGGAAGTATACTCACCCCCATTGTCTGACTGAAGTACCTTGATCTTCTTTCTTGTCTGGTTCTCCACAAGAGCTTTAAACTCTTGGAATCGAACCAAGACTTCTTCTGATCTCTTACTTCTAAGGAAATAGATCCAGGTCTTCCTGGAAAAGTCATCGATGAAAGTGATGTAATACTCATACCCTGTCAAAGAGGTAGATGACATGGGAGCACACAGATCTGAATGAATCAACTGAAGCACTTCCTCTGATTTGGAATCACTGCTTGGAAAAGCAGTCTTGGTGTACTTTCCCAAAGCACACCCTCTACACACACCACTCGACTCTGTGCTGAACTCAGGCATACCTGTCGTCATATCTCTCAACATCCTCAAAGTTGGATGGTGAAGATGGGCCATCCTCCCGTGCCATAGTTCACACAACTCACTGCTGCTCTGAGTGTGTGACAATGTGTGATGTGGCTCAAAGAGAAGCTTGTACAGTTTCCCGCTTCTAACTCCAATCACATGTGAATCAGATGGACCTATTGCCTTGGGAAAGATGTGAACTTTCCCATCAGACATATACACCAAAGCCTCTGTCCTCAATCATGGAAACTGAAACAAGGTTCTTCTTGATCCCAGAGACATACAACACATCCCTCAGATACATGGGCTGTATGGACTCCCTGTCAAAACGGACAGCCCCACGCCCAACTGCGCTTACCACTGTGTCATCTCCCAATACAACCTCCAACTTCAAGTCTGTCTCTGACATCTCTGAAAATATATCCCGATCACCTGTCTTATGACTGGAAGCTCCACCATCAATGTACTAAGTGGAGGAAGTAGTGGTGGCACTCAACGAATGCCCAACAATCATGGAATTCTCCATGTGGTCCTGAAAGTCCCTGTTGGTGATAGAAGATGCTCTCTCAACACAAACACCTGCAAAAAGAGAAAAGTCTCTCTCAAATCTCGTAGCAAACTCATTAATTTCTGTTGAAGCTGCTGTCTGCTGTTTCTTCCTCTTCTTGTTTGGACACTGTCCAACATAGTGTCCCATCTTCTGATATGCAAAGCATTTCACTTTGCTCATGTGCTTCTTCTCCCCATCATGTTGTTTGGCCCCATCCTTAGAACCCTTCTTGAACTTCTTTCTCTTCTTGCCCTTCGTTGCTAAAGCAACATTCTTCTCATCATCCTTGTGATGTGATGAGTTGCCCTGTATGTCCTCCTGTGTGAGATCATCCCACAATCGATCCCATGTGGGTATGTTCTCTCTACCAATAATGGTCTGAACAAATACGACCCACTGTTGAGATACCTCGTTTAGTGCTGTACGCACTATCTCAGGACTACCTATCACCTCTCCTACAATTGCAAGCTCATCTCTTACCCGTGTGATCTTGGTAAGAAATGATGCCATGCCTTCCCCTTTACCCATGCGCACACTCTCCAACTTCTCTCTGAATACCATCTTCCTGTTTTCATTTGAACTCTGATAAAGATTTGTCAAAGCTGTCCACATCTGAAATGCATGGTCTTTTGCTGAAATGTGAGGGATCACATGATCCTTCACAGCATCAAGAATGACCCTTCTTTCCCTTACATCCCTCTTCATAAAAACTGCCTTATCTGTTGCATCAACAAGTACTACTACAGGATTCGTTGTTGTTCCATGAACTATATCCAATAGTTCATTGTCTTCAACAATCAAACTAATTCTAGCCTTCCAAGGGCTAAAATTTGCAGCCCCCTCTAATCTATTTTCCACTCTAAGACCAAAAACAATGACTGCAATCTGTAACTTCAAACAAGATGTTCAAGACTGCTTTTCTCCAAACCCCAGTTTTCTGAATGTTTAAAATTATGAATCTTTAATGCTGCTCTGACACCATGAAAGTTGTTGAAAGAAACCCCAACCTGGTTTCAAGTCTTTTGGCTTCTCTACATGGTTTAATGCCCAACCCTTCAATGCATAAATTTATAACAAAATTTAACTTGACTGAAACACATGAGGTTCTTTTTCTCAAATTTAAACAATTCAGAAATTTTCTTTTCTACTGGGAAATTAGAACTCAGAAAATTTTAGACAGTTAAACACATGAAATTTAACACACATGTTTTTGACCAATGGTCTAGGCACGGGGGCTTCACTTGTTGACCAATATCCTATCATGTTAGTTCATATTGTGGGTTTTAAAATTATCAAAAAACGAACCAATATATTGCAGGTATTAGGGGGGATGAGGGGTTTAAGGTGGGGGTGGGTAGGGTGGTTTATAAGGATTGAGGTATAAAAAGGGGTTGGGAGGAGGTTTTAAGTATTGGGAGGGGGTTTCAACAAAAAGATTTTGGGTCAATATCTCTAGAAATTAAGGGTATTCTTTTATATCCCACGATCACACGTGCTATGTGAGAGGTTCACTAAGTGAAGTCCCCATGGGTCTAGGATAAAACCCCTAAGGGAAAACCTGTTTTCTGAGTGAGAGAGAATTTATTTTCTTCAGGCAAAATTTACAAAAACACACAGTTGTACATATCTCAACATTTCATCTCGAAATGCGTGCCAAACCCCTGTTGTACGGACTGCTGAAAATCATTGAAAACAACACTTCGAAAAATATGCTGTACGGCCTCACATGTGCGGGTTGTACGGTCTGCAAATTCTCGAAATCTGTGCAAGAAAACTGTCTCGGTTTTTGTGCATTGTATGACTATCCTCCTCAATTTCTGAACCGTACGGTTTGTAATTAACAACATTAAAATGCTGTACTAAATTTCTTGAAAAACGTGCCATGGTTTTTTCGAAATTCGTGCTGCTATACGATTGTTTAGTATGGCCTCCTATTGTACAGAATTCACTTCTGCAATTAATGCATGCCTTGGCAAACGTGCCTTGCAACCTTTTCTTCAATCTTGCAATTTCTCTCTCCTGGTTCAAAATCTCTTCAAACCCTCATTTGCCTTTTTCTCTCTCTCTCCAAAAATCTCTTTTGGAAATGATTACAATGAATGAACTTTTGCCTTGCCTTAGTCCTTTTTGTTCATCGTAACTTCCTTGTCAATCTAACGGTTAAGATTAGATTAGATGAAGGGTTCACATTAAATGCTCCATTAAATAATAATTAAATGACATTTAGTGCACCTCATGTCATTTAATAAAGTTGAGCAACCCCTTTTCAATTTAATCACTCGCTTAACTTTTTAAATGTGAAGTTAGGAAAAAAAACCAATACTTAGCCTTTTAATAAAGTCACTTTAAAATTATAAAGTGCTTCTCACTTCATTAAATGCACAAAATGACTAGGAGTCACATTTAAGTGTCCTGTCCATCCCAAGGCAAATTTAGGTGGACAAACACTTCCTAGGCAACTTTTCAACACTTTTGCCATGGCTCATACTGCTTGGGCCCATACCAAGATCCCTAGATAACTCTGCTAGGGGCCCTACAGACTTACACTTCCTGGCTAAGTTACCAGGAATCCTAGTTAAGTAACTAGGGTGGCATCCTCCCAGAGAATGGCTATTGTAGCTGCATTATCTTTAACACTCTCTCTCAGCAAGAGAGGCATTCTTGGCACCACTAAGTTTGTCTCAAAAGTATCCTGACTTTGTCGTAGACAACGACTTAGTCAACACATTGGTACTCTGTTTATTTGACAGAACATACTGACTTCTCTACACCATGTCCTTGAAATAGTAACTTTCTCTCGATGTGTTACGATTTGTCATAGAATATATGATTTTTTGAGAGCTTCAAACAACTTTGGTTGTCAGCAAGAAGCTTGATCTTATAGATCCACTTGGAAGTTACTAATGACTTCCCTTGTTGTCTGAGAACCGATATCCACATGTCATTTTCCATTATTAACTAGAGATCTTCTATCATAGCATCTTTCCAAACCTAATGTTTGGCTGCCTCCTCATAAGTGGAGGGTTCTAAATCAATGACGTGACTCAACTAAGACATCAAATTAGAGCACCTTTGAAGCCTCTCAATAGGATTCTTAATGAGATCAATTGAAGACTCCCTTGCCTCCTCCCTTTGCTCATCTGAAAGGGATGACTCATGGACTTGGCTTCCTGAAGCTGGCGGTTCTTGCACTTCCATGTCTATATCACTGGGAGGCTCTCTGAAGTGACGGGAAACAACTTTATCATGGAAGGTCACATCTCTACTTTTTTTTTTTGCAATCCTTTTCTGCTTGGAATTGTAGGGCAAAGTTGGCTCCCTCTTGATCTCTGAGCTTACCGGTTGTTTGTCTCCAATAAAGAATAAATCATCAATATTACATGGCAGGTTCTCTTTTGTAATCATTTGACTTGGTCGACTCTATCATGTTGACACTTATGATTTCCAGTTAATAATCGAAAATGACGTGATGAAAATCTAGAATAACTGATCCTGCATCCTATGGGGCCTCTTACTCCCTCTGTATCTTAGCACTTAGCTCCCTATGGAGTTGTGCATCCAACTCTGAACATAAGCAACATCTGCAGACTTCATCACTTGTCTTTTAGAGCAAGTCATATCATCCTCCTTTTGTGGATCTTTCCTACAAGTTAAATTCAGTCCAATAGTCAGTAACAACCAAATTTTAATGCAATATCAGTTTTACATAATGACATAGTCTTAGCATCCATCCATATACTAGGAAACTATCTAGCAATCAAGAGCATCAATCTCACATTTATGCAATATGTCATAAAAGTATGTTTCACCATAAAACATGATAATTCAAACATAGGTGGGATAAAGAGTCCTCCCGCTTAAATTTCTGCCTCTAAGCAGAAGTCACAGTCATGTCATGATCACATGTCTTTGAGCTTTCTGCATTCTAAACCAGTGTCCTTTAGATCTGAGCATGCACCTCTTAAGTGTGCATTATATCATTCTCAAGATCTCATGTATCATCACACATTTGTTGGTATAATTTTGGTGAGATCATAACCCTAGATATGAAAATTTTAACACATATGGTCATGATTATTTCATACATGGATGAACTCTAGTATAGCTAAACTTCTTTACACTAGCATACCCTGATCACATTGTTCAATAAATCACAAAACTCTTTACACAGTAAAATGATCAAGCTAGAAGGTATCATGTTCATGTAAACCCTTGATTGCTATTGATCAAGTCAAGATCTAAACACATGAAAAGTTAATTAGGCTTCTTACACACCAATGAATTACATAACTGAGTCAAACCTTCTAGGAATGCTAGTTATAATTGACATACCTCTTTAAGGGATCATCAAGTCCACAAGCTGCTAATTCCATCATCTATTTTTTGAAGTTACACCTAGGGCATAAACTATCAGCACCACTGGAGCTATAATAAACACATCCTTTATTTCCAGCCAATTAATACTTGTATGTGGCCATCCAACAAGGTGCATTGGTATCCAAAATTTGAATAGTACACTGTTCCTTTTGCGACCAAATTAGATAATGTTCAAGCCCTTACCTTAGGATCCATGTAGGCTTAGTTAGGCTGCAAAACAAAGCTAGCTACAAACCCTAAGCTCTGATATCATGTTAAAGTTAGGGTTTTTTCAACAAAATTTAACATAATGCAGATGTACACAGTAAAATCATAAACAATAAAAACAATACTATTGAAGTAAAATCATAATTAATAGGACAACAATAGTAAATAAAATTTAATTAATAAAAGTTAAAACAAAGCAGATCTGATAACTTATCTAAAGTGGAGGACCTTCCTTATACTCAGAGTTGACTTTCAGATCAAATCTTGCCTCTTAGAGGCAAGTCAATAAATGGAACAAATAACTGACCTTTACCTGAGGGTATGCACATACCTAAGAGAGAGAGAGAGATAAAATGCTGAAGAATAGGATTAGGCAGTGACGATAGAAGGTATAGCAGCTGCTGAGGGTATGGTACATTTAAGATCAACTCCAAGACATTGACCAAGATAGTCAACAAGTGCCCAGTAGTGAGTGGCAGCCACAAGACTTTCACAACAGTGGAAGGCAGCCTTCTAGCAGCCCATGGTAGACCCGAACAAATCTCAACAAGCAGTGACAGCCGCAAGAGAGACAAATGGCACCCTTAGAACAATCCACACAAGCAGTGGCACCCTCAAAACAGTCCACACAGGCAACGACCTTTCCCAAACAATTCAAAACAATTCACACAGGTAGAGGCCCTTCCCAAAAGTCCAAAACAGTTCACACAGGTAGCAACCCTTCCCAAACAGTCTGAAACAGTTCACATAGGTAGTGGCCCTTCCCAAACAGTCCAGAATACCAAGTGGCAGTCTTAAGATAGTCACCAATAGCAGATGGTGGCCCAAGATAGTCACCAACAACAAAATGACAGCCCAAGACAGTCATTGACAACAAAACGACAACCCAAGGTATTCATAGTTCACACGTGTGTAAGGACAGGGAAGAGATCATCCCTAAGAATGACTGCACTGAGAGAAGAGAGCTCAATACGAGTGAACATCCAAGCAAAAGGGGCATCCAGCTGTAATAACCCTAGATCATGGCAGCACTGCGCAAGGAGAGCTTTGAAACCCTAGGGGTCACCCAAACAATAGTGCTGGAAACCCTAGAATCTAGATAAGTCACATAGAAAATCAGAGCCGAGTTACCTCTCAAGATACTTTCACAATGAAAGCTAGGCTCAAATTTGTAGCCTCTCAATGACCCCTAGAAGGTTCCACCTTCTATTTGGTCATTGAGGTTAGGGTTACCCAAATAAAGTCAAGACGTCACCCCTTTTAGAAGGTTCCACATAAAATATAATTTAATATTAGGACGTCTTCATATGAGGGTTACACATAAGACTAGGATGGGTAAGTTACCATACTCGAGGGGCACTAGTACATAGTACCTGTTGTCACATACATAGTAGCTGGGCTACCATTATTCCTGAGCAGTCTTGAGCACATCCTTGAGCCAGTCCTTACTTTGAGATCAACAAATGATGAGCTTATGCTTGATGATCACTTTTGTTCAGTGGATCTAGAGCATTCCGATGATTAGTTTCATGCCATGACTGATCCTCATGACCTCAGAGTTGACGATTGAGTTAGCTAGTTTTCATGTTTCAGAGCAGAGTTTATGACAATGCCCATGATGTACAATAGGAGTGTTCATTGCCTTCAGATTGTTAAGATTGGATGCAGGTATATGACCCAGGTGATATATGGATATATGCATGTGGATTTTGGTTATGCTCTGTTGTCTATTTTAGTAGTGAGACTTAGTTGATAGTGGTTGTATGTTGGCGATATTTTATTGGTTTTCATTGAAATCTAAAAGATAAGTGATCTAGTTGTTATGTTCAAGAGATTCTTTTGTATACTCATTGGTCATGCCTTGCTCTTAGTATGGGTTTGGTCATTTCCCTTTAGGGACACAACTTGCTAGCCTTGGCGCCATCTTCGTTGTCTCCATCCATCCGTTGTCTTCCCTTCTTTTTGTTTAACCCTGACTTGTAACTTGACTAGTGACATCTAGGATTTCCTCCACCTTCACCTCTATGTTGGAATAGGTCTCCATGTTTTTAATGTGTCTCGGTGTTGTTTTGTGTGATTTTCATTACATGGATTGTCCTCCTCTAGGTCCTGAACACAAGTAGTTTTAACCAAAAGTATCTTTAGATACTAAGGCATCAGAACTTAAATGCAATATTAAAATGAATGTCTAGCCAACAAAGTAACAATGTTTTCAAACACTACTACAATTAAAGTTTAAAGTCAGCAAGTTTCCAAGAGACAAGCACTCATCCTTTGTATAAAGTGAGGCTGTTTGCCCCCAAAGGACAACAGGGTGGTCACTCCATCGCACCTATGGACGATGGCGGGCAATGGAGACCACACTGAGTCATTATCTGAGGCCCGCAAGGCTATTCATGGCACATGCTCTTGGAGGATGGCTAGTTAATTAAATGTTTTAAAATAGTCAATGTTCAAAGGATGTGTTATCACGGATCTTGTAGTTGCCCCGGTAGAGTAATCCTGTAAGGATGGCAGAGGGGACAAGCAACTAAAGCCGTGACCTACGAAAATCCTAACCCCCAAAAGATGGATGGTTGTCACATCGGTTAGGACTTCCTTCGCTTTATGCCACTGGAGAAGCCCAAGTGACAATGGGGGAGACCTAGACCTATCTTGAAAGGATAGACCTAAAGCAAATCACCATATCAAACTCTTGACAGAGAATACGTAAGTTGAGTGCTTGAAAATCTAGATTCGGGGGATAAGCCACAAATTAAGAAAGTACTTGAGTAGGGGTGGTTAGAGATATTGGAAATGTTACTCAAGTAAGACCACATTGGCTTATGGAAATTGGGATCAGATCTAGAATTAGTGTGCTGGTTCAAATGATCAAAACCGAGACCCTGGGAGATTTAAGCAAAATATGAGAAATTCCTAGGACGAGACTGATACAGAGAATTTAAGCTTCCCGCACATTGATTTGGATGAAGGATTTAACAATTAGAGAAAATCCAAGTGAAACCGGAAAACAGACACAGAGAAATTGGCTGTCAGACAAAGAGGGGCGCTACCTCACTTGGGGATCAGTGACTGGAGATGGGTAAATGGAGTCCAATGCTGATGCCTAGAAGCAAGAGGAGGTTTTTTGATATGGCCGACAAAACCCAGATTGCGAAATTTGCAGATTCCCAGTGCAAATTGTGAAAGTTTTTGAGAATCCCAATCCCAGTTTCAAGCTTAATAGCTTCTCTGCATAGTTTAATGTCCAAACCCTTGTATGCACAATTTTTTTAACAAAAATTGACTAAACTGAGACACATGTAATTCTTTTTCAAAATAAACAATTCAATAATTTTCTCTTCTAGTTAAAAATTTTAAACTCATAAATTTATAATAGCCAAGCACACATGAAAATAACACAAATATTTTTGACCAATGGTCCAGGATAAAACCCCTAAGGGAAAACCTGTTTCTGAGAGAGAGAGAGATTTTATTTCTTCAGGGTAAAATACATACATTTAAACAACAATACTTATTATTTTTCCCCTTCTCGAAATATGAACCATCACTGCTGTATGTAACCTCGATTTATGTGCCAAACTTCAGCCTTGGAAACCGTGCCAAAATCTGCTTGTATGGACATACTTAATTTTATGTACTTTTTTTTTTGATTTTCATGCCCAGTCCGTACTGCTGTATGGATTCTCAAATTCTGTGCACACCCTTGATTTCTGTGCTGTACTTGCTGTATGGAAACCTCCTCGAAAAATGTGCAGAACTCTGGTGTATGGAAACCTCTCCTCGAAATTCGTGCCCACTTTTGTCCTCGATTTCTATGCAGAATTTGTCTTCTCTCTTCTTCTCTCTCCTGCTGGTTCAAAATCTCTTCAAACCCTCTCTGCTCTTCTTCTTCTTCTTCTCTTTAAAATTTCTCTTTGAAAAGTGAATAATGAAAGAATGTTTGCCTTGCCCTAGTCCCTTTTTGTTCATGACAACTTCCTCTTCAATCTATTGGTCAAGATTAGATTAGATGAAGGGTTCTCATTTAATGCTCTATTAAATAATTAATAAATGAGATTTAGTGCACCTCATGTCATTTAATAAAGTGAGAGCATCCCCTTTTAATTAATGACTCACTTAACTTTTATTAAATATGAACTTAGGATAAACCATGACTTTTACCTTTTAATGAAGTCACTTTTAAAACATAAAGTACATATCACTTCATTAACAAAATATGACTAGGGGTCACAAATTAAAGTGTCCTTGTCCACCCCAAGGCAATGCTAGGTGAACAAACACTTTCCTAGGTAACTTTTCAACAAATTGATCTGATGATTTTTCCTAATTTCTAATGAGGGTTTTTCAGTAAAAATTGGTGATGGGTAATGCATGAAAAATTAAAGGTTAGAGAACTTACCTGGGAAACATACTTGGATCATGTTGATGAGTTCCTGGATGATGAAGGATGCTTTCCTTTCGATCAAATGAGAATTCTGAGTGAGATCTTGATGGAGTTATGCTTCAGTCAGTGACCCTAGCACCCCGTTCAACCTGTCGAACCAAAAAAAATCAATTAACAAGATGATTGAATGAGATTTGAAGTGTAAAGAAAGTACAAGAAGTAAGAAATCATGAAGAAGTAATCACTCTCATGATACACAAAACTTGAGTGCTGGCATAGAGTGAGTCCCCCCACCAGTGCGCCTTCCTCGAGTGCGCCTCCTTCAATCTGCAGATGGATGGGTGCAAGAAAATATACAAGATCTATCTCAGTTAAATGTCAGCGCAGGAAAATAACAATGCCATTCATCATCTCATTCATTCATCAAACAAGACACGAGAGTGTAATCCCAGAAAAAATATCTTTATTCAGTATTCCGGTGCCAGAGCTCATGGTTTACAATGGGGAGGATCACCTCTCTTAAATAGCTTGAGAGTGTGTCCACATTTTACTTAACTATCATCCGACATTTGAGATAAAGACATCATTAATGGCGGAGATCACAACTACAAAGATCAACACATGGATTAAGTTGACCACTTCAAAGGGGGCACACTTTTGCTCAAGGACGCCTCCCTAAGGTGGAAAACACAATATAACATAAGATATAACATGATAATATATGAAAGGGGGTCACTAGGGGCTTAATTCACCCTATGCCCCATTACAACCTCATAACATAAGATATAACCATACAATACATCATCTAACCAAGTTGAGGGGTGCCCCTTGGGGGATGTCCTCACTGACTGATTCAAAATAAAATAACCTGGACCAACTGCCGACTGAAACTGTTGAAGAACTGTCCGGGGAGCCAACTACATCATCTGATAAGTTTCTAAGCCATTTCCTTGACCCAATAGGCCAAATCGATTTTTTCAGTGAATTCCTTAGTTCATTTCCTGGTGGTACATCCTATGAAACTAAATAAAATCATCATAACTTTGTCCAGGCTGAGAACTGGGGAAAACAGACTGTACTGGATGATTTGGAGACATAGAAGAATGGTATAAGTGACTACTCATACCCCCTGGAACATTGCAATGCTCTAGGAGAACCGAAATCACTACCATCTGTAATAAAATTTGATCATTTGGCCAATAATAAAGTGATAATAATCATTGATCATGAGATCTGGGGCCAAACTCTCAAAAGTGAAACCACAGTATTAGTCCTGGGCATGTCTAGAACAAGTATAAGCAGTGTTTGACTTGGTCAATTGGGTTGACTAGGTCAAAGTACCCAAACTGGAGGTGAGATACTATACCAATCTGATCTTGCATGCATCCAAGGTAAGAAATGCTCCAATTATGTATATCAAAACCCTACTTAAATCATGTTATTCAACATCATGGTGACAACAATAATAATAATAATAAGTAAGATATACTTGTGCTTTTGAAAGATCATTGAACCTTCTGGAAGTCTCTTGTGCATGCCATGCTTACAAAGTTTAAACAGTTTGCTAGTGCTGGGTGTGTTGATGTATTTGTAACTTCGGAATGTATTCACTTGTATATCTTATATTGTACCCTGATGTTCCTATCGGGAGAGTCATTAATATAATAAAGTCATGTAAAGTTAATGAGGTTAACCCTCCATTGTAAGTCGGGGCAATAGTCCCTACAATTGAGTTAAGGTTAACCCTCCTTGTTGATCAGAGGGTAAAGTCCCCATAGTTGTGGGGCACTAGGGTTATTAGACTCTCCTAGAGAAGTCGGCCCTGGTAAGTAATTGTTAAGTGAGGCCGACTTGTTGGAGTGGACATAAAGTGAGCAAAAGAATATAAATAGAAGTGAGGCTCTCCTCATTTATACACATAACACACACACTCACTCACTGGGGCGCATGAGTGAGAGAGGAGAAGCTCTCTCAAGTGAGAGAGAGAACAGATGTGGAGATCATCTTTTCTGTCTTTGGGTTTTACTGCTGCCATTGGTGCTCATTCCATCTCTGAGGAAGTTGCAGGGTTTTCTCCTTTATGGTTTTTCTGAGGAAAATCTCTTGTGTCTATTGTCTCTTGTGATTGATTGCTGTGCATGTTATTCTCTTAGTTAAGATCTTAAGATCATATTGCTTAAATGATAAAAAATCTAACAGGGCGAGGGTGGAAAACAAGGCTTAAGGTAAAGGGAGATGACTTATAACTGACTTTGACCATATGATCTCTTAGAATAATGACATTTACACACGACCACAATGACATATACATGACAAATGAACAATAGGGGATAACAGTGTCTCACAAGTGGATAAGCTAACCTGAAAAGAGCCCATTTGACTCTAACAACATGTATACAACTCACATCAAAGTTAAGAACAAGCTCCGTGAGGATCTTTACTAGGACTCTTGTGTTGAGAACACAAGAACTGTAATGAAGAGATCTTAGGGGGGACTGTGAATTAGCAGTCCCTTGCCCCATCTCACATCAAAACCCGTAGGCTCCGTTAGGAATTAATCATTAGGCCTTTCACATTTTCACTTTATAAACTTTTTCATTTGTGTCTAAAGACACAATTTGCATTTATTTGTAGGCTTTGCATTTCAACAGATAGAATTTATAGCACATAATGCATGTAATTACTAATGATGGTAGACACATTGCTTCAACTTTTAGTTGACACTCTTCGGGATAACTCAGAGCCGAGACACAAAAAACATGGGATCCATCATGCGTAGGGGTCAAAGTGGGGAAAGTGATCTTCAATCTCATAGATCTCTATCAAGCCAAGGTCATGGGACGAGGAGTCGATTATGGATGAACTGGATGGATGGGGACAAATGAGATATGGAACCAACATAGCACTAAGGTTTAACATTTGTATAAAGTATGGCATGAGCAACAATCTTCAACATAAAGTCCTCTGATCAGTCTTAGCACAAGTTTAAGCATCAACATATATATAAGCATAAGTCACCATGATCATCCTAACAAGAAACGCGTAGGTGTTTAATATACATCACAGAGCAAAAACAAACCAAGGAAACATATACTTGATCTCACCATATATACCTGTCTCCATCTAACAGGCCCCCCTGTAACTGTGTGTACCATATCTGCTCAAATAAACTAGGTCATCACTGAAAGCATCTCAATGGACTACTGAATCTCAGTCCTGGCAAGGAAACTCTACTGAACAAGGCTCTAAAATGGCTAAGGCTGTAATGATCCATGCTAAAACCCCATGTGAAAAATAGCTCGGAATAGAATAAGAGATAGATCTGTATGCTGCATCATGGTAGCCCAACTACAAATGTATATGTGATAGCAGGATGAGCACTCATTCATTGTATAATATATGGCTCATTTGCCCCTACAGGGCAACAAGGTGAGGCTAGTCTGTCATGGATTACGCCTTTGTCATTTTTTGGAAGCCCGGAAGGCTTTCTAGGGCACCTGCCTTTGGAGGTTGACTAGTGTCTTTTGCTGTGCAAGTAAATTGTTTTAAAATGTTGCTTGTCCAGAGTCTATTGGAGCATTCTCATTATTCCACCCATGATGTTGTTAACGTTATGACGATTAATTTAATTTTTTAGTTTTTCTATTATAATTTGTTATTTAATATAATATTTTGAAGATGAAAATGAAATTCTCCACCTATCATGTATTCCACTGTACTCATTTCTATATAAATTTGTTTTTTAGTACGGCGTACCACTGAAGGTTGTTTCCTACAAGTCTCTTTATGGCTGGACTATGGACGAAATTGTGAAGGAAATAGGTCTCAAGAACAACTGTACATTTTGTGGAGTTTTTCGTCGCCAGGTTTGTAATATTGTTTCTCTTTAGCCGACAATCAAAATTTCAGATTATGTGATATATTAATATGTTTTATTCAACACATATGTGCTTAAGTTATTCATGTAAAGTCTCTTTCTGTAGTGTTTCTTGTGTCAGTCATTCCTATTATGATAAATGCCAGTGATCTAGTTATAATTTCTACATACTTTACTTTAGAGTTGTATTTTTAAAGTCAAAACACTTCATCTTCATGAAGTAAATCACCGAACTTTAACGTTTCTTACAATGTAAAAGGATGCAAAGTGGAAGGCCTCTGTCCAACCAGAATCATATACTTCTCATGGTCTAGTAGTTACAAAAGGATATGCCATATTGAGCATTATAAGGACATCACATCTCCAAAATCCAGGTTTTAATACTTATTATTCCAAAATTAATGGTTTTGAAGGCCAACCTGAGAGCTTGCAATACAAATTTTTTTAAAATGATCCCACATTGAAAGGGATGCCAAAACCAAAAAATGCTTCTAGTTGTAGAGATTGCCTGTTCACTTGCTGGTGGATCCTGGTTGTGCTAACCATTATGGTCCAATCCATTTGTAGTTGCTTATTTTGTTATCAGGGTGCCCCAACCATTGAATTGCCTTCCTTTGCCTTCGCTGAAATTTAAGTTGGCAAAATTAAAGATCAAGAACTTGTCATTGCATGGCAATTATTGGTGCCTTTATTTTATTGATCTGGCATGACTTTCAAGAGTTGGACTAGCAAAATGGAAGCAACCCCAGTCACTGCGATATGGTCTCTAGTGTAAGCAACTGCAATTTTGTGGCCTTATTTGGGAGGACTTTTCATTTGGAAAGAGCTATCTGATTCTGTAGGGGCTGTTCCTTGAGTGGGCTATCAAACTGTGTAGATGGTTTGACTGCATTACTACCTTTTCAACATATTGAATCTACAGGGCAGAATTTGAGACAGTGGAAAGAGAATAGTGGTGTTCCAAGAATGATGACATTTTCCTCATTCCAGTAAAGTAGGGCATCTTGATTTTGACAAACTACCATGGACATTGTGGCTTTGTATTCTTTCAGAAATCATTTCCTATCATTGCATTCTAAATAAGAGCACATAACAAGGGCTTATAGAAGTTTGTCATCCATGCCCTATAACATCCTAGGTTCTCACTTGAGGTGGAAATGTCCCAACCATAAATGTGAGGCCCTAAGGGGAACTTAGAAAGACTGCTCACTATCACCACAGTAGCACTTTCCCTCTCCTTAGGCCAACTTTCGTCCCGCACAAGAGGGGCTTACCTAAGGTAAATAAAGGTGCTCTAGGAATTAGGGTAAATCTGGTTTTAGTCAAATTGCAGCAAATACTTTCCAGATTTACAAAGCAGAAATTTAAGTCTATTTAAATATAATAAATGGAATGATTTCCTAGACTTACGGGAAAATCTGAAGTTAAACATTTCTCCTATAGATTTCAGATTGCAAAATAGAAAGTAAAATGTTAATTTTTTTGATTTTTGAAGGTGGTTGAAAGGGGGGACAAGTGCCTAAATTCCAGATTGGGCAGATGAGCAATCATAGAGGGTTGTTTTTTCAAAGTTTAAGGGACTAGATGAGCTGCAAAATGCATGCTACGACAGCCCTAAGTTGGTTGAAAATTGCAACACCATTTATAAAAGGAAGGGCCCTCAAAGAGATCCAAATTCAAGCCAAGTTCAAGAGTGCTTTTCACTAGGGAAATAAACTAATGCAACAACTAAAATGATATTAGAAGCAAATGAAATTTATTTCCATACGAAATCACAAATAAATTTGGGAGAAGAACTTTGACATCTAATTTACATCTACTGTAGCAAATATGCGCTTCCCCTTGGCCTCACAAACAAGCTTTGACAAGTACAAATCAGCAACAAATATTCCAGCTATAGTATTCCAATAAAATACACCTTACATTAACAAGAAAGTTCCATGATATTCCATGAAGACCTTCAAAGAGAGTATAAGATATGTGTCTCCAAAGTTATGAGCACTTTCAAGTTTCAATAACCGGTATAAGTGGGAGGAACGTCCTTATATAGAGAGTTCTAGGACATACCTCTTTAAAAAAATAATAATATCCATATTAAATTGTAGATGTAACCTACAAATCTCCAAGCATGTGAGTTACAATAGGTGGGACACATCCTCAAAATAGGCATAAAAATGTATCATGGGCGCTGTTACCGGACGAAATGGCAGTCCAAGCCATCGGTAATCATGCGTGGAGAAAGTGACCATTGTCACCTTAGTCACTTCTCCCAATTGCTTTGGTAGCCTAAGCCTCATAGGGGAGAACCCTATGTAGCTCTGCAAAAGACACTTAGATAACAAATACATCTTCTCTTGGTAAGGTTAGTGACCTTCCCATGAGTCTTGTTTTAAAATGAAAGTGAGGATATCTATTTATATGATCTCACACTCACTTTTTACAAAATATCCAGGTCTACATGCCTTAAAATATGTCAACTTAAAATTAAAACAAAATAATAAAAAATGGCCTAACGTAGGCTCAAGGTAGGTTATGGACCGCTATGTGGGGTATTTGTACCCCCAGATGCCAAAATACGCTCAAATAAGCGAATCACTCCGAACGAAAGGGTTGAGCGAGATGGAGGGAGGGCGTTATACCCCATCTAACCCCAAGAATGCTATAAAATTTCTCAATGCCCTCCTCAAAGCATGGAAAAGGCCTGGCGTGAAGAATGTCTTCCTATGAGGAGATAAGGCCAGGGAGAGTAGGCGCCAACAAACTGAAAAGCCAGGAGGGTGTCATACGTGGTCGTGAAGGGAGACGAATGTCTCATAGCTGAAGCAAAGACCACCAGAGCATGCAAACAAGGCATGTGGCCATGTGACCTAATGGTCAACCCGCAGGAGCCACGAACACCAACCCTGACGTTAAAAACCCCATCAAAGGGCAGTCAGTAGTGCCATTAAGCCATAGTACTCCTAAAGGATGGACCAAAGGGTCCATCCATGACCACCATTGCTTGATAACGACCCTCTTGGTCGAAAAATTTGGCTCTCTCTCCCTGGTTTACACTTGAAGGTGCACTGGGTACAGGTGCAACATAACATTGGCTCCAACTGTGGGAAGAGTGCTTTTCTCGGGAGTGCTTGAGAACCTGTGAATCTTTTGGTACCTGTAGACCTACACACATATCAAATGTCGAAGAGGATTAAAAGCATCTAGGGGTAGACACTTTCGTCCTTCCTTGTTCGCAAAATGAGGGAAACAAACTAAGAATAATGAAAACTAACTAAACGACGAGAAGACATCAAAAGCAATGCACAAAAATATGCCTAATGCAACTAACCCTACCTACTCTAAACCTGGTAGTCAAAATAGGTTAGGTGAAATCATACCACCAATGTAACCATCTGAGTAAGCCATTCATACCTGACATCTTACCTTTGTCCTTTAGGGCAATCCAGGATAATACCTCATCGATGATATGTTGAGTACGTACCATGATCTTCATCTGAATGAGGAAAGGAAAATGGACCCTCTTAAGAACCTGGAAATTTGAAATTGGTGCCATGGAGAAGCATCGCTTTGACAAGCTTTGTTGATCTATGCTTCTAGTGGACTTATGTATGGGACACCTTTATCGTACATATTTTCTAAGAATTTTTTTTGCTTGAAACTCATCCATAACCCCTGCACTTGGGAGGCTATCCGTAGAACCAGACCTTGGAGATCTTCATATGTGAGATGCAACCTATCTCTACATTTACTTAAGCACTTCTTTGGGCATATAAGTACATTGCTTCTCTTTTTCACAATTATGTTAGTAACCCCAATAATCCTTGAAATTTTGAAATTGTCAGCGATATAATTCTTACCTTCATGCTTCAAATGAAAAGATAAACAATAGATGCTATGAAACCAAGGAATGAAAAGCATACCTGTCCACCTACCTGCCTCGGCCTTGTTGAGATGCATCCTTGAGGACTTACTGATACAAGATAGAGCGGGCTGAACAACTTCTTCAACGCTTCTTGAGGAACATAACCGAGAATGATAATCTGGGCTCACCATAGGCAGAATATCTGCAAGAGAATTCTCTGTATAACATGTTTCCTTGATGCTGGATAAGTACGACGGATAAATCATGGAAGAATCAATAGAGATACAGGCTCCCAAATCTTCAAACTTTTCACCATAATAAATCATCTGCATATGGCAACTATTTGCAGTGCCTAGTGATGTTTCATCTTCAATTATAGTGGCAAAAGGGTTGAGCCATTCTTCTTAATTGGCATCATAAGGAGAAGGAATAGTGATATCTCGCTCAACAAGGTCTTCATAAGTCACGTCTTCAATATCCTTGCTTGAGGCAATTGAAAGCTCTTCATCCCAAATAGTGTCTAATTCTGGCCCAACTTGAGTAACTTCATCAAGTTGTTCTTTGCCGCTGCGACGTACGGAAACAATGCTTCTCGGTCTCGAAGAATTGTAGAAAGGTGTACCCAGAAATGTCCAATAATCATTGTCCTCAACATTTATGTCATTATGTTCCAAAAGATCTGAGATGTCACAAGGACTTGTTGCATATTGGAAGGGAGAACTCACCCTATCCTTCTGTTCTTCGACTTCTTCAACTAGGATTTCTGGATCATCATATTTGTCTTCTTGGGGAGCTTCATCTATTGCGCTTGAGAGTTCGTTAGCTTCATCAATCTAACTTCCATTGTGGATCTCTTTACTGAATAAGCTCCTAGCATACTCAACATGAGGTATCCATCTATGCTGTTGCCCACGGTACCAACGTCTACAAAATAGTTTAATCAATTCCGGAAGAGAAGATAACCTAGCTTTTGGCAACTTCATGAACCAAACGTGGGCCTTTCCTTCTAGGTGAAGAGCGAACAACTTCATGTATACAGCTTCTTCCAATTCAACTTCTTCGGGGAATAACAACAAAAAATTTGCGACCAGGTCTTCAGCATAATTCTCGTTCTGATCATTGAAAGGCTTCCACAGTTCATGCGGTAGTCCATTCGAGTAACCTGGGAACTTCGATAGGTCAAGCAGAGCAAAATATACTTCCATTTCTGCGACAGTTGGATTGTTAGGATCTTTGAATTCAAATGGAATATCATCTTGGATTCCTTTGCTTGAACCATCTTGACCCATCACCATTGGTTCGTAGGGTATCCCTATTTCCCAACCAGTTCCCGAAACACCCCTTGCACGCCACTAGTTTCGCCGAGTACACCAACTCCACAACCAAACATGGGCCTTGGCAATTTGGTCATACAATTTTCCCCATACCCAAGTCAACCAATTTTTGCATACTTGAGGAGGGAAAAAGTAGAGGTATCAAAATATGACGGAAAAGAAAAATACGGAGTAGCATGGTTCAACAAAGTAGATGAATTTTTTTCGATTTATAACATTGATAATGATGATGAAAAAATTAAGTATGCTCCATGCAACTTGAAGGCGATGCATGCACCCAGTACACGTGGTGGAAGAAGTCATCTTATGTGACAAGTTGGAACACATTTAAAAATGATTTCTTTAAAAGATTCCAAGGGATCAAAGAAGAAGACTTTTTTATAGAAATCACTCGACTACAACTGAAAGGAAGTGTGGATGAATTTACATGTGACTGGGAAGCCGGGGGCACCTGGAATATCAGAAGAACGTCTAATCAGATCATATATGTTACCAGATAAACTAGCAGGGCTAGTTATTGGCAAGCATAGGAGAAGAGTGAGACACTGTCACCTTATCTCAACTTCTCAACTTCTTTGGGATTATAAACATCCCAAGGGGAGAGCTCTTATAGTGAAGTACCTGTAAACACACACAAATATCCCCAACGACCTTAGTGGCCAGATCAGTGCCTTTATGGAGTCGAGCAGAGAATGAAGAAGGCATAGCAACGTTCCTTCCAATTACGCATTAGTCTAAAGATGAATTTGTCACTGCCAATGATAAATATTTACTTGTGGATTTCCGTATGATGTAAAATAATGCCTATATCCCAAAGACAAGCAGTATCCAAGCACATTCGATAAGTTATCAGCACTTGAATTACAACTTCGGTATTAAAAGGTGTGAGGATGCGTCATTCAGTTTGCACATATATATGTGGTTCCAAATTCACCGCTGGTATCATTTTAATATTGAGCATTTAGTATCAGCTTTTAACGGTGCACATTAGTCACATCTCCAAAGCAAATGATACCACTATAGATGGCTGTGTTTAAATGAGTATTTAGAAATAAATATGAGTCTGTATCAACCTAATTCAGCCATTCATTATCAAGAGCAATAGTACATCACTATATAATGATAGCAGCGACTAATCACAAATATGCATAGCAACTGTACATACTCATCAGAAAATCAATGTGTCATCAGTAAACTAACTTTGTTACAGCAGTATTACAAGACTTATATCATTGGGTGTTAACACATGCTGATGTAAAGCTTACCAACAGCACTTATCAAACCTTGAACATTAGCTACTCATAAACCATTAAAAATTTTAAACCAGCTTGAATTATTGGCAACTGTAAATCAGGACTGATAGAGCACTGTAAAGTATGCAATTGGAGCAGTCAATAGAGATCAGACTTTAAGGGCTGCAAACCATTCCCTTAGGGTTCGCTGAAGAAAAAGGGATAACTTCAAGGGAGGCCGAAGTCACCAAAAGGGGTCACTGCAGCAGACAAGGGGAACAGAAGCAGGCCCCAATTTCCAGGCGCAGGCCCAAATTTCATGGGCAGCCGTAACAAGGTTCGACCCACTTCAGGTGCTGATGCCCTTAGTTCTGTAGGGCAAACCAGGTAGGCCGCAACCCTCCCTAGGGCTAAAATTTGTAAAAAATAATTATTTTCAAATATTCAAATTTTCAATTCTTTTTAGGGTTTTCAGAAATAGAAATTGCAGGCCTAAAAACCGAACCTAATCTACCATTAAAATGCAATATTTACACATGTAAATGCATGAAATTAAAAAAAAAGGATGAAAAGAGAAGGGATATGATTTTTGTCTCAATCCCAGGGCATAAGAGATAGATGATCAGCGTCCCTACAAGAAGAGTTCCTCTAGGCTTCCAAAATTAGGGCATCAACCAACAACCCCTAGAGTTTGTTGGGATAGCCTAACAAATATCAAAGTAGAGATCCAAGTCCCTTTACAAAGAAGACTTTTTCAAGTGAACGTCTTCTAACCATACAAAATTGACAAAATATTGATAATTAATCCCTAATCAACAAATAGAATGCATTAGCATAGCACCATTCAACAGAGATAGAGATATTCTTAACAAGATTCAACAAAGTTGAACAAAGAAAGACCATAGATCACCTTTGTGCATCAATTCCATCCAACTATTCTAGCATCAACATGTATGTGTAAAAGAAAACCCTAGCATTCATCTACATTTCACTTCATAAGCCAAAGAAGAGACTCTCCAAGAGGTGCGCATCACATCATAATGCCATATAACAAGAGAAAAAGAAGAATTATCATATTTGATCCCAAGTCTTATGATCCTCAAATGAGTGAGGAAGGCTTATTTATAGCCTCACAACCTCAATTTTTACAAATAATGAGGCCGACAAGCCACTCAAATGTCAATGTTAAAATATAACATAAAATAATCTAAAGCAAGGTTAACTTGGGATATTTTCCCCCAAAGTTACCAAAAATTGATGAAAATAGCTAAAATTGAACAGATAGCTCCACTCTGAAGGATGGAGTGAGCAAGGGGGAACGTCATGCCCCATCCAGTCCCAAATATGTTGAACCCTCAACGTCTCCCCTCAATCAAGCATGAAGGCCTGAGCATCAGGGGTGACATTATCATGGTGTAGGCTCTCAGAGAGAGAGCGCCGTGCTGAAAGGAGGCTAGAAGGGATGCTTGGGGTGACCAGAAGAGGAGACAAGCGCCTCTAGGTGGAACGTTGTCACCTGTGTGGAAATCAAACAGGGGGGTCATGTGACCCAGTGACTTGCCCCTAGGAGCCCCAGATAGCAACCTCAGGGCTACAAACCCTAAAATGAGGCAGTTAGCAATGCCATTAAGCCATAGTACTCATAAAGACAAAATCAAGGGGTCCAGCCATAACCATCCCTTAAAAATGCATATAACACCCCATCCTGGCCTTGAAGAAGAAAAATGACCGCTCTCCCTGCGCAGATATCTGAAAGTGAGTTGATACTGGTACAACGTAACAACATATAACTGGACTAAAGCCACACATACGAAACAAACTAAAACTACATGATATCCTTGACATGGAAACATCCATACATAAAGCAAAAGATATGGAGAAGAAGTTGGAAAGGTCATTATTTCAAAGATTTGACAAGGTTTACTCAAGATGGTCATGGAAGTCACCTCAAATCATGGATACTAGTGATCGAAAGTATCTATCACCTCATCTACGAGAAGAAAACAGTTTGGAAGCCCAAAGAATAAAAGAAGGAAAATGTAAATATTGTGGAGAAAAATGGGACCCAAGGCATAGGTGTAATAAGGACGGTAACCAAAAGAAGCTATATGCGTGTGAAGTAGAGAGATAAGATATCCCAGATAAAGAAGATTCAGAGGAGGATGACTCAAGGAACCCTCAAAATGCTCCCTCAAAACTAGATGATGAGGATGCATCAAGAATATCATTGGAAGATATAATAGGTATAAACCAACCACAAACATTGAAGTTGAAAGGCACATAAAAAGGGACAATGCTATGGTTCTTATAGACACAGGAAGTTTGTATAAATTTATCAGCATCACTCTCGACAAAGGACTAAACCTTTTTGTATGTCTAGTACTTGATATGAAAGTGATGGTGGCATATGGGAAAACAATCTAAAATGTAGATAAATGCCACAAGGTTAAGTTGCAGATTCAAGGTTATAATTTGGATTATGAATTCTAGATTGTGCCTCTAGGAGGAGTAGATGTAGTCGTAGGAGTCCAGTGGTTACAAACATTAGGTGCTTATTCTGTTAACCACCAAGGACACTTTATCAAATTCAAGTGGCAAGGGAAAATGTACAAGTTGTATGTGTTCCGACCCCCCACTCCCAAATTGTATCATCTCACCAGATGAGAAACTAATCAAAAAAGGACCACCAACTTATATGATACAATGCCACAAAATGGAACAACGAGCCTCAGAATTAGTTAACTCCACACAACCATAGGTTCAAGAAATAATTCAAAAAGACAAAAGGTATTTCAAGATCCACCCATGGAGCTTCCACCAAAAAGAATGATTGAACATATAATTGAAGTAAAACTAGGCTCAAGCCATATCATTGTTAAGCCTCATAGGTACTCATATCATCATAAAATAGAAATTGAAAGATTAATCCAAGACGTATTGAGATGTGGTGTCATTATGAAAAGCATAAGTCCATATGTAGCTCCAGTAGTGCCAGTTAGAAAAAAGGACGAGTCTATTAGATTATGTGTAGATTATAGAGGATTGAATAAGATAACAATAAAGAACAAATTTCCTATTCCTTTCATAGATGAAATGCTGGATGAACTTCATGGAGCCAAGTACTTCTCAAAGTTAGATTTGAGATCGTGATACTATCAAATTAGGGGGGTTAGAAGATGTGGCAAAAGCTGCCTTCTGAACTCATGAAGGGCATTGCGAATTCAAGGTAATGCCTTTTAGGTTAACTAACACTCCAATCACTTTTCAAGCAACAATAAACGAATTATTCTGGTCCTATCTAAGGAAGTTTGTACTAGTCTTCTTTGATGACATTCTCATATATAGTAAAACGTGAAAGGAACATCTCAAGCATTTGGGACAATTACTTTTCCTTTTGAAAGTAATTGGTAAGGAAGAGGTAGATTATCTTAATCATTCAATATTGAATGAAGGGGTTAGGGTAGATTTAAACAAGATCAAAGCAGTCACTGAATAGCCCAAGCCATGTAACATATCCAAGCTAAGGGGATTTTTAGGCTTAACAAGCTACTACCAAAGATTTATCAGAAGTTACACTCATGTGACTACTCCCTTGACAAATATCTTAAATAAAAATTCATTTCAATGGAGTAATGAAGCATAAAACTATTTCCAAGCATTGAAAAACATTATGTCCTCAACGTTGGTATTAGCTACTCCAGACTTTACAAAGGCATTTGTAATAGAATGTGATGCCTTAGGATTTGGGATAGGGGCAGTATTGATGCAAGAAGGACATCCGATAGAATTACTTATTCGGAAGCTCAATAAGCGAGAAAGCTTGAAGTCTACTTACTATAAAGAGATGCTTTCCATTATACATGCTAGCAAAATAGCGACAATATCTTTTGGGAAGCAAATTCTTGATACACAGATCACAAGAGTCTTCAATATCTTCTTCAACAAAAAACATTGTCGACAGAACAATAGGTGTGGATAGAAAAGATTGCCACATTTGATATGGAAATACTTCATGAAAAGGGAAAGGATTATGTAGTTGCTGATGCTCTTTCACAAAAGGATGAAGAAATAATGTCATATGCGGTTTCCGTTGTGATTCTCAAATGGTTGGATGAAGTCTGAAGTGAGTATGCCAAGGGCCAAGAAACATGTGCCATAATCAACAATCTTGGTCAAAATCCAAAATTCGAATGAAAGAATGACATCCTTTGGTATAAAGGAAGAATTTATTTAAATCCAACATCAAAATTTAAGTCCAAGGTTCATAAATATTCCCATGACTCACCAATTCTAGGGCATGTAGGGTTGCCCATATCAGAAGGGAAAGACACATTTTATGGTGGTTGACAAAATCCTCTGTTTGTTTCTTCTTTCATAGGTATTCAGAGTTCAGCCATTGCTTCTTGTAAGAATTGGATAGTTACAAATATATTGGAGGCTATGTTGTGTTTCAAGAGAAGGAAGGAGTCTCTGACAATAGAACAGAGATCTAAGGAACCCCTCTCATACTCTCAATTCGGGACTCACTTGGGATGTGTCTAGAAGTATATTGACTGTCTGAAGACATTTGACAATCGTTGGATTGGGCTAAAGTTTTAATTTCCGATCTTGTGGCATCTAGTGAAATCAACAAATGAAGCAGAATTTTGGGCTACTATAGTTTCCAAATTGGGTTACTATGAAGTTGATGAAGAGGGACACTCATCATGCAACTGGGACAAGCTTTATTCTGAATCTCCACTTCCTGCATTTCCAGACCCTGAGTCAATAGAACGATTTTTGAATGCATGGGGACATGCAATCTCTCCAATCGGGGGGAGATGTTGAGCCTTGGAAATGTCATCATTTTGCCATTCCTTTTGCCAAACTTTGCCTTAGTTTTGCCATCCTTGTTTTAAAGAATAAGACCTTTTTGTTGAATTGGGCTCAGTTTTGACCATAGGTACTCTTAATTGCATTTTTAATATTTTATTGAACATTTGTATGGTTAATTGGAAGAATTATATGTCCTGCGATTACCTTTGAGGATGATTGCAGATTTCAAAAGAAGTTGCAGAACAAGGGTTTGTTGCGGGAGCCGCAGAACCGAGTAATTGCTGAAGAGGCTGCAGAACTAGGTAGCTGGCACATAATGTCTTCCATATGATCTATTAGAAGATTTGTAACAATTATCTGTTATAGATCTTATCCTTTTAGATACAGGCGAGATTGATTCCGCCAAGTCAAATTTGAAACATGGAGGATTAACTAATTGGCTATGAATAGTGTTGTGCAAGATTCGCATAGCAAGTTGCGCTTGGATGCAATAAAGAAGGATCGGGACAGTTTGATTCCTTTTTGTAATTTTAGTCTAACAATTAAAACGACATGAATCATGGATTCTTAGGATTAATTGTATTCTATTTCTTGAACCATACGAATGCTCTGTTCTTGTATAAAAAGGGTTTCGATGTCATTGAACCTGGCGATTTGGGGGAAGAACATTATGGTTATGTCGTGACTCAATTAATCAATTCTAGTTCCATATTTTAGCAAGTATCTCGTATATATATGCTTGTGCATTGATTTGTAGACTGTTGTAATCATTTACAGTTTTCTGTTTAGAGGAGGAGGGCCCACTCCCGAGGAGGGCATAGTTAGTTGGTAGAATTTCTTTACAGTAGTTGATTCAATAGCTGGTTATTATCTTGCTGCTATAGATAGTTGTCGTTTTCCTGTTAATTATTTTCTAAGATTGAGATTTATAAATGATTAAAAGCTTTTGTTAATTAAGAAAAAGAGTGAATTGGTTTTGCTATTTGATTCTGATTGATTAAGATTGCAGACTGACTAAGAACAACTCTATGTGAAGCCTTCCCTCCTGTGAGCCTGCTCCATCCTCGCAAGCCCTTTGCTCCCTCCTGCGAGCCCTCCACCGTTGCCCTTCCACGCGAATCCTCGACTGTCGCTCCTCTGCCCTGCTCAGCCTCTGCAAACCCCATCCGCACCTTCCCACGAAATTTATCCCCGCGGCCTTCCTGCTGCTCCTCTCCATTTCTTACGCGGCCCTTTTTGCCCATCCACGAGCCCTCTCCCCCTTTGCTCAACCTCCCCTTCACCATGCGACTCCCATTTTTGCGGCTCCACATTTCTCTGCGAGCACACACTTGTGAGCCCGCATTTCCACCCCTCCACAACAACCCAACCCACAACCCCTGGACGGCCTCTGCACGTAATCTTTTCACCTTCCCCTCTCTCCTAGGCATTGCAGAAGATTTCCAGCCCTATTTGAATGAGGGATTAATACATGGAGGATCTGAAGGAAAGCAAGGAGCCGACAGAGACTTCCGTTCCTCTTGCCTGGGATTTCTATAGCAGGGGATAGTTCAAATATCTCCATCATTGCCACAATGATCCGAAACCGATCTACAGCCCTACGGACATTGCAATGGAGTCAAATTTCGCGTTCTAGACGTCCCAGGTCCAACAAATGCTAAGGAAAATGGAATCCCTCGAAGCGGAAAACTGCAAACTTCGCCTAGAAGTAAGCACTCTTGCCAGTAGAGTCTCAACAATCGAGGGGGACAATGCATCTCTCAGGAAAATAATACAGGAGTGTAGAGAGAAGGAAATTCACCCCCTAGATGTGGCCTTACACGCAGAAATCCGAGACCTCAAATCCAAGCAGGAAGAAATTAGATCCCAACAGGCCTATTTTAAACAGGAAATAGAAACACACATCAACTCATGGGCACAAGTAGTTCGAGGCAAAGACAAGCCCCCCCCTCTCACAGCAGTAAAGGAGGTCGTGTAAGCCAAACTTATGGAAGAACGGACTAGACGGGCAAGGGAATTGAACCTTAAGGTAAGAAGCCTTCCTCTACCTCACTCTTCCTCGGATCCGTTGGAGGTAGGAATCATGTTCCTTAGGAATACTCTTGCAATATCTGATATAAGTTTGGATAGAGCCTGGTGGGGACATGACTCCACTCTTTTCCTCAGATTCCAGAATGCTACAGACCGACTCTGTGTCCTCCGAGCTAAGCGAAAACTGTTCTGACTCCCCAACAGGATATTCCTTGACGAGGACCTCACTAGAACACAGGTTGCAGAGCTCAAACAGGTCAAGGAATAGGTTGTAGCAGCAAGACAGGTAGGAAAATGGACAGTCATCAGAAACCTTCGAGTGGTCATTTGAGACTCCTTTCTTGTGGGTTGGAGACCTCGAACAGGTAGCTCCAAATGACGGGCCCAACTAGGGAGGCGTCGGGGTACAGGTATATCGGTTCACTGCTGGAATGGCAATGGGTCCTTTTGGTCATTGCCAGGTCTCCTATATGATGCTCTCGCCTCAGCAAATATTCTTCTTGTGACCGAGACTCACGCGAGCCCTGTACGACCTCTCCCAGATATTACAGGTTAACAATGGTTCCCAGTTTGCAGACAGGAAACAAGGAGTTCAAGAGGGGTTAGGGGGTCAGGTGGGGTTGCTTGTTTGGTTAGAGACACTCTCAAGGACAGAGTCTCACTAGTAGCTGCAAACGAGTATGCCAGATTCATGTGGATTCAAGCTAGAGCTAGAGTCTCCCCCCCGAGAGACATCTACATTGTAGTTTGCTACTTTCCCTTGGCTACATAACCTTTTGCCATTCACAATGGCGGGGAAGGCGACCCCTTTATAGACGTGTACACTGACATCATCAGGTACTCAGCTGACAGAGAGGTCATACTTACAGGGGACTTCAATGATTGTACCAGAGATCTTCAGATACTCCTTCACGATCAAGCAGAAGATGTGTTCTGTACTTGGGGGATTGACCCGATTTCGGTAGGTCTTCACCGGAGTTCAGAGGATGTCTTAGGACCCACTACAACATCTGGGAAGCATCTCTTGCAGCTAGGGGAATCTCACGAGTTGCTAATTCTAAATGACCTCCCACGCTTTCCGGACTCCTAGTTCTTCCCCTGCAGGCCACATGGAGGAGGTGCTAGTGTGGTGGATTATTCTCTAGCCAACCCGAATTTGCTCCCTTATATCCAAAACCTCTCGGTATCCCCCATTCCCCTTGCTAACCATTCACTACTTTCACTTTCTCTCCAGTTTGACCCTCCCCCGCCAACCCATCCAGTCCCGCATAGCCCAAATCAGACCACTTTTTGTTTCGATGAAGGCGACCTTGACATCTTCTCTGCCACTCTCTGCCAGATACTTCCCTCTGAGACCCAGTTGTGCTCACTTGATTCTTCCTCTGCCAAATACCAGTGCCTCTCAGCTGTAATTTGAGAGGCTGCACTCAAATCCTTCACCCACTCCATTTGGACCACCCCTGCCTCCCCCAAACTTGAAATTTTTTGAGAATCCCAACCTTGGTTTCAAGCTTGATAGCTTCTTTGCATGGTTTAATGCCCAAACCCTTGTATGCACAATTTTCAACAAAAGTTGACTAAACTGAAACACATGGAATTCTTTTTCAAAATTAAACAATTCAAAATTTTTCTTTCATTTAAAAAATTTCAAACTCAAAAATTTATAACAGCCATGCACACATGAAAATAACACAAATATTTTTGACCAATGGTGTAGGATAAAACCCCCAAGGGAAAACCTGTTTCTGAGAGAGATTTTTATTTCTCGAAAAACTGGACCTTCATTGCTGTATGGAATCTCGATTTCTGTGCCAAACTTTAGCCTTGGAAATCGTGCCAAAATTCTGCCTATACAGAGATAATTTATTTTATGTACTTTTTCTTGATTTTTGTGCCTAGTTTGTACTGCTTATTTTATGTACTTTTTCTTAATTTTTGTGCCCAGTCCGTACTGCTGTACGAATTCTCGAATTTTGTGCACATAGATGTACGGATTTCTCCTTGATTTTTGTGCTGTATCTAGTGTACAGAAATCTCCTCGATTTCTATGCTGCTGTACATAAAGCTCCTCGAAAAACGTGTAGAAATCTGTTGTACAGAAACCTTTCCTCGAAATTCGTGCCCAGATTTGTCCTCCTCGAAATCTGTGCAGAATTTGTCCTCTCTCTCCTGCTGGTTCAAAATCTCTTCAAACCCTCTCTTTCTCTTCTTCTTCCTCTCTCCAAAACTTCTCTTTGAAAAGTGAATAATAGAATTAGTTTGCCTTGCCCTAGTCCCTTTTTGTTCATGGTAACTTCCTCTTCAATCTAATGGTCAAGATTAGATTAGATGAAGGGATCTCATTAAATGCTCATTTAAATAATCAATAAATGACATTTAGTGCACCTCATGTCATTTATTAAAGTACGAGCACCCCCTTTTAATTAATCACTCACTTAACTTTTATTAAATATGAACTTAGGATAAACCATGACTTTTACTTTTTAATGAAGTCACTTTAAAAATATAAAGTACATCTCCCTACATTGATTAAACCTGACTACATTAATTAAACTTGACTAGGGGTCACCATTTAAAGTGTCTTTGTTCACCCCAAGGCAATGCTAGGTGAACAAACACTTCCTAAGTAACTTTTCAACACTCCCTCTTACCGAGGAAGGTGTTTTTCACCTCTCCCAACTTATCTCTGAAACATACGTGCTTCCCTCTACCCAAAGAGTTCATGAGAATGTCAGCTACCTACTGATCTGTAGAAACATACTGTAACTGTACAACGCCTCTTTGAACATAATCTCTGATAAAGTGATATTTGATCTCTATATGCTTTGACCTGTCTTGAAATACAAAATTCTTAGATAGCTTGATGCAACTCTGATTATCGCAATGTATAACCGTAGGTCTCAGCTCATGACCAAACACGTCTACCATCAACTTGCGAAGCCACAAAGCCTCTCAACTAGCTTGACTGACTGCCATGTACTCAGCCTCAACAAAACTCAATGCTACGAACTTTTGCTTCCGACTGAACCACAACACAACTGCCGAGCCCAAGTTGAAGCAACAACCAGAAGTGCTCTTCTGGTCCGAAACACTACCTGCCCAATCTGAATCTGTAAAGCCAACCAATCCCACTCCATTAGACCTCTTGTAGTCCAAACTGTAATAAACTGTACCGACAAGATATATCAAGATGTGTTTTGCAGCAGTCCAATGCACTCTCCTGGGCTCCACCATGAATTGACTGAGAGTGTTTATCGCAAAACTCAAATCTGGTTTAGTATTAATCAGATACATCAACGAACCAATAAGTTGACGATATAGAGTAGGATCCACCAACTCTCCCTCATAAGCATGAAGCTTCGTCCAGTTGGTGATCATGGGTGTAGACATAAGCTTGCAATTGTCCATCTGAAATCTCTTCAGAACATTTGCAGCATATTTTCCTTGCCCCAAGAAAACATGGCCGTCCTCCTGCCAAATCTCCATCCCCAAATAATAGTGCATCAGCCCATGGTCAGTCATCTTGAACTATGAAGCAAGATCCTGCTTGCAAGCATCAATCAGATGCTCTCCTCTAGTAATGAACAAATCATCAACATACAGCAGAAGAATGAGCGGAACACCACCAACCACAATGTAGTATAGGTTGGGATCTGCCTCACTCTTTTGAAACCCAATCGAAAGCAAGTAGGAATCAATCTTGAAATACCAAGCCCGAGGGGCTTGCTTCAGACCATACAAGGCCTTTTTCAACCTGCACACATGAGATTCTCTCTCATAAATCTCAAAGCCCTGTGGTTGCTCCAAATACACCTCCTCCTGTAGAAGATCATTGAGAAAAGCGGTCTTCACATCCATTTGATGGATCTTCCAACCCATCTCTGCCACGACGGAGATCACTGCTCTGATCGAAGAAAATCTGGCCATAAGTGCAAAGGTCTCATCATAATCAACTCTCTCTATCTGTGAGAACCCACACGCAACAAAACGAGCTTTGTACTTCTTGATGCTGCCATCTGCAGCATGCTTGATCTTGTAGAGCCACTTGGAAGTCACAACTGACTTCCCCTCTGGTCTCGGAACCACTTCCCACACCCCATTCTTCATGATGGAATTGTACTCTTCCATCATGGCATCTCTCCAAACCTGGTGTATAGAAGCCTCTTCATAAGTAGTAGGTACGGTATCATGCAAGCCAGTCACCTGTGCAATATAGCTGGAAAATCTCTTTAGTGCCTTGCTCTCTTTGACCTCCCTTCTGGGTGGTCCGACAGACTCCTCTGCTTCCTTCACAAGCTCTTTAAGCCAACTTGGCTTTCTCTTCTTGGAAGAAGCATCCCGTCTCAGACCCTCCTCTACATTCTCATCATACAAATGTCTCCTTGAAGAAATACCAATAATTTGAGATCATGTCCCTGGTGAACCTAAACCTGTACCAAGTGTATCCGAATCACCTGAAGGTGTAACCTGTGAAACCGTGATTCGTGAACCTGTCCCTATACCAGAAGTCCTTGTAGACTGAGTCCCTGAAATTGAGGAACGTGTAACCTGTGACCCAGTCACTCTTGAAACCGGTGACCGTATGCCCTGACTCACTGAACTCTGTGATGCTGTCACCTGTGGAGTACTTTGCTGCTCCTCTATCTCAGAATCTAGAGATCTCCTGAAGGCTCGCTCCTCCTCAAATCTCACCTCCCTCACCACAACTTTCTTCTGTGTAGGAAGGTATCTGCCAAAAGCCTTCGAAGTCTTGTCATACCCAACAAAAATACCCCTCCTGTAGCCTCCAACTTTGCCCTCTTCTTAGAAGGGACATGTGAGTATATAGGGCATCCAAAGATACGAAAGTAACCTATCTCAGGCACTTTCCTGGTGAACATCTCCTCGGGAGTTTTGCAACCCAATGCACGGTGTGGATTCCTGTTTAGTACATAAACATCAGTACTATAGGGCTCTGCCCATGGAAAGAAAGAAAGACTCCGATCATACAGCATGGCTCTAGCTGCACCCACTATTGAATGATTCTTCCTTTCAGCCACTCCATTTTGCTGTGGAGTGTAAGGAACTGTCAACCTCCTATTGATACCCTCCAGTCTACAGAACTCATCGAATGCATGGGAAGTATAGTCACCCCCATTGTCTGACCGAAGTACCTTGATCTTCTTTCCTGTCTGGTTCTCCACAAGAGCTTTGAACTCTTGGAACTGAAGCAAGACTTCCTTTGATCTCTTACTTCTAAGGAAATAGATCCAGGTCTTCCTGGAAAAGTCATCAATGAATGTAACATAATACTCATAACCTGTCAAAGAGGCAGATGACATGGGACCACATAAATTTGAATGTATCAACTGAAGCACTCCCTCTGATTTGGTATCGCTGCTCGGAAAAGCAGTCTTGGTGTACTTTACCAAATTACACCCTCTGCTTACACCACTCGGCTCTGTGCTGAAATTTAGCATACCTATAGTCATGTCTGTCAGCATCCTCAAAGATGGATGATGAAGATGGGCCATCCTCCTGTGCCATAACTCACACAACTCACTGCTGCTCTGAGTGTGTGACAATGCATGATGTGGCTCGAAGAGAAGCTTGTACAGTTTCCCGCATCTGACTCCAATCCCATATGAAGCAGATGAACCTCCCTCCTTGGGAAAGATGTGAACTTTCCCATCAAGGATATATACTCCAAAGCCTCTGTCCTCAATCATGGAAACTGAAACTAGGTTCTTCTTCAACCTAGGGACATACAAGACATCTCTCAGAAACATAGGTTGCATGGACTCCTTGTCAAAACAAACTGTCCCATGCCCAACTGCTCTCACCACTGTATCATCTACCAATACAACCTCCAAATCCAAATCTGTCTTTGACATCTCGACGAACATGTCTCGATCACCTGTCATGTGACTCGAAGCTCCAATATCAATGTACCAAGTGGAGGAAGTAGTGAAAGTACTCAACGAATTCCCAACAATCATGGAATGCTCCATATGACCCTCAATGTTCCTGTGGGTGATGGATGATGCACTAACACCAACAAAGAGAGAAAAATCTCTCTCAAATCTAGCAGCGAACTCATCAATCTCTGTTGAAGTTGCATCATTCTGCTTGGTTCCATCCTTGGAACCCTTCTTGAACTTCTTCCCGTTCTTACCTTTCGCTGCCAACACCACATTTTCCTCATCATCTCTGTGATGTGACGAACTGCCCTGTAAGTATCCCCTACGTGTCTCCTCCTATATGAGATCATCCCAAAGTCGATCCCATGTGGGCATGTTCTCTCTACCAATGATAGTCTGCACAAACACACTCCACTACTGAGTCACGCCATTTAAGGCTGTACGCACCATCTCAACGATCTCTATAACCTCTCCTACAACTGCAAGTTCATCTCTTACCTGTGTAATCTTGGGAAGATAGGAAGCCATTCCTTCCCCTTTGCTCATGTGCACATTCTTCAATTTCTCCCTTAACATCGTCTTCCTGTTTTTATTTGAACTCTGGTAAAGATTTGTCAAAGAAGTCCACATTTGAAAAGCATGTATTTTTGCTGATGTGTGAGGGATTACATGATCCTTCACGACATCAAGTATAACCCTCCTTGCCTTCACATCTCTCGTCATTAAAGTAGCCTTATAAACTGCATCGGCAGGTACTACGATAGGATTTGCTGTTATACTATGTACAATGTCCCATAACACATTTTCTTCAAGTATCAATGTGTTTCTAGCCTTCCATGGGCTAAAATTTGTAGCCCCATCCAATCCGTCTTCAACTCTAAGCGCAAACACCATGGCTACAACTTGTAACTCTCAAGCAACCCGTTCAAGAATTTTTTCCACAAACCCCTGTTCTTCTAAATGTTTAAATTCTGGCTTTTAACTTTGCTCTGAAACCATGAAATTTTTTGAGAATCCCAACCCCGGTTTTGAAGCTTGATAGCTTCTTTGCATGGTTTAATGCCCAAACCCTTGTATGCACAATTTTCAACAAAAAATGACTAAACTGAAACACATGGAATTCTTTGTCAAAATTAAACAATTCAGAATTTTTTGTCTTTTAGTTAAAAAATTTCAAACTCTGAAATTTACTACAGCCATGCACAGAGGAAAATAACAGATATTTTTGACCAATGGTCTAGGATAAAACCCCTAAGGGAAACCCTGTTTCCGAGAGAGAGATTTTTATTTCTTCAGGGTAAAATACAAAAAATAAACAACGGTACTTATCATTTTTCTTTCTTGAAAAACTGAACCTTCACTGCTGTACGAAATCTCAATTTCTATGCCAAACTTCAGCCTTGGAAACCGTGCCAAAATTTTGCCTGTACAGACAATTTATTTTATGTACTTTTTCTCGATTTTCGTTCCTAGTTCATACTGTTGTACGGATTCTCGAATTATGTGCACACACCTGTACATATTTCTCCTCGAATTTTGTGCTGTACCTGTCGTACAAAAATCTCCTCGATCTCTATGCTGCTGCATGGAAACCTCCTCAAAAAACATGCAGAACCCTGTTGTATGGAAACCTCTCCTCGAAATTCGTGCCCAAATTTGTTATCCTCGAAATCTGTGTAGAATTTGTCTTCTCTCTCCTGCTGGTTCAAAATCTCTTCAAACCCTCTCTTTCTCTTCTTCTTCCTCTCTTCAAAACTTCTCTTTGAAAAGTGAATAATAAAATTAGTTTGCCTTGCCCTAGTCCCTTTTTGTTCATGGTAACTTTGTTTTTAATCTAATGGTCAAGATTAGATTAGATGAAGGGCTCTCATTAAATGTTTATTTAAATAATTAATAAATGACATTTAGTGAACCTCATGTCATTTAATAAAGTATGAGCACCCCCTTTTAATTAATCACTCAACTTTTATTAAATATTAGCGTAGATCCAAATCTTAGGCTCTATCAAGCGTTGAGAGGAATCAAATCTCTAGAGGTGCAAACCTCTTCTTAGGCATTGCAATCAATGAACTATCAACTTTGTGGTGTCCTATATATAGCCATTAATTTGATTCAAACCAAAAGACACATCTTTTTATTTAAGGTCCACATATAATTTTTGTATTATTAATATTTAATATTATTTATTACTTACATATAATATTTATTATTATTTTTTATTTTGTTAGGAACGAACATTACAACATTTCCTCGTATATGGTTTTAAAATCATATGCAAGGCCCTCCTACAACCATGGGTTGTTTATGAGGCCTTGCACATGGTCTTAAAACCATTTGCAAAGCCCTCCTAAACCATGTACAATAAAACCATGGGTTGTTTAGAAGGCCTTGCACATGGATTTAAAACCATGTATAAGGCCAACATTTTTTGTGGATAATTCAATTTTTTATTTTTTATTATTTTGTTAGGTAGGAACATTACAATATCTCCCCCATATTGTGTTTTTTTTCTCACCCACATTTTTATTTGGGGATAATTAAATTTTTACTCTTTTATTGTTTTGTTAGGGAGGAAGATTACAACATCTCCCCATATTAGGTTGTTTTCTGGTCGACATTTATTTTGGCCTATAATTAAATTTTTTATTTTTTATTAATAAAAATAACGTTACATAACGTTATGCAACGTTACAACATCTCCCCCGTACTGAGCTGTAGAGCGCCTCTCGACGCAATGAACTTAGGATAAACCATGACTTTTACTTTTTAGTGAAATCACTTTAAAAATATAAAGTACATCTCACTTCATTAATTAAACTTGACTAGGGGTCACCATTTAAAGTGTCCTTGTTCACCCCAAGGCAATGCTAGGTGAACAAACACTTCCTAGGTAACTTTTCAACAAAACTTGGTTCTTGCCCCATGATAAATGGTACGATGAAGATTGCAAATCCCTCCATTAAGAACTTCGGCATGCCTTCCGCCACTTCCATTCCACTTACCCGAACATCCGAATAGCTTACCGTCGTCTCCTTCGCCGTAAGAAACGACAGTTTATCTCTCAGAGAAGATGAGAACTCTTCACTCTACTTGCCCACTCCCCCAAGCAATTTTGGGGTACCATCCTCCCCCTTCCGACCTCGACCCCGTCTCCATGTTCTCCCATACTTTGAATCTGTACAACATTCCTGGGCAGGCCTCGATTTAGGTTACTTCCTCATTCCATCTCTTCTCTGACATGGATATCAGGGAGGCCATCTGGGCAATGAACAACAGGAAAGCAATAGATGAGGAAGGATTCCAAGTAGAATTCTTCAAGCATGGTCTCCGACCTCTGGTTAGCTATTTGGTTGATCTTTTCAACCACGTCGTTCGTGAAGGCTTTCCTTCGGTGTGGTCCCATCACACTAACTACCCGATCCACAAATCAGATCCCACATCTGACCATAATAACTACATAACGATTATGGTTGGCCACACGTTCTCGCAGCTATATGCCACCGTTCTCCACCGGAAGTTGTCCAGCGCTCTCGAACAAAGGAACCTCAGATCCCGGGGCCAGGAGGTGTTTAGATCAACTCACCAGACTAATGGCCATATCTTTACCCTTCGGGCCGTGATCAAGGAGGCACGTCACCGCTCCTCGAAGGTATATTGTTGTTTTGTGGACTTCCAGAAAACCTTTGACTCGGTCCCAAGAGAGGACCTAATGCAGCGACTCAAAGATATTGGCATCTCAACGACTCTATTGACTGCTATTATGTGCCTCAATGAGTCTGTCCTTGGGCACCTTCACACAGTCCGAGGCATGTCCAAGTTCATCCGGAGCACTATTGGGGTTAAACAAGGGTGCCCACTTTCTCCCACCCTTTTCGGGATCTATATCGATGAATTGGAAGCTTTCCTCCATGATCATATCCAGGAAATAGATGGGTGCCTTCTCCACCAGGTCCTGATTTCTATTTTACTCTTTGCGGATGATATTGTTCTCCTTTCCTCTTCCCCAGCAGGCCTACAGAGGCAGCTAGATGCCTTAACTTTGTTTTGTGATATTCGGAAGTTGACAGTGAATCTGAGCAAGACAAAGGTCATGATCTTCAATGGGGTGAAGAAAACCTCGGATTTCCGCTTCCTATTCAAGGGAGAGGAAGTCGAGATTACCAACACTTATACTTACTTGGGAGTGTAGTTCACAGGCCCTCACTTCAGCTTGCGGCCAACCCTTCAACCTCGGATCAATAAGGGGTATAGATCCTTAGCCCTTCTCGAGAGACAGTGCTTTTGGCACCACTTCCAGGATATCAAGTCCAAGAGGAGTCTTATGGACACCTTGATTTGCCCTACTATCCTATATAGATCAGAAATTTGGGGGATTTCTTTACTTGAGTCGGATTGGGCTTCAGCTGAGAGAGTCCAGATACTTCTTCTCCGCTGCATCATCCGATGCAAGGAGACAGTACCGCAACACATCATCCTGGCAGAGTTTGGGGCCCACCTCTTCTGCCTTGAGACGATCTTCAGACTGGACTCTTTGTTACATCGTGTCCGGGGTTTTGCAGACACACTAAAAGGTCGGGACAAATATCCATTATTAGCCTACTGCTCTTCCGAGGTTATCGCTCGCACCCAATCAGGCAGAGCCAAGTGTTGGTTCACAGGGGTTTCGGGGCTCCTCGCATCAGTAGGGATTCATATGGATCGTCTGCCCCCATTTCGATACTCTTTGAATGCCCTCGGGTACCTTCTTCCCACCCGACAAGAGCTAAATAAGATCATCAAAGAGGATATTTACAGGCAGTTCGTTCAGGTTACATGGGTCAATCCTCCCGGAGGGTTTGCGCCCAAAGGGGAGCACTTTCTGAAGATCAGAGATGGGCTCATTGTCCGACCCCAGTACAGGCTTCGCCACTAGATGCATGCTCTCCGGACCCCCCTTGGGCAGTTCTGAGTAGGATCCCATAGACTTAGGGTAGAGACAAACCACCAGATCTATAGACCGGCCAGGATCTGCCAGCTATTTCATTTATAGGAGGTGGAAACCGAGTAACACTTTATCTTTAGATGCCCCGTATACTACGAGATCAGAGGACGGTTCCATTGCTTGTTCAGAGGGCTTCAGAACCTAGCCATCTTTTTCAAGCACACAGATTAGAGATGTGTAGCACTCTACATCCAGGAGTCTCTCAGGCTTCGAGCGTATATTCTTCAGCCCCCCACCAGGCTCGACACCACACAGGATCACATCGTTCTTCAGTGTGCTCCCCCCAACAAGGGGCATCAAGAGATCTACCGGCTTAGATCCAAATTCAGATTCCAGATTGGTGAGGACCCGTGGATCTCGACCCATGAGACCTCAGCAGTAGGCTCGCTTCAAGCCTCTCTCGGAGAGAAGAACTAGGTCCTCCAGACCCCACCAGCAGCACTGTAGCGGTCGCTCCATACCCACCAGCCCCTCTTCGGGCCAGTAGACGTTACTGAATTTTCCTTGGTTCTCTTCTTTCAACCTTGAATGTTAGGAGTAGCAGACCTCTTGGTCTTCTCAGCTTCAGGATCTTCTCCACCAGAGCTTCTTTGCCCCAGTGCAGAGTTCGATAATCGAGGCTGTGTTTGGGGCTCTCTCATACCTCAACCTTGTTTGTCTTGCTCATCTTTTAAGTTTGCTGCATTGTTTTGCTTTTGCTTTCGCTACTGCTTTTGCGTTTAAATAGGGGACTGATTGGTCCTCCCGCATAGCACGGACATCATTGTAACCAACAGTCCCGTTGACCTACTTTGTGGTCATTAATAAAATTATCTTATCTTATATTGGTTTTGAGATTGTATTAAGTTCTTTACTTTACTACTGTTATCACATATATAGTAGCCGGGCTACCATATTCTATTTTTCAAATTCAGTACATTTTTTCCCCAGATTTCCTACATATGAGATGCTGAGATGAGTAGTTTTGATGGATCATTATATTACTAGTGGAATATTGTACTCTCCCATGCCAGGACTGAGTTTTAGGACACTCAGATTTGAGGACCGATGTAGTCATTTAGTCATTTGCAGAGCAGTTTGTGATGCCCAGATTTGTGTCAGTATTTTCTCATTGGACAGATGATGGTTCAGATGGATTATTTGCATGGTTATGACTCAGCTTATATATTGTGTTATGGTTATCATTGCTCTTATACTCATTTTTGTGACATGTATTAGCATTTAGTGTCATGATCTGGCAGTCATATAAATATGTGGACTTGGATGTATCTATATTATGTATTTGATGTCCCTACTTAGACTTGGAAGTTCTTGATCTATACTCATTGGTTTTACCCTCCTTAAGGAGAATAGAGGTAGTCATTCCCACCATTTTTTGGCTTGCTAGTGTTGGTTTCATGTTGCACCGTCTCCACCCATCCATTACCTTCCAGTTATGTTTTAACCCAACCTACTGCTTGACTTGTGGCATGGAGGACCTTTCCCTCGCTAGAGCCTTTGTTGGACAAACCTCCCTGTTTATTTGTGTCTCGGCTCTGAGTTACCTATGATGTGTTTGCTTACCTGAAACAAGTAGTGCTGCCATCAATACAATGTATCTGGAAATGAAATGAATATCTTGCAAAAAGCCCATTCATGAAAAGTAATGTTTTTCAACATACATGAATGAAAGGCTAGCCTAATGAAATTGGATCTGAAAAATATTGTAATGAAATATCTTAAACATTCATGAAAAGTAGTGTTTTTCAACATACATGAATGAAAGGCTAGCCTAATGAAATTGGATCTGAAAAATATTGTAATGAAATATCTTAAACATTCATGAAAAGTAGTGTTTTTCAACATACATGAATGCAAAGCCTAAAATCATAAAAGTTTGCATAAAAGTGCGTAGACCAAGGCTATGAGAATCAAAGGCCCAAAAAAGCAATGGTTCCTAAAAGTTCTATCTAAAGATTGCTGGCCTTACTTGTATTGAGTTGGATTGTGAGCATTTGTCAAGGTGAGTAAGCTCCTCTAAAGTAGTTCACCCATTTGTGAGGCACTGCCATCCCCTTTGTTATTGTTTGTCCGGCATATGGCTAGAGTGTGCATTCCCTTTCCATATCCAAAGTGTCACAATGTTGAGTTGGTGGTCATCCTTTGTCCTAGCCTTGAAAATTTTAGCCTTCACCCTTCATTAGCAAATTGACTACAGCTATGAAGTGAGTATGGTCTTGAAAGTCTGATCTGAGTTATGATTAATAAATGAAACCCTATATATATGTATGTATCTGATTGATGAACTGCCAGTGAAGTGACTGCTACTTGTTATGACTGTTACTTAAATGATTTGTAGAGCATGTGTTAGCCTTTGAACACTTGCAACATATGGATGCCAGCCTGAGTTATATTGGTTATCTGATCATTTACAAGTTATGATTTTGTACATTGGATATTGTTGATGATCAGGTAGAGACCTGGAAAGGGTATGAGTATATACCGTAGATTGAGTTGGACTCTCTGAGTCTAGTGAGATAGCTTGTTTTCAGTTCCGGGCACTTGTAGAGATGATCAGGCTCATTTTACCCTTCTAATGCAGTTTTGCTTCACTGGATGATGTGTTTGAGCAGGGAGATGTTTTATTTGGATCTCCTAGGGCGTTGTATGGGGCATAGGGGTTGTAGCCACTTGATTGTACCATAGTACCCCCCTCCCAGAGAGCCTGGGTGGGCTCAGTTGGACAACGCAGGCACCATAGGAGGCTGTTTTGGCAGGATCACGTTTCTCGAGGTAGATTAAAAAATGATTATATGGCTACTGAAAAAATTGATTTGGGCTACTGAGGCAAGGAAATGGCATGGGATGAGTCATGATAATGAGAGTGATGTCCTCCACACCTTCTCCAGCAGTTACAGCACCTGATTGGGCCCACATCTATTTTTTCAGGCATTTTATATTATTTTCTGGAGCTTTTGGGAGGCTCACGATTTCCTCAAGCAGGCACAATTTCACAGTTTAAAAAATATATTATTTTTATTGTGCCATGGGGACACCCAAAGGGAGTTAGTTAACACTCCATGGACCCACCATGTGCTTTATTTATTTCTTGTTGAGTGGGGTACCCTCTCTTTGGGTAATTTAGTCCACTTTTATATTATATTGTTATATTGATCCATGTATTGTATGTTGAGCTCATCTCAACCATTGATTAGACATTTGTATCTTTTAATCTTAGCCACTCATTTGAAAAGTGGTTAGGATTTTGGTTCTCTCATTCTTATTTAAAGGAGGGAGCTTCTCATTTGTAAGGGGTCTTTGGCTCTTGGATCTGATTAATAGGAAAACTTTCTTGTGGATATTTTTTTGATCTCCTTTGCATTTGGTGTTCTTAGATGGTGATTGGAAAGTCTTTTGCTTCCTAGCATTTGGGAAATTTGTGTGAGATCTATATTTTTTTTGGGATCATTGTCTTGTCTACAGGAGGGCGACTTCACTCAGGCGTTTTTGCAGGGGGACCTCAACTCGCTTGGACTGGTTTCGTCTGTAACAGGGGGTTTTCATTAGCTTCATTGTGATCTATGATTACATCTTGTTATTTTTCTGTAGATCTTGTCTTTTTCGCATGACATAGTAAATTTGATATTGTTGACGTTTGCTTGTGCAGGAGAGAGGGTTTGGTCACTTGGAGCAAAATGTTGGGCTTACAAATCACACAGGTCTTTTCAAATTGATCGGGATAGCAGGGATCATCACCTTCAAGGCATCTACAAGGATTTCCAGGTAAGATCTGCAGGTTAGTTCCTTTCTTTCGGATCTCAATCCATTGCATGCTTTTCTTCATTTTACTGAAAATTCCATAAATAATAAAAAACCAAAAATACTAAAAAATTAAACCGCTCGATCTCTGGACAAACCACAACTAGGTTTTGTAGATCGGGTCCTCCCCTCCTCAATTCACCCTCAATGCTGATCTGAAAGTGGCTGGTTTTCCCTAGATCTAGAAAACTGTCTGCTCAAACACCAACACTCCTTATGAAATTCTGACTTTTTCCGGGATTTTCTGGCATAATTCCTTCTTGGGTTTGTAGATCGGGTCCTCCTCTCTCCAAATCACCTTCAACGCTGAGCTAGATGCTGACAGGTGGCCCTAGATCTAAGAAACTGTCTTCCAGGACCCTAGCGCTCCTCATCATTTTTTTGACTTTTTCCCAAATCTGATTTTTTCGCCATTTTTCCAACTTGGGTTTGTAGATCAGGTCATCCTCATTCCATTTCTCCTCCAACGCTGAGCTGGTGGTCTCCAGATTGTCCTAGATTTGAGGATTTGCCCTTCCAAACCCTAGCGCTAGCCTACCTTGTTGCTGGTTTTCCCCGTAGACTGAATTTTCTGGCCAAATACTTTTTTGGGTCTGCAGATTGAGGTATTTCCCAAGTGGGTCTCCTCCAACGCTGGTCAGATAGTGACTCCATTGCCTTAGAGATCTGGTAGGCACTGATCTCCAACTGTAGCGTTACCCCCTCTTTGGCCTCCTTTCCTTGTAATTTGACTTTTCCTTGGTGACTCGGGTACTTTGACTCTGTCATGTCTTTCATCGAGTTTGTCCATCGGTACTAGATAGCCTCAATCCTATCCTTGACCTCCCTGCATTGGTCATGTTTCCCAAGGTAGCAGATATCCTCACTTATTGCTAGTACCTCAACTCCAGATCTAGTATTTACTTCATAGGTCATCTGTGTCCCACTTTGGATCAAACCTCATACTTCCTAAACCCTCATCCAAAGCCTTGGTTCACCTAGTGACATCATCCATAGATCTAGGGTTTCCACTACCTTACACCTTACGTACCTCAAGTCCATTTGATCTGATCTGGTGTCTAGGTTATATCTCTCCTGTCAGAAGTAGATCTGGGTCTCCCCCTTTGTTGTCTTGGGCTGAGATAACATAATTGAAGGTTGCCTCGATTGGCGTGTCAACCATCCATTTGGGAGTCTAGGCAGTCTTGGTTCCACCTCCCTAGTTGCTTGTCCCTCTACCGCCCATCCTGGATCCACCTCACATAAGCAACTACAAGGTTGGTGATAACAACTACATTGCATGTTATATACCAGTGCTTGATAAGAATTTGCAGTCTCGCATATACATTGCATAATAACTTGAAAGAAAATCTAAACCGTGGATGAATTGGCAGTTGATTATTTTTGAAAGACCATCAACTGTGGATGTCTTTTAGAGTTGTCGAGGCTGGCCAATCGCAAATGACTTGGATCTTGGTTGGGTCCACATGCACCCCATGTTCATCCACATTGTATCCTAAATACTAAATTCATTGCATGTTGAAAGCATAGTTACATATATCGTGTCAACGAATATATCGTCGAGGGTCCGGAATGTAACTTATCGGCAGCAACGGCGAAAATATCGAAAAATATTGGCAAATGTCGTAAAGCATAAAAAAAAATACAAAAATAACCATTTTTTTCAATTTTTTTAACATCTAAAGCAACAACAACATCAAATAAACACATTGCTACATAAATATGAAAATACAACTAATATATAAGATGCATAAGATGTCAAATGGTGGATCATGATCACATATCGACTATAAAGTTATAAATTGAAAATATTGAAATATGTTCTTGATGGAATGATAGAAAATCAGATCAAATGATCAAAATAAATGTCTCTCAAGAAATTAATCATCATGACTCATGAGGCATCTAGATACTACATAATACAATGATAAATAGTAGGAATCATCGATCCCCTCTACCCCTTTTATAGGCAAGGGGCACCACTCTTCCTCTGGAAGCAGTAGGGGGTCTTGTAGGTGCTTTGGATGAGTTAGGCATCAAATTGGAAGCTCCAACTACTTAAGTTATGGTGGAAGGTCCAACTACTCTACAATTTTGATGAAACTTACCATGTTTAATGAGTGAAGGGTACATTTTTACTAAGGTCATGATAAAAGATTTCAATGGTCAATGCCACCAACATCAAGGTACAGGGATGGGTTGATGTGCTTGATTAAATGCCAATCCCATACCCTCATACTTGATAAAATCTAGTGGAATTGTTGAAATCTTGAAATCCTGAAAACTATTAAGTCTCTTGAATTCTAAATGGGATCTAAAAATTCTACTTTTTGCATATGAAGTCCGATGAGGTTGGAACCACTCTCAAACATCTTGAAACAATTAATGGCAATGTTAAAAATTTAAGTAAAATGATAGAAAATGAAAGTAAAGGAGAATGTCACTTTTACTTTAAGAATTTAATACTACCATTTATTACTTTAAGAATTTAATATATTTAGTTTTAATAACACTGCCAAAAACTTAACCCATGAATTAATTTTTCAAAATTCATGCAAATTTTTTTAGCAGGGCAATATTTTCCAAAATCTCCCGATATATTCCCAATATATCGCGACATATTGAATATATCGCGATATATTCAAAATGTCGAAAATATCGCGATTTTTTAGTGGCGATATATCGCCAAGGGGAATGACTCGCGATATATCGTGATATCGCCGATATATGTAACTATGGTTGAAAGAAAATTTCTCCAATTTTGGCATATAACTTGTGCTGTTGCAAGGTGTTGCATATATCTTTATATCGTATGACAACTAGACATGTCTATTGATCTAGTTACTTGTTCTAGAAATAACCAAAAAAAACAAAAAGGAGATGGGGGTGCTCTACCCAAACTATAAAATAGGTTCTATAGAAACATTTGTGGAGAATTTTCTTTTGTGGTGAATGAAGATCACTAGGGACCATACTCAGTGTTACCTCAAAAATTAGCACTCTTCCACGATTGAAGTAAGAGGACCAAAAATATCCAAATAAGATAAGTGGACCCAGTGCTACGATCGACAACTCTTCAAGAGGGTAAACCCAATGTCACCTCAATGTAACCTCCTTTCTCGTTAGGCCTTTCTCCTTTGAGCCACGGGAGGCTCCTCGAAATGAGGTAAGGATAGACCTATAAGAACCACAATAGAAAACACTTCTATCCCTACAAGACCTTCCCACTGTCAGTGGACCGGTAACTTATGGAGTCAATGAAAGATATGTACAATAAACCTTTTGACTTGGAAGGTTAGGAGCAATGATGAATATGCAATAGGATTATGTTATTTTATGTAGTAAAAACCAGCAGATAAAACACAAGATATCTCTCAACCCAACCTTTGAATTTATGCAAGTCTTACCTCCCGGGGACTAGCTAGAGAGTGTGCAACAATCCCCCTTAGGGCACCCCTCTTTGGGTGGATGAATTATTAGTTTCAAATCTGATATTTACTTCAGACCTGCAATTTGCTGCAGACAAGGTGAATCAGAAATATCTTAGGCCTTGAATACCCTAGGGTCACCCTCGGTGACCTAGGATTTTAACCAATCCTCCTCAAATCCCCAATGTTTGACTTTTTCCTTTGAAATGGACCTACAATAACACCACAACCAGATCTGCAATAACTCTTAAGGGTTGACCTCACCTAACCCTATTATGGCATCATCTCCATTAGGGCAATTTTAGAGCTAAAAATTGACCTTCTTTTGCAACTTTTGTGATATTTTATCAAGATATGAAATTTATTGCTGCAACTTACAACTTAAAAAAAGTTACAATAACTAGGGCACAAACTAAGTATGCTTGATTTTTTGCAAAAATATATAATTCTTAGGGTTTTTCACAATATTTGATTTTTTGGTGTTTTTTGCAATATATAGTACAATAAATTGATAAAAGAGATTTTGAGTGAAGAAGAGAGCATAATACATAGATCTTATTGATCAAGGGCACCGAGAAATCATGATTAGCGTTTCTCTCAAGAATTGGCAATCCAATTTTGTATGAATTAGGGCAGAACCAAGAAACCCTAGGCTGTGTAGGTTTTGACCTAATTAGGGCAAAGAGAGGTGTCAAAGGCCCAACAAAGAGAGACCCCCTGAGAAGGGATGTCTCACTCACAAGGCAGTGTTATTATGCATAAAAAACCCTAATCAACTCTTACCTTGGAGGTCTCTGACAATGGAAGACAAGAGAACCAGAAATCTTACCACATAAGAAGAGTAAAGAAGAAAACAGTAACCCTCTCAAGAGTGCTTTTCCTTAGACAAGCCTTGCAAGATTTAGTAAAAGCCTCCAATCACCAAAAAATCATCACATTAAGCCTCTTAGATGCCAAGAAGAGAGTTGTGCACCACTTAACCAAGGTAGACAAGAAGAAACAAAGAAATGATTTTATTTGATCCCATGATCTTGAGTTACAAATGAGGAGGCTAGCCTTATTGATATGCTCTTTTAGGCAAACTTAACCTCGTTTTTAGACTGACCTATCTAAAATGACTTAAGATGATTTTTCATTGAATTTTTAGGGTTTGTCACACACAACCCAGGGACTAAATCTCATAAGACATAAAATAATAATAAAAATGATGAATTGCTTGAACTTGATGAAATATTGAGCTTGGGAGGACCGTATCATGCCCCAATTAACCCCAACTATTTGCTTTTTCCCTCAACGCCCTCGTCCTTTAGGTGGTATGGCCTCTTCAAAAGGATGATGTCATTATCAATTTGGCATGCTTGAGCCAAGAGGAGGGTCAATGCATGACAAAAATAGGTCCAAGTGGGCATGGATGAGGTGTGCTAGGACGGGTATGACAATCCTTATATGCACAATCACCCCTACAAAGCATAAACACAAGTGTGGCTGGGAGCCCCTAAGCTGTGTGTCCTAATGGAATCATCCCAAGAAGCACTAGAGCACCAACCTAGGGCATAAATGCCCAACATAATGGGGGACTTCCACCACATCAAGGGGCATTCGACAGGGCCACTATGCCAATACTACTTGAAATGAAAACCAGGAGGACCTGCCATGACCAGACCAAGGGTCTTGAGCCTCATTAGACCAACACTTTTACATAAACATGCCCCAACTTGGCCTTTACAATGAAGAAGGACCCCTCCTCTTTGGCACATCTGATATAGCACACTGGTGATGATCTGGAGGGTAACACTCAGCATGGCATGGCTTTCTTTGACAAATTAGAAAAAGAAAGAATCCCTTAGTGAGGTTCCTTTTACAGATAAATTCCTAGCCATACTATTTTCTAATTCTCATTAACCCAAGGTCTAATGATAGCTTCTGGTGGAACACTCTCTAGAAAATTTTTAAGGAAGCTTGTAAACCTTGTCATTGTAATCTTTTTTCATTATTGATACTATCAGGTCCAATGAAGGGATGGACACCTTTGGGCACAAACCAGTGGGTTTTCTTGTGTGTGATTTCAATCCTAATAAACTATAGAAGCCAAATATAGATTTACCATTTTTAGGTCAACGTTACTCTTGCATGAAGAAAGGATCTAACGACCAACTTATTGAAAACTAAATCTGATCCTACTGGACCATGGTGTCAGGACAATTTTATTGCATGCTTTCATTTGCTCAATTTGCAGAGCACCTTCTTTCAATCTGTATTTGGTTCTTCATGATGGTTTATTTTACCATGCAGGCTTTAGATAGAGGAGCTGCAATGGTACAAGCAGATAAAATTGCAACTGGGCACAATGCAGATGACATAGCAGAGACTGTACTATTAAATATTCTTCGTGGAGATATTGCCAGGTGTGACATTTGGACTACCAAATTCTAAATTGTTGCAAAAATTTGATAATTGCTTTTGTTCATTTTTGATTTGTCAAAAACATATTTGTTATTGAATTAAATTATGTTTCCATAATCATTTAACCTGAAGTTTTACCTTTTATATTCAGACTAAGTAGATGCACATTGATAACAACGGGCGAAGACGGATCTATACCAAGATGCAAGCCTTTCAAGTATACGTATGAAAAGGAGATTGTCATATATCCTTGCAAGCAGATTTATGAATCTTTTTGTATTTGAAGCATTTAATGCATTCCATTGCCTTTAGTTTCTATCTCTCTTGTTGTTTTTGTGCACTCTTAAAGATTACTATATTAGATTTATTAGTTTGAAGATTTCTGCAATGACACTGGTCTCCTTTGTTTTCTTTGCTATGATTTTAGTGATTTAGTTTCTTACAAAACATATACTGCTGTGTCTGCCTTGAAATAATAATTCCTTCATTGTTCTCCACATCCCATAGGATTTGTTTGCGCCATGTACCTACAAGGTTGCCATAGAAATGATCTTTGACAGTTTATCCTCCCCTAGTTGTTGGATGCACTATCTTGAAGAGACATTTTTTCTAAAATATGGGCAAAGACCTAAAGAATTGAACACTGAAATTTGTTTTAAATTATATTTCATTACTGTTTGATACCTTGACAGAAATTTACGTATGCATATTTCAAGAAACTTGATTACTTCTCCACTGAATGTAAGTTTTCTTTATCCTAAATTCAGTTGTCATCAATATTACTGTAAATATTTTAATGGAACTTATTGAATAACTCTTGGGAAGATTTGCATGATTAGAGTTTCTGTTCATGATTCACAGTAGACATCAGGTATTATTCTTGTTGAATTTGCTATCTTAGCTCAACAAATCGATTTTTTCAATGAGTTATGATTCGACCTTGAATCGAGCCTGTATGTTTTTGGAAATTTTGAACATTTGTTTTATCTAAACTTTTACTGTTACATGCCTATATGATAGGTAAAAAGAATAGATTAGTTGGATGTCATATCTTGTTTGCCTAACTGGTCTCACAATAGTTACTGTTTATGCGCAACCTAGCAACCTAAGGGTTGGCAAGTTAATCGTTTGCTAAACTGACACAACTATGGATTCCGAACCCAACGGGTCACTAATGGAAGGAAATCTTCTTTTAGGTTTTTCAGGTTCAGAAATGAACGAACCTAGACTAACCAAGGGAGAGGCCCTAACCAGGCTTTTTCTAAGATTACTTAGGGTTACCCAACCAACCCCAAATACCGACCTAGTTATATTTTTACAGTAAATGTGCCTACCCAAGATATTCAATGAAATAAAAGACACAATTTCAGTATTTAGTAAAAGATATGCTATGAATAAGAAATAAATGTTAAAGTTTAGGGTTAGGTTAGGATTTGACATAAAAAATATTCTTTAGTACATGAACATAATTATGAAACAAAGTTAGATTCATAATAGTACTGCTGCAATAAATTCAAACATAATTTTCATCTCTTTCAACTTCAACACTCCACTGGTCACTGCGTTAAAGTTGGTCCTTGAGATGATTTACCAAATGCCATGTACAGTAACAATATTATAACTGCTAAAAATAATAATGTACAGGAAATAACAGCAGTAAAGAATAGTAACAATACTAATCTAGAATTGTTTTGAATCAGCCCTATACTCAGATACTTTTAGGTTTTGATTTTGTCACTAAAGGGACACGTCACCTAGATAAACAAATGACGTACCTTGAGAGAGAGCTTAAGAGGGTTATAATAGTAAGGATACATACCTTAGATCCTTAATCAACATGAAGAGAAAATTCAATCATTTTAATTAGGGTTTAGCAACACTTCTTAAGAAGGCAAAGACACAGGTCACAACTCAACTGAGAAACACGATCACACAATCATGCCCAACAGAGACACTTAGTCACACTAGCAGAGAAACATACAATCACGCTAGCACACAGTTATAGCAAGTAGAGTCACATAGTCATGCCCAACAGAGACACTCAGTTATGCCTAGTAGAGAGACACAGTCACCCTAGCAGAGAAAACACGGTCATGCTAGTAGAAGGCACACAGTCACGGCCTAGCAATGAAAACACAGTCGTGGCAGCAGAGAATACACAGTCATGCTAGTAGAAGGCACACAGTGACGACCCAACAGTGAAAAACACAGTCGTGGCAGCAAAGAATACACATTCGTGTACTGAGGGAACACAATCATGCTTGTAGAGGGGAGACACATGGTCACACTAGCTAGCAGAGGAGAGACACGGTCACGCTGGCAGAGGAGAAACATGTGGTCACGCTAGTAGAGGATAGACATGGTCACGCTAGCAGAGGAGAGACATGTGGTCACACTAGCAGAGGAGAGACACATGGTCACGCTAGCTAACAGAGGAGAGACACAACCACGCTAGCAGAGGAGCACAGTCACGATCCAATAGATAACACAGTCACGACCTAGCAGATAACTTAGTCATGACCCACTCCAAGAGAAGTAAGTACCCTAGGCGTAAATAACAGTAGTGAGATCTAAAAGCAGACCAGGAATCAAATCCAAAACAAGATGCTCTCAAGAATGAAGTTGAGCACTTAATTTATAATCTTGATAAGCCTTCTCGAAAGGTCACTTAGGCAACCCTAGGTTTTTAGTTCTAGTTTGGTTACCAATAAAACATAAAATGAAATAAAATTAGGTTGACTTAGGATAGGGTACCAATGGTCCAAAAATAAAAACCATAAAGTTAAGTTGACTTAGGATAAGGTACCAATGGTCCAAAATAAATACCATAAAATAAAATTCATCATACCAAAGGTACACATAAAAAAGGATGCTAGGACCAAAAGTCAACCAAAGGGGTCACAATAAGAAGTTAAGACAACCCTCTTGCTCACAAGACCAAGGTGTACCATAACGGTGGACAAAAAACCCATAGGACCAATAAGGCCAAGGACTTTAATCTTTTCTCTCTCTCAAGGTACATTGTTTCATATATTTTTATCATCACTGTATAAGGAGAAGATCCAAACTAGATGATGTGATCCTTTGGTCCTCAATACTGCTCCTAAGGGTTAGGTGCTAGTGACATCATCAAGGGGTGGCCAGTCCCTTGAGAAACAACCTAGAAATAACCGATTAGGAGAGAGGACAGCACACATCATAATCTTGGTCAACTTGACCAAGATTCACCTGGTTAATTGACTAGGAATGCTCTTGCAGGAACTGCTTGGTCCCAGACCAGGGAGTCTTTGTCTCAACCTGCAAGATCTGCTTGGACATTGTGTCCAAGAAACTGTCTGGTCTTAGACCAAAATACCCTAAAGACGTATAGGGGCACTAACCATATGTTAGGGACTTTGCCATGGCATCAACCTGCTTAGTCAAAGACCAAGAACCCTTGCAGACTACTGGGGGCCCTAGGGTACCTTCTAGGGTCTTACTCTGCCCTAGTTAACTGACTAGGGTACCATCCTCCCTAAGAATCAAGGTTTTAAAACTCGGAATCGGGAATCGAACCGGTCGAGGGTCAACTCGGACCGGAACCGGAACCGGTAATGAACAGATCGGTTTGTTTTCAATGAACTGGGCTATTAAATAATACAAAAAAATTAATGACAAAAATTATATTTAACATTCCAAAATATGATTTCAAGCCATTAGATGATTATAGATATAATATGCAAAGTCTACTCATATATATAGTATATACCATAAAGTTAAACCATGTATGGGTCACAAAATGGCACCAAGTGCACTACATAGATGATAGAAGATAGTATCACCAATTAAGCTTCTACCCTGCCTAATAACCTATCTATGTGGAGAATTCGTGCTAGCTCATACGTTGTTCTTGCACTGCTGTGTTCACCAGATAATAGGAACTGATTTCAGAACTCCCCCATATCATATACAAACGTAGTTAAGGAAAGGGATCATAGATGGGTCTCTTGTCATCCATGGATTTGTGAAATGTCACAAGTAAACTTCAAAAATTATATAATTTCAGCTTTCAGAACTCTTATTCGAATATTGTATAAGAACATAGTTCAAAAAAGGGACCATAAATGGGTCTTTCGTCATCCATGGATACATCAAATGTCTCAGGTAAACCTCGTAGAGGTGTTCGTGTTTTCCCAGCTGGCCAACCGACTAGTTACGGGCCCGACTGGCTAAGACTGGTTCGGTAATGAACCGACCAGTTCAAGACTCGGGCTGACTGGTTCATTACCGAACCGGCCTTCGGTCTGGTTTTAGGCCCGGTCCGAACCGTTGAGGTCGTTGGCCGGTCAGACCGGCCGGTTCCGGTTTCGGTCTGGGCGGTTTTAAAAAGACAGCTGAGAATGGGTCTCGCAGCTACACTATCTTTAACAATAAATGATACAATGAAATAAAGAACTTGTAGTAAAATGACAATATGAGTAGCTTGAAGTAGATTTTCCCAAAACCAAGGCTTTAAGTCACAAAGGGATTGTCTAGCTGTTATAACCCTTCTATCCACCACGAAGTCCAACGATGATGCTTGACCTAATCTTTCAGATCACCAACCAGAGAGGATTGTCTGTACCCTTGGCCACACCACCCAGACCAAGAAGTCTCTGTTTCAACTTGCAAGATCTGCTTGGACATCGTGTCCAAGAAACTGTCTGGTCCTAATCCAGAATACCCTATAGACATATAGGGGCCCTAACCATATGTTAGGGACTTTGCCATGGCATCAACCTGCTTAGTCCTAGACCAAGAACCCCATGAGATTATTGGGGGCCTTAGGGTACCTTTTAGGGTCTTACTCTGCCCTAGTTAACTGACTAGGGTACCATCCTCGAATGGGTCTCGTAGCTGCATTATCTTTAACAATAAATGATACAATGAAATAAAGTACTTGTTGTAAAATGACAATATGAGTAGCTTGAAGTAGATTTTCCCAAAACTAAGGCTTTAAGTCACAAAGGGATTGTCCAGGGATTCTAATCCTTCTATCCGCCCACGGAGTTCAATGATGATGCCTAGCCTAATCTTTCAGAGCACCAACTAGAGAGGATTGTCCGTACCCTTGGCTCTCCCTATTTATGATGATGTACTTTGAGTGGGCATGAAGAACCCTTATGACCACTTGCATTGACCACAGAACACTTGAAGAAGACTAAGAGGCTAAAGTCAAAATACAAAATGACTCTTGTACCACAAGAAGTCAAAGTAAAAATACAAGAGGGTCTTTTAGTACCACTAAAAGTCAAAGTCAAAAGGGTAAACATGAAAAAGAATAAGACCCTATTATTATATTCCTATTTGTAAGTATCACTTCAAGTGCTTGAAAGGCTATAAATAAAGTTCAATTGCAAATCATTTCACACACACTTCATCTCCATCTTAGTTGCTCCATTGAAGACTGAAGGATTTCGCTGGTTTCTCAAGTGTGTGGGTGACTCTTGGTTTTATGCCCTAGCATGGCGGCTTGACTAGCTAGGGCATTATCTTTCTATTACTCCACACGGTGAGCAGCAGAAGCAGCAGCATACACTTAGGGCTTCTCCCTCCACGAGCCAGGCAGCCTTCTCACACATCCGGGCAGCCTAAAACTGCCCACAAAGAATTAGGGCAGCCTGTTTCTCCTCACTGCAGCAGCACAGGACATCCGGGTAGCCCTATAATGGGCTACCTCATTCACGGGCAGCAGGAAGGAATACCCAGGCAGCTCAGAACAGGTCTGGGCAGCATCCGGGCAGCATCAGAACACGTCCGGGCGGCATCCAGGCAGCATCTGGGCAGCATCCGGGCAGCCACAGTGGATCTGGGCAGCAAAGAACAGGTTTGGGTAGCCACAGGAATATTTCGGGTAGCTCTGCTCTATTCACGGGCACCCACAGGAAACTTGGGCAGCCCTAATTGTTCACGGGAAGACACTGGAGTTTCGGGCAGCCTCAGGAAAATCTGGGCAGCCCTAATTTGATCTCGGGCAGCAGTAAAGACAAGTCGGGCAGCTGAGAGAAAATCTGGGCAGCAAACCTTAGTCTGCAATTTCTGTGAAATTTGTCTTCTTCCTCCTTGTGGCAAATTTAGTCAAATTTCTGTTAGGGTTTGAAATTGTTCAAGCTTGCTAGGGTTTGACAATTTTTGAAGAACATTCATCTCAGAATTCTGAGATTCTTTTATTGCTGCTACAAACTCAGTCATCTCATTTAAGGGATGAATTACTAATGCTTTTGGGGTTTTTGTCCTTTAAAGGTTTCCCCGTGAAAACATCTGGTGTTCATGTGTGTTGGTTGATGTTTGTTTATCTACTGCACTTGTCTTATTGTTATCTATCTTATAGTTTGCAAAATTAAAGAATATATGCACATGCTAATTCAACATAAAAAGGGCCTTAGCTGTATTCAACTGATAGGTCAAGTTGATAATTGGTATGTTTGACATGTTACTTTCATTTATAAGAAAACTGTTTTACTAATTCATTAATGTAAGAATCTAGGTTGGTTCAATGAAAAAGCTGTTTGATTGCCAATAGCGAATCATATGAAATTATAACATACTGATGGTCATGACTTGTGTTTGGCAACTTTCTTTTCAACGCCAATTAGCAGGATATGGTGCTTTGCTCATTTGAGAAATATTTGAAGTTCTTCATTTTTTCCCATGGTACCGAAGTTCATTTTTTATCTCATTTGAATTTGCAGGCATTTATTCACCAAATGCGTATCGAGGCTTTGCTCGTGATTTTATTAAAGATTTAGAACAAATCAGGTAAAAGTTAAAACTAGTCAATGTTCCTATTTTTAAAGCTTTTGGACAGATACTATCATGAAAAAATGGATACAACAATTTCTCTGAGATATGCAGTGCATCAATGTTTTCAATTGATGCCATATGTTCGGGTGTGGCTTGATAACTAGTTTGAATGCTGGTTCTGATTATTTATATACTTGCAGACCAAGAGCAATACTTGACATCATTAGATCAGGTGAGAATTTTAGTGTTTCTTCTTCGGCAAAAATGCCAGAACAAGGTGTATGTGAGCGCTGTGGTTATATTTCCAGCCAGGTAATTCACCATTCTGATTGTTCATAAGCTCTTTCTGCTATATTTTGCAAGATCTATAATATGATTATTTTAGTCGTGCACCTATGGCTGCCGCTGAACATTTTTAGAATTTAAAATTATTCATGATGTAATAGGTACTCAAGTTAAAAGTAAAATCTGTGATGACAAGATCAAACTTAATTTACAAGGATGTTACGAGAGCAGCCATACATCTGAAAAACATTTCTTTGATCATACCATGTGCTCACTTGATCTGGTTCTTGAGTTGAACTGAAATTTGGTTCTTGAATCCAACTAAATTTCTTGTTACCAAATCTATTTGAGTGAGAGTGGATAATTGACTTGGTGGAAAATAAAGAAATATTGAATGTTGCATTAACAGTCTTTAGATGGCTGAAACCTCATCAAGCATATCATGGCTCATAAAACATAAAATGACCCGTGACATGAACTAAAATGAAATGAAATTATTTTAATGTTCACCTATTACCAAAATAGGTCAAAGGGATTGTAAAGTACAATATAACCAAATACCAGTAAGGGGAGTGCAAATCGAATCTCCTGAAACTACAATAAAACACCTAAAGCTAAGAGAAAATGAAGAAAAAGTCACTGTAGAAATTTCGAGAATCTGGCAATCAATGCAATTTAGAAATTTCACTTCATTTACTTTAGGTTTGCTGGACCTAACCCCTATGGCCTTTCATTCTTAGGGCTGATATAAATATTAAATTACACCATGAATATTTCACTTCTCTTCAACCGAATTTTATCCGGCAACCCAAGAGAATAAATGTCATATGAGTGTACTTCAATACCACATTTGTAGAGCCCTTAAGGCACACTTTTCAAGGCATACACCAGATCTGAAATGTTTTATAACAGTAGATTATAACAGCAGCAAATCTACTCCTTTATCTTCCACATGTGTCAAAGTATGTAACCAATTCCGCTATATGTTATGTCAAATCAGCATGAACAAGAGTTGAAATCTACTCAGTCATGAAGATAACATAAGCCGAAAATCAAATATGGAAGTACAATATTTGGACAGCTGAAATTTCATCTATATATATATATATGAAGTACAAGTACATGCCACAACTTTATCACAAAGGTGGTACAAGTCAAGCTTTCCAAACCGTAGCTAAGGACCCATAAGAAAACCCTAGATACCAACTCGTAGCTAGGAATGGCTTCCAGCCGAAACTGGCTAGTCCACCAAAGATCTTCAACATGCTAGCATTAACATTGGGAAGTTCTCCTTGGCACATGCAACAAGCTTGTATGGCACAAGCTCTCCACACTAGCACTATTGTTTTCCTTGGGATTTACAAATCCTAGCCATGTTGTATCACACAAGTACAAGACAAGACAACTCTAGCACTAGCCTCCAAATCTATATCTCCATTCTAGAGTTTGAGTCCTAGTATCACCCAAACTCACACCCTTCAAGATAAAGTCCTCAAACTCTAAGTATGGGCTTAGTCAAACTAAGAGGTAGGCCGATGTCACCACACCAAACCCACTTCTGCTCTTTAAGTCGACTCTTCTCCAACTCAAGGGAAGCTTCCCTAGGATAGGATTACTGAAGGTTACAACTAGGTTCAAGGTGAAATGAAGATATAACTTTAGCAAAATGGTTTTTGATAGTGAATGAGAAATACGAATGAATGGATAGGTGACTAGTTTCTATCCATTGGGCAATGGAGTCAAGCAAAGGCTCAATGAAGGATTTTCAAAGAAATGATTAGGAGGATTAGGGAAGCAAGCTTACATACCCTAGTGACTCTCTAATGGCTTTACTAATTTCAGAAATCTACAAAGGGAAAACACTAGATTAGATATTTTCAAATGATGTTCAAAGGATAATTATTATGCATGGGCAAGTGAGTATATAACCATAACATGAGAGTGTTGATGTAGTAGCTGTGTGAGGCATCACCTCACAGGTTGACCCAAGAAGAATAAAATTAAAATACATTTTTAATTTTATTGTTACACAAATAACAAGTCAGCCCCAATTAAAAATTAGATTTTCCAGCATCATAAAGTATAAATAAGGGGTGCCTCACTTCATTTGAACTTACAACAACAAGACAAGTTCTCTCTAGCAAATAGAGGTTCGCTATTGTAGCTAGGATATCGATTTTTGGGGTTCTTCACTTTGGAGAAGTTTCTCTCTTGTTTTCTTGGGGTTTGTGCTACTACTATCTGGATGTGCATCAGTCTCTATTGGAAGGTGTGAGCTCAGGGGAGACAAATAGCTTTGTCTATGGTTGGGAGATGATTATTTTAGCATCGTGGTTAAACGAGCTCCACATTGATTTTGTTTCTGTGCTTTGTCATTCTTTTAGTGATCCTTGTTATATTGGTATCAAAGCAGTGCTAAAAGAAGCGATTGCCGGAAACTAGGGCTCCACGTTTTGGAGTGTTTGCAACCTCAAATCATCACAAAAAGAGCATAGAGCAACTTTCCCTTAGAGGGCGCATCTTTTTGTGGAGCCCAATTTCTGATTGGTGAAGTTTCAATTTTTGACCTAATACTGCTAGGGTCAAGACCAATGGCTTCCACATTCTTGCTGTTATGTCCACAGTTTTGGCTTGATTTTACCTTGCTCCAACTCACCTCAATAGGGCGCATCTATCTGTGGATTCAGTTTTGCAAGAGACCATACTTCAAATTTATCCTAGGTCCTGCCAGGGTTTTTGGTCCAGTTCTGAAGTCAAGATGATTGGCATGAAAGTTGAAGATAGACTCGATGGGACATCCAATTTCAGCTCATGGAAGTCTAGGGTTCTTATCTTAGAAGAAAATGATATTTGAAAGTTTGTGACTGGGAATGTTCTAGAACCAGAAGAGGAAGCTGAGAAGGCTTAGTGGAGAAAGAATGATGCTAGGGCAAGGAGAATCTTGGTAGATACAATAAAGGACCATTTGGTTCCTCGGATGTCTCAGAAGAAGAGTACCGAGAAGATGTTTAGATCCTTAAGGAAGCTATTCAAAGATAGCAATATCAACCGTGCTGAGGAATCAACTATCAAATCACAAGAAGTTAAGGTTAGAATCAGTTGCTTCCTACTTCATGAGGATCTCGGAGCTAAGAGATCAACTCAGCACCCTTGGAGATCCACTAAATGATGGAGAACTTGTTATGAACACTCTTAATGGCTCCCTCCATCATGGGAATCATTCATTCAGAATCTTGTTGGGCAACCTAAGTTTCCTAAGTTTGATTGTATATGGGTAGTTTGCATGCAAGAAGAGACAAGACTTGCAGGGAGAGGCAGAATTCATGGCACTCAACATGAAGAAAGTCAATCCCTTACATCTCATGTCAAGAAAGGAAAAGGTAAAGGCAAAAAGTTTCATGACAAGAAAGACAAAGGTGGAAGATCAAGTCCTATTCCGGATCAAAAGAAGAAGGATCTTTCACGTATCCAGTGGTACAAATGCCATAAATACGGACACTATGCTAGACATTGTCATGGCTCAAATAAAGGAATCTTGAAGCCTCAACCGTAGATATCGATGAATACACTTCTCACAAGAAGCCAAGGAATGATGATCATATGGAGTTCTTCTTCTAGTGCTCCTTATGTTGAGGTGGTGATATGAAGATCTAGATTGCGTTGGACTCCCAACATGAAGATGAAGATCAGAGGACTCTCATGATTCCTATAAGGAGGCAGTGGGAGCCCACCCACAAAACAATAAAAGATAAGTATTTGGATTTATTGCTCTTATAGATTAGATCTGTTTGTTTTGAATATGTATATATATATGTTTTATATACAGATCTATGTTCCTAGAATTAGGAAACTTGTTGGGCATGGGATATAGTTCTTTTATTGATGAACGATAGGCTCATATAGTGATTGTTTAATAACCGATAGTGCTACACAACTGTCCATAAGCCTGTAATGGAATTGATCTAGGATGATATCCTGTTCTTAGGGTAGTGCACACCATTGACAATATGTTCTATTGGAGATAGAAAACATCAAAATAGTTATCATATGTGCTTAGGATGTATATATATGAGCGTTGTGCTGAAGCATTGGCTAAGATGCATACATACTTGTATGAACTATTGTCACTGCATTGGATGAATTCAATTATGCAATGTCACTAATCATTTGACGAGATTTGACTTGTAGGAAAAAGACCATATAATATGGCTTACAAGAAAAGGATGATGAGACTTGTTCTGAAGGACAAGTGGTCCTGTTGATTTTCAGAAAGAACAGATGGATCGAAAGCAAGAAGCTTCTAGAGCATGACTCTTAACCCAGGAAGAAGGATGACTTCCGGTCGAAACAATTAAATGGAAGTCATGAATGTTCAGTAGTAACAACAAACAAATGAGGACTGAATACATCTAGATATATTTGGATACATGACCCACAAGCCCAAATGATCTCATTGGCGATTGGAAGTAGAAGGCTCCAACGAATGTTGGTGTCTCTACTACAAATGTTCATTTCTTCGATGATTATGGAAAGCAGTTACTTTCCAATTAGAGAGTCATGATAGATGGATCCTGGAGAACGAGACTTACTCACTCAGTTTTCAAGGAGACAGAGGGAGTTGGTCCTTGAGATGATGATCTTGGCCTATTACATCACTTATGGATAGTGTGGCAGAAACCTAATGAAGTCTTCCTAAGTTAAGGAAGAGTACAATTGAGATCCTGAGCAGATTGAGCATGATGACTATGAGTACATGACTACACTGATGGCGATGTTGTTTTGATCCATACAAGAAAGTTGAAGGATCCTTGATGTACTTGGTCGTCACCAAGATGGATACTTACATCATACCTATGGACAACTCCATGTTGGAGTTTGTGCAACTTCAGAAGCTATTCTTATTGTCCTCCTTCGAGAGTTGAACTTGTTGTAATCATTCATACAAACCTTAGAAAGAACAATATAAGCCTTGGGGTGAAAAGCCAACAATAAAAGAATAAAATAAAAAGGATGAAATATAAAATTATATTGCTCCCCCAAGTGAAGTTGGTCCTAGTTAAATTATGAGTGGGAAAATAGTATAAATAGGAGGTGCCCCTCCTCATTATTACACACAACAACAATACAACAACTCAGAGAAGTGCGCAGTTTTCTGGGAAAGAGAGAAGTTTGCATACACAACAGCATAAGACTATTTTTAAGGTTTCAATCTTTCCAAAGCATTTCCATATTTTTCTTTTCTTTTTTCATTGTACTCTGATCTCATAATTATTATCTCTAGATGAAGGCTGTTGGGTTTTCTCCCATTTGGGTTTCCCAGGTGAAACATACTTGTGTTATTGTTTTGTGCTTTGTCTATCTTCCAGTGATCCTATTGATAAATGCAATTAAGATATACTGCTATAATCTTAAGAAAATCTAACATGGTATCAGAGCAGTGCTAGAAGAAGCCATTGCCGGAACTTTGGCGACAACTTGTCGAAACTAGGGTTTCATCTTTCAAGGTCTTTACTCAACCTTTTGGCAGAAAAAGAGCCTTGGGAATTTCGCTTTAAGGAGGGTGCATCTTTTGGTGAAGACATAATTCAATTTTGAGAATTTTCAATTTTGACCTAATTTTGCAGTTGCAACAGGAATTAAGGTTTCCAGTTTTGACCTACTTTCTCCACAGTTTTGGCTCAACTCTACCTCTACTCAACTCGCCTCTCTAGGGCACACTTATTTGTGGAGTCAGTTTTCCAAAACTCCAACCTTCATTTTTGACCTAGCCTCTACTAGGGTCTCAGATCTAGATCTGCAGTCAAGATGATCAGCATGAAAGTTGAAGATCATTTGGACGGGGCTTCCAACTTCATCCCCTGGAAGTCTAGGGTTCTTCTTCTACTAGAAAAAATGACCTATTACAGTTTGTAAAGGCAAATGTGCCAGAACCAAAAGCCGAAGAAGACAAACCTCGCTGGAGAAAGGATGATGCCAAGTGGACTCAGTTAGAGATCACTTGGTTCCTCAAATCTCAGAAAAGACAACGACGAGGAGGATGTTCAAAACTCTAAAGAAGCTATTTGAACATAGTAGCATCAATATGACTCTCACATTGAGGGATCAACTGTCGAATATGAAGATGACGAAGTTCGAGAATATTGCCTCATATTTCATGAGGATCACTGAGCTCCGGGACAAGCTAAAGTTCAGTGGAGACAATCTTGAAGAAAAGGATCTCGTTATGACCACCTTAAATGGTCTCCTACCATCTTGGGAGTCTTTTATCCAAACTATAAGCGGTCGGACCAAGTTGCCCAAATTTGATAAGCTATGGGAAGAATGCACTCAGGAAGAAACAAGAATCGCAACATGCCAAAGACTTCATGGCACTCAACCTGAGGAAAATCAAGCATTCGTATCTCATGCTAAGAAAGGCAAGGGAAGGGGAAGGAAGCCATACATTCACAAGCGTCATGATAAGAGATCAAGTCCTCCCCCAGATCAGAAGAAACAAAAAGAAGGATCTATCTCACATCCGATGCTACAGGTGCAAGAAATACGGTCATTATGCCAGTAGCTGCCGAAGTTCACACAAAAGGAAGCATGAAGCTTCAACTGTTGATGTAGAAGAAGATCATCATCACAAGAAACAGAAGAATGAAGATCGTATAGAATTCTTCTTCATATCAGCCCTATCAGGTACTGTTCCCACCACTAGTGATACTTGGCTTATAGATAGTGGTGCATCTAGACACATGACAGGATATAAAGAAAATCTATCGAAAGTAGTTGAGAAGGATTCTCATCTTCGAGTTGGACTTGGAGATGATGCCAACTACACTGTGAAGGGATCTGGGGCTACCTCCCTTCAGCTAGAGTCTAATGACACTACATTTAAGTGATGTGCTCTATGCACCTGGTATGAAAAGAAATGTTGTTTCTATCTCAGCCTTAGAAAACAAAGGATATAAAGTAGCATTTTCAAATGGAAAAGAACTTGCTTGGCAGAAGAACTCAAGCACGGATACAACCAAAGTAATTGGTATGAGAGAGGAGAGTTTGTATCGACTGAACACTCCACCAGTCCAAGCCCTAGTCCATGACTCTACAAGTATGGGTGAGCTATGGCACAGAAGACTAACTCATCTAAATTATAGAGCTCTCCCAGCAGTGAAGAACATAGCTACAGGTATACCAGTGCTGGTAGACCATGATGGAACATGTAGAGGATGTGCACTTGGCAAGAATGCCAAGAAATCCTTTCCAGATAGTGAGAGCAGATCCAAAGAAATCTTGGATCTAGTGCACTCTGACTTGTGTGGCCCAATGAGAGTTGCCTCATTGGGAGGATATCATTACTATGTGACCTTCATTGATGACTACTCATTGAAGACTTGGATCGACTTTCTTAAGACCAAGGAATCTGAGGAAGTACTCGGTAAATTCAAGGAGTTCAAAGCACAAGTCGAGAATTTGTCAGGGAAGAGGATCAAGATCCTAAGATCAGATAATGGTGGAGAATATACCTCTACGAAATTCAATGATTTCTGCAAAGAAGCTGGAATTAAGAGGGAGCTTACAGTTCCCTACAATCCCCAAGAAAACAGGGTTGCTGATAGAAAGAACAAAACAATTGTGGAGGCAGCCAAAGCTATGATTCATGACCAGAGTCTACCCATGTTCTTATGGGAAGAAGCATCCAGAACAACTGTATATGTACACAATAGATGCCCACATAAGATAGTGAAGAACATGACTCTTGAAGAAGCCTTTACAGGAGTAAAACCAGAAGTAGGTCACCTTCGAATCTTTGGCTGTCTAGTCTACCTACATGTGCCCAAGGAGAAAAGGACAAAGTTAGAACCTTCAGGAAAGAAGGGAACTTTCATGGGATATAGTGAATCTTCAAAGGACTATAGAATCTATATCCCAGGATCCAAACAGATTGAAGTTAGCAGGGATGTGACCTTTGAAGAGGAAATGGTTGTCAGGAAAGGAAGAGGATCATACATAAACCCACAATAAAACAATCCACAAACCCACAAGATCAAGGTGAACCATAAGGGTGGACAAACATTTACCTATAAGACTAACAAGACGAAGGACTTTAATCTTTTCTCTCTCTCAAGGTACATTGTTTCATATATTTTATCATCACTGTATAAGGGAAAGATCCAAACCGGATGGTACGATCCTTTGGTCCTCAATACTGCTCCTAAGGCTTAGGTGCTAGGGACATCATCAAGGGGTGGCCAGTCCCTTGAGAAACAACCTAGCACTAACCAATTCAAAGAGAGGACATCACACATCATTATCTTGGTTAACTGACTAAGATCCTCCATTCTTTAAAGAATGACTCTCAACCCTAGGATGAGTTTCAGTCCCAGACTGAATCTCGTTGATCAACTAGCTAGACCTTGATCAGGTTCTCCATTTTCCCAGAGAATGGTCCTTAGCACTAAGCTGAGCTTTAGCCCTAGACTGAAAGTTGATCAACCACCTGCAGGACTTGCTTGGTCCCGGACCAAGAGTTTGCTTGGTCCCAGACCAGGAATGTCTTTGCCTCTACCTGCAGGATCTACTTGGACATCGTGTCCTTGGTCCCAAACCATAATACCCCAGAGGCACATAGGGGCCCTAGCCACATGCTAGGGGATTTGTTATGGCATCAACCTGCTTGGTCCCAGACCAAGAATCCTAGGAGACTACTGGGGGCCCTAGGGTACCTTCTAGGGTCTTACTCTGCCCTAGTTAACTGACTAGGGTACCATCCTCTCTGAGAATGGGTCTCACAGTTGCACTAACTTTAACACTCCCTCTCAGCAAGAGGGGCATTCTCAACACATTGATAACATACTGCACCATTACATGATGATCACTCATCTCGATGTGTACCGACCTCTCATCAAATACATGGTTTCTTGAGAGCTTCAAACAGCCCTCCATCTCAGCACGAAGTATGATCTCATAGATCCTTTTGGAAGTTATAGCTGACTTCCTCTGATTGCTGAGAATCACTTTCCACATTTCATCTTTCCAAACTTGTTGTTTGGCTGGCTCCCTATAATGAGAGTAGACTGAATTAGGACATGGTTCCCATTGGAGCAAGCTTGAAGCCTTTCAATAGTCTTCTTAAAGAGATCAAATGAAGGTTGCTTGGCCTTCTTCCTCTGCTTCTCAAGCGAGAAGTCTTATAGCCTTCTATCTCTGAGTCATTGAAGGACTGATTGCAGATCACATCTATACTTTCCTTTTCTACAACCCCGTTTTGTTGGGGACTGAAGAACACAGTTGGCTCCCTCTTGATCTCTAAACTTACCAGTTGTTCCATTCTACAAAATCTTGGCAACTTCTCTGGGAGGATGAACATCCAACATAACTGATCCCGCATCTTGTGGAGCCTCTTGCCCCCTCTGTACCTGAGTAGTCAGCTCCCTCTTGATCTGTGCATTTAATTCTAGGCATAAACAGGAACTGCAAACGTTCATTACTTGTCACATCCTCCTCCTCTATCAATAGCCCATATCAATTTCACATAATAACATGATCTTATGTACAAAGCATCTATCTCAATGCTATCAAGAGTATGTCCACATGTCATGACAATACAAAGAATCAACATAAGTTGGGATAGAGAGCCTTTCCTCTTTATATCTGCCCTTATGCAGAAATTACAATGTGCAAAACATGTACAATTAAAGGTGTCAACATCGTATTGTCTTTATGCAAATGTATTAGCACAATCTGGGTTGGGTTATAATCCTAGACATGATATAAGCTCTAAGCTTCTTTGCACTTTGCAAATTTGTTGATGCATCACAACCAATCATTCTACATCACTTCTTTCAATAATAACATTTTCATGCATCATCACACTCGTTAGTACAACATAACTTCCTTGATCATGAACTCTAACTTCCTTGTACTAACAATTCTTGATCACATCCATTAATGAGTCATAAACTCTTTTGCACAAAACAATGATCAACTATAAGGTAAGTAAGCTTACTTAAGATTTTCTGATATAACACTTGTCAGTGCTATTGATACATTTCTTTGTTCAACTGTCATTGAATTAGTGAGGTCAATCAAACATGTAAGTATCAAATCTCTTACCATATTTATCAGTTTGATTGCCAATGAATTCCTTCAGCCAAGATCTATAAAGTTCAAACCCAACAGTTCAAGTTCTTACTGTTACTTTGGCAACCCTTACCTTAGGATCATTGTAGACTCTGTTGCCCTCAAAACAGAGTTAGCTACAACCTTAGCTCTGATACCATGTTGAAGTTTTAGGGTTAGAGGAGTTTTTAACATAAGTAATAAACTTTAATGCATGCACATAATTATAAAATCAGATTCGGAATCATATTGCTCTAATAAATTAAACTGTAATAAAACAAACATAATTTTCATCTCTTTCAACTTAACGCTCCATTAGTCATTGCGTTAAAGTTGGTCCTTGAGAATCATCAAATGCCATGTATAGTAACAACATGATAAAATAATGTACAGGAGATATCAACAGTAAAGAATCATAACCATTATTTGAATCAGTCTTATACTAAGATACTTTAGGTTGATCTTGTCACCGAAGGAACAAGTCAACTGGGTAAACAATTGTCATACCTTGAGAGAGAGCCTAAGAGGTTTACAGTAGAAGCATACTGACCTAGACTTCTTAGTAAACAAGTACAACCATACCCAGTATAGTCATGTTGACAAAGGACACACAATCATGCTGAGTAAGGATACAGTCACATAGTGCAAAGACACACAATCATACTTTTCGATAGTCATGTTGGGAAACCCAAAGTCCACACTGAAAGAGAAACTCACCATCACGCTGGGGAAAACCACAGTTCACACTTGAAAGAGAAACTCACGGTCATGCTAGAAAAACCATGGTCCACACATAAAGAGAAACTCACGGTCACGCTGGGGAAAACCACAGTCTGCACATGAAGAGAAACTCACGGTCATGTTGGGGAAAACCACAGTCTGTACATAAAGAGAAACTGACGGTCATGCTGGAGAAAACCACAGTCCGCACATAAAGAGAATCTCACGGTTGAGGGAAAACCCACGGTTCATGCTGAAGGAGAAACTTGCGGCTGAGGGAAAAAACCACACTCCACGCTGAAGGAGAAACACGGAGGAATAGTCACGTGGAGGGGACACACGGTGGAACAATCAGGAAGAAGGGAGAATGCATACATTACCATGCTAGCGTAGAAACTACCAGCATGCAAGAGAGTCACGCTGCAAGTGATCACGGTCTCACAGATACAATCACATGGGTGAATATCACGCACAAGGAGAGAGCCCGGTCACACTAGCAGAGGGAGTCACGCTGGAGAAAACATCACGCGGAGGAGAAAATACGGTTACTTGGAGCAGAGTGAGTCATGCTAAAAGATACTACTTAGATAATCAAAATGGAGAAAAACTTTTCTATTTATAAGGGTTATGGGTGATATAATAGGTTGACTTTAGGATAAGTGTCAAAGCTCCTAACCAAAAATTTAAATGGTTCAATTAATAACCAAAAAAGAAGAAGTAATAATAAAATGGCGGTAAAAAGGTAAAACATAAAAGGTCCAATGGTTTTATAATAAAACCAGTTCAAAGGTTTTAAAATAAAACCATAAACAATAAATGGTCCAACTAATAACCATAAAGTAGATGCACTTAGGATAGTGTACCAAAAAATAAAACCCACAAGGTAAGAGTTAGTATAACAAAGGTACACACAATAAGAGTGTTAGGACCAAGTAAGATAAAGGACCAAGAGTGAACTAAGGGGGTCACAATAAAACAACCCACAAATCCACAAGATCAAGGTGAACCATAAGGGTAGACAAACATTTACCTATAAGACCAATAAGACTAAGGACTTTAATCTTTTCTCTCTCTCAAGGTACATTGTTTCATATATTTTATCATCACTGTAAAAGGGGAAGATCCAAATTGGATGGTATGATCTGTTGGTCCTCAATACTGCTCCTAAGGGTTAGGTTCTAGGGACATCATGAATGGGTGGCCAGTCCCTTGAGAAACAACCTAGCAGTAACCGATTAGGAGAGAGGACATCACACATCATTATCCTGGTTAACTAACCAAGATCCTCCATTTTTTAAAGAATGGCTCTCAACCCTAGGCCGAGTTTCAGTCCCAGACTGAATCTTGTCGATCAACCACCTAGACCCTGATCAGGTCCTCCATTCTCCCAGAGAATGGTCCTCAGTACTAAGTTGAGCTTCAGTCCTAGACTGAAAGTCGATCAACCATCTGCAAGACTTCCTTGGTCCCATACCAAGAGTCTGTCTGGTCCCATACCAGGAATGTCTCTGCCTCTACCTGCAGGATCTACTTGGACATTGTGTCCCTGGTCCTAGACTGGAATACCCTAGACGCACATAGGGGCCCAAGCCACATGCTAGGGGCTTTGCCATGGCATCAACCTACCTGGTCCCAGAACAAGAACCCGAGGAGACTACTGGGGGCCCTAGTGTACCTTCTAGGGTCTTACTCTGCCCTAGTTATCGACTAGGGTACCATCCTCTCTGAGAATGGGCCTCGCAGCTGCACTAACTTTAACACATGGTATCCTTCCAAATTTGTCGGCTTGCTGCCTCATCATAACTAGAAGGCTCAAAGAGTCAAAATCAATGATGTTACTCATTAATTCCATATAGCTCGAGAACCTGTGAGGTCTTTTACTTTCCCTAAAGGTATTGCCGGGGGTTGCATGCCTTTCTGCATCCTACAAGGGATCATGAAGCCATGCTGGCCTTTTCTTGGTCACGAAAATATCTCTAGGTACTTCTACTGGGTCTGCTGGTAGTACAAGCTCCTCTTGATAATCTGGACTAGAGGGTTGTGTACCCTCTACTCCTCATCATCAATCTCCATGTGAGCGTTTTTGGATCTTCTGAAGGCCATCACCTCATCAAAAGTAACATCTCAATTAATCTCAATATGACGTTGTCCTGAAATTTAAATCCTGTAAGCCTTCGAAGTCTCACTATATCCCACAATCTTCCTAGAAGGTTCTAACTTCGTCTTCTTATCCTTCGGCACATGAATGCATATTGGACAACCAAAGATCCTCAAGTGACTGACCTCTGTCTTCACTTCTGTGAATGCTTATGTTGGAGTCTTGTCCCCCAGTAGTCGATGAGGGCTCACATGCTGAACATATATTGTTGTGCTAGTAGTTTCTACCTACAAAAACATAGGTAAATCTTGATCATGATTCATTGCCTTCAAAGCTTCCACGATGGAGTTGTTCTTTTTTTCTACAACCCCATTTTGCTGAGGGTTGTAGGGAACTATCAACTCCCTCTTGATTCTTGCTACCTTGCAGAGATCATTGAAGTCCTTGGAGGTGAATTCTCTTCCATTATTAGATCTCAAAATCTTGATCTTCTTTCCTGTCAGGCTCTCTACCTAAGGCTTGAACTCTTGGAACCTACTGAAGACTTCATCTTTGGTCTTCATGAAATAGATCCACGTTTTCCGAGGGAAGTCATTAGTGAATGTTACATAGTATAAGAATCCACCCAAGGATGATGCTGACATTGGTCCACAAGCATCCGAGTGCACAAGATCCAAGATCCCTTTGGATCTACTATCGCTGTTCGGAAAGGAACCCTTGCATTCTTGCCAAGTGCACAACCTCTGCATACGCCATCATGTTCTATTTTAAGTTTTGGAAGACATGTAATCATTTTTCTCAATGCTGGCAAAGCCCTATAATGTGGGTGGGCAAATCTTTGATGCCATAGCTAACATAAACTGATACTATTATGTACTAGTGCCTGAGCTGGACGTCCTATCACTTTGTGTAGTCCTCTCTCTTGAACTCCAATCACTATTGCTAAGTCTATGCTTGAAACTTTTGTCCATAGAAGAACTTGACCATTCTCGAATGCAACTCTATAACCTCTTTCCTCCAAAGCTGAGATAGATGGTAGGTTCTTCTTCAGTCCTGGTACAAGTAGTGCATCTTTCATATGTAGAGAATCTTCATAATCTAGCTAAACTGATGATGTTCTCACCTCTTTTACTACATACTTGGTATTGTCTCCAAGTTCTACTTGTATTGTTGAGTTCTTTTCTGTCAAGTCTTTGAGAGAGTCTTTGTAACCTGTCATGTGCCTAGAGGCACCATTGTCTACCAACTAGGTATCACTGTTGTTTGTAATAGCTATGCTGTTGGAAGCGGGGAGCCGGAGCGAGGAGCGGGGAGCGAGAGCAGAGCGAAAAGCGAAATTTTTAAAAGCTCTCATTTTGGGGGCGTTTCGGGAGCGTTTTTTGTATGGTATATATTTTATTATATTTTGATGGATTTATATTTAAGACACATGTAGAATGCTGAATTAGCTATCGAATACATGGATTAAACCATATACCATTAATCATCTAGTAGTTTTAACTTATAACATTATCATCAAATAATCAACCATAAATTTTTTTATAGGATCTTGGCAAAGAAGGGAGGTACCATAACATTGTCATCAAATTATTAACTTAGTATAGGAGCATTTAGTATCGGAAAGGAAGGGAGCGCGTTGGGAGCGCCTTGGGAGCATGCTCCCAAAACTGGGAGCGTTTTGGGAGCGAGCTTTCGAAGGAAGCGAGCTTTGGGAGCAGGAGTGAGGGGGTGGCGCTTCCACCCAACATAGTGTAATAGTGCCTATAAGAGCTGAGATATGGTAATACTCCTTTTTAGTTGATGCTTGATTTTCTCCATTCCGCAATTTGTTCTTGGAAAATATTCTGAAACTGGAATTGGACACCATTTTACAAAATATGAAAAACTAATCAGGAAACCCTAGACCCCAAAATTAGGTAAAAATTGAAACTTGCAAAATTGAAATTTGACTCCAGAGATAGAGGCGCTCTCCTTAGGCGACTTCTAGAACACAAAGATCAATCCAAATCTTAGGTTGGAATTTTCTAGTTTCCGCACTTAGGGTAAATACTAAAAAGTTGTTGGATGCCTGTCTTTCAAAGTTGCTTTAATACCATATTGATTTTTAATCCAATTTTCAAATCTTGACAATTATTTCACAATGATTCTTCAAGCATTCAATTCATCCCACAATTTCATTGAATAACCGCACATTGAAAATATCAACTTTTAAATTGCAGCAAAAACAAGGATCATAGAAAGATTGCCTTGCATAAGAGACGACGATTTTACCTTGGGAAATCCAATAGGGAGAAAACCCAACAATTTCTCTTAGAAGAAATCATTCCAATTCAAATACTATACCATTCATGAAGATGAACCCTAGCACAAGAGAGTTTCGCCCTCTTTCCAAAGAAACCGTAGCAAGGGTAGTGAGCCTTCCAAAATCTTACTACCATACCGCCAACCGCAGAAAGTAATGCATCAACCCGATATTCTGTCGCAAAATCTGTTTTGCATCCTGCATTCAGCTTCTCTGCCCCTGTGAGTATTAGGTCATCCACTGAGATTACCAAGATGAGTAGCTCAGGTCCAATAAGGATGAAGCACAAGTTGGAATCTGCCTCACTTGTGGTGAAGCCCATGCTTTGCAAATAGATGTCGATCCTGGAGAACCATGCCTTGGGTGCTTGTTTGAGTTTGTACAAGGATTTCTTAAGTTTGCACACATGTGACTCTGCCATGTGCCTCAAATCCTTGTGGCTGATCTATATATACCTCTTCCTCAATGATCCCATTGAGGAAGGTTGTCTTCCCATCCGTCTGGTGAATCCTCCACCCCTTCTTTGAAGCAATAGATATCATGGCTTGGATAAATGCATACCTAGAAATAGGAGCAAAGGTCTCCTCATAGTCAACTCCCTCTAGCTCTGAGAGAATCCTCTGGCCAAAAATATCGCCTTGTACTTCTCCACATTGCCACCTGGTGCATCCTTGATCTTGAACAACCACCTAGAAGTCACCAGTGACTTCCCCTTTGGTCTCGACACAATCTCCCAGACATCATTCCTCATGATGGAGTTGTGCTCCTCCACCATGCAATCTCTCCATAGTTGTTGGTTGGCTACTTCCTCAATGTTGAAAGGCTCTGAGTCTTATGATGTTGGTCATCAATGTAAAGATAGTGCAGCTGCGAGACCCATTCTTTGGGAGGATGGTACCCTAATTAGTTGACTAGGGCGGCATAGTGAGACCTTAGAAGGTACCCTAGAGCCCCTAGTAGTCTCTTGGGGTTCTTGTTCTGGGACCAAGTAGGTTGATGCCATGGCAAAACCCCTAGCACGTGGCTAGGGCCCCTATGTGCCTCTAGGGTATTTTGGTTTGGGACCAGGGACACGAGGTCCAAGTAGATCCTGTAGGTAGAGGCAGAGAAATTCATGGTCTGGGACCAGGCAGACTCTTTGTCTGGGACCAAGTAGGTCCTGCAGGCGGTTGATCAACATTTAGTTTGGGACTGAATCTTAGCTTAGTACCGAGGACCATTCTCCAGGAGAATGGAGGACCTGATCAGGGACCAGGTGGTTGATCAACATGTTTCAGTATGGGGCTGAAACTCATGAGAGCCATTCTTTAAAGAATGGAGGATCTTGGTCAGTTAACCAAGATAATGATGTGTGATGTCCTCTCTCCTAATCGGTTCTTGCTAGGTTGTTTCTCAAGGGACTGGCCACCCCTTGATGATGTCCCTAGAACCTAACCCTTAGGAGCAGTATTAAGGGCTAAAGGATTGTACCATCTAGTTTGGATCTTTCCCTTATACAGTGATGATAAAATATACGAAACAATGTACCTTGAGAGAGATAAAAGATTAAAGTCCTTGGTCTTGTTGGTCCTATAGGTAAATGTTTGTCCACCCTTATGGTTAACCTTGATCTTGTGGGTTGTTTTATTGTGACCCCCTTGGTTGACTCATGGTTCTTTATCTTACTTGGTCCTAGCACTCTTATTGTGTGTGCACCTTTGACTCTTACCTTATGGGTTTTATCCTAAGTCATATTTTACTTTATGGTTTTATTAATAAAACCTTTGGACCCCTTTTTATCCTATGGTTTTATTTTATGACCATTGGACCATTCTTGGACCTTTTTGATACTACCCTAAATTTTATAGTTTTTACTTTATAAAACCTTTGGACCATTGGTTATGTTTATGATTTTTAACTAGGACCGTTTTAATAATGTTTAGAGCTTTGATACCCTATCTTATGGAGTATCAAGATTATAAATTAAAGGTTTAATGTAAACATCACATACGTATCTGATTCCTTGTTTGTGTGACTGCGCATCATCCTAGGGTGACTCCCTCCGCTAGCGTGGCCATGTTCTCTCCTTCTGCGACTGCTGCTTCACACGTTCTCTGCTGGGCTATCCCATGTCTCTTTTCTGCTTGCATATCCTGTGGTTCTCTGCTGGGTTATCCCGTGTCTTTTCTCTACTGACATTTCCCATGGTTCTCTGCTGGGCTATCCCATGGTTTCTATGTTGTGCTATTCCATGGCTTCTCTGCTGGCATATTACGTGGCTTCTCTGTTGGCATATCCCGTGACTTCTCCTCTGCTCTGCACGTGACTCTCTGCCCAAGTGACTGGCTAAATGTAATGTGACCGCCTTCCATCTTCGCGTGACTGTTCCTTCGCGATTGCTCCGTGTGACTCCTTGCAGTATGACCATTTGTCCTTAGCGTGGTCATACCTGCGGTTTCTATCCTAGCATGGTCATTCTTTGTTTTATTTTGGGTGACGTTGGTCTCTACCCTAGCATGTTTATACACCCTGTTAGACACTGAGAGGGGGGTGAATCAGTGTGAATGCCAGTTTTAAAACTTTTCTTAGCTTGTCACAATTAACTACCAATTCATCATTCTACCAATCTCATAATCATTTCATAAACTTCATCATTCACATATCATAGCATTTAAATCATCAAGAACCATAACACAAAAGAACACAACACCATATAATTTTGTAATCTTTTTGTATTAGTTTTGGTTCGGCTACAACCGTTAGGTAAAATCAGCACCTACTGATATGAAGAGCACCTACTCTGCATCCAGGACCCTGCTTGGTTTTCTTAGACCCTGCTAAGAAGGGTTTGAGGTATCCTAACCTCAAAAGCAAGTCAAGCTTGCATTTACAATTAAAGTTCACTGTCATATCAACATCATCTATTTCTTCAATCTATTCTGCTGCTGCATGTCATAGGTCTGCTCGTCAACACCTCAATCCACTTTCCAGCTCAATCAATTTGTTGCAAATCATCAATCAGTTCTGCTGCTCATTGTCATCAACTTATCCTTATCATCAACCTGTCAAACCTGTTGTTCAAGTATGTGCTCACAAGGATCTGCTCTAACCACTGCCAAAACATCACTGTATACAGATATATTGTTTCTCTGCTATACACTGCTCATGTATCTCTGCTGGTCATTCTCTGGGATCTTCTTATCAAACTACTGGTCAATTTCTGCTGCTCATTCTCATCTCTGCTCATCTGCTGCAGTACTAATCAGCAAAGCATCAATATCATCATAGAACATCAAGGCATGTATATGTCATCAAGGTTCCAATGTTACCAAGAAGGTCTGGAACATAATGGGGTACGCATTATAGTGTTCAAGGCACTATCATATGATCAACACAACTCATGTCATTACTCTACAGACCTCTGTCCATCATTCTTGCACATCACAAATACTTCTTGCATATCAAGCATACATCATCATTATCAACATCATATCACTGTTTATACACTACATATATACACTGTATACCTGTCACTTGTATATCATGTCATAATCACTGAATATGTCTCTTCTGTAGATGATCAGAACTGTAGATAGTCATGTGACTGCTGTAGATATCACTGCCACCTCATCACTGTTATCAACCTGTCACTTCCATGCCCCACATTCATATCAAGAAAATCATTATCATTGTTATGTTGAACTATCATGCCAAGCTGTAACTTGTCATCAACTGTTGCACTTGTCATCAGTTGCTGTTCTTGTCATCATATCACTGATCATCACTCTATGTGCAACTTTACTACTAGGGCATCATCAAAAAAACTTGTCCACTGTTGCTATAAATTAGCAAAAACAAACTTCAAAGAATAGGACTGTCACCACTTGACTGTCATAGCATCAAGAGAGTCATAATGACACTTGGACAACCTTCTTTCAAGCATTATGGACTGTCAACTGAGCTTAGGGTTGCCCATTCTTCAAAGGATTGTCATCATCAAATAGATTTGATTATGTCAAAACCATGACTGTGTATGCAAATGTTTTCTTGCTCAGACTTCTTTAGCAGACTTTACTCAGATTTTCACCATTACTGCTATATCACTGAATGTTTGTAAGAAGTATGTCATAGTAGTATTATTTCATACCTGGGCTTGTACATCATCATCAACATACTGCTGCTGCTGTGTAGAAACAATTCGGGTCTGCTTTCACCTTCTGGATAAGTGCTGTAGATGACTATAGTTCAGGACTTATTATGACCTGCTTCAATAGGGCTTGAACACTGAGATGGTTTAGAGTTTGACCTTCCTTCTTAAGGCCTTCATCTATGCCTCTTTATCCTTACTTATGACTGCCCTGTGACTTATGGATTAGCCAGAGAAAAGAGTAACTGTAGCTTCAGAATGTTGGAATATCTTCACAAGAGTAGCACTTCCTTCCTCCTCTTTTACTGCCTCCAGATGTTTGACAGAGATCAAGTCACTTATGACTTCAACAGGATAAGCATTGGAGTTGTCACCTTAGAGACCTTCGGATCTGTAAAGCTTTGACTTCAGATTTTTCAAGACTATCAATTGGCTGTATATGTCTTTATTGTGCACAAAAAAAAACTCAGCAACAGATTCTGGAAATGTCCTCCTATGGATGCAATCTTCCTCAATCCTCCACTCTAATGAGCAGTAGAATACTCTTCTGCATCAATTCGACCTCTGTAGCTGATTGAATGTGCCCTCCAAGGGATTGATATAAATCTTCAGTTGGTGAACTTCCTTTTTCCTTGTAACCAAGTGATGATTGGGTTTACAAATATCCAACCACGATAGAAAATACCTCAGATCTGATCAATGCAAGGTCTTTCTTCTCCTCAGTGAACCACTGCAAGTTGGCAGTCATCTCTTTACAGTGCTGCAAACTCACTTGCATAGAGCAGCTGCGTCCTTACTCAGACTTGGGTTGATTTTCCCACAGTAGTATTCAGATGTTTGCAAGCAAATATAAGTCTTTTGATCATGGCTCAGGCTGAAGAATGATATGAACCTCGATGGTCCTCAGTTGATCTTCAATTGTCAATCATTAACCCTTCAATGGTCCACTGAAGTGAGATCTTCAACGTCTCAGGCTGTCAGCTCTCGGATCATCCATGTTCTCATTTCTCACAATTTTAGCACTGTAACAAACTGAACCAATGCTTGACAGTCTTCATCTCTGCATATACAACTCATACATTTATTTTGGGTGCCACATCAGGGATGATTGGAAACCCTAGATCGCTGATAGCAGATGAAAGATAAAAGTGCCAAAAAAAACAGTCAACAGCCTCGGTCTTTCACAACTAGCGAGCTCCTTCTCTCCACCTTTGTAGAAAATTCGGGACTGTGGAAGAAATTTGGGACTGATCAACAATGGTGTCCCCTTCAAAACTCAGACTGTGTTACTGATCTAGCTCGGATCTACAATTTGTGACAGTTGCTAATGCATGCAGACTGTGAAAAAAAAACTCCTCCAGTTGCTTGGTGTATGACAAGGTTGAAACCCAAAAATGAGTTGTAAACGGATCAAAGATATAACCCAATTCTCTATTGTTGATGTGAGTTCTTATTTTACCCACGAGTTCTCTACCTCAGTCAAGCGAAAAGAAAAAATCAGAGATACACTTCTTGTCACTCAGACCTTGGTCTCTTCATCTTCCTATTTGCGGCTTCCTCAGTGGAGTATGTACCAGAAATTCAGAGCAAAACATGTGAACTGTCCATTGTTTGATGCTGCTGCTGCAGACCTGGAAAATCTCAGACCTATATCCACGAAATTCACCTTAGTGCAAGTGAGCACACTCACCTTCGTTGGATATATAGATCAAGACCAAAAAGATAGTTCAGACTACTGCTCCCAAAAATTTCCTCAGTCTGCTGCTACGTCCGCCTCAGTAAAAAATCTCAGAGCTCCACCGAAAATTTCACCATCCAAAATGAGAGCACTCGTGCTCTATTTATACTAATTTTTCAACCATATTTTGCGGAGCCGACATGTATGCAATTCAATATTTAATTTTTTATTTTAATTTTAATTTTGAGCCGACTTCTAATATATTTTTATTGGGTCGACAAAAAAAACATTTGATGTTTTTAATATTAAATGGAGCCGACCTGAGTTTCTTTATGGCAACGTTTTAGCTTTTTTTCTTCAAGAATATTTCAATGCTTCAAAGAGAACTTTGCTTTCTCTTTTTCAACACCTTAATGCTTCTTCTACCTACCTAGGGCTTCTCCAACATCAATCAAGGCTTCAGAACCATCTCCAGGGTCATCAGTATCATCGGCAGGGTCTTCAACATCTTCAGCAAGGTGGTGGCATCAATGACATCCTGTGGGGCCCACTGCAAGTCCATGTTGGCATCAATGACAATTTCATCAACACACCCACCCAACATCCGCGTGTTTTAGCATGATTCTTCCATTCACGCGACTCTTCCATTCACGAGACTGTGTAAACTCCAGTTGATTAACCGTAATCCTCTCGCGTGACTATTCTTCTCTCGCTGAGTGACTGTATTTCTCCCACGCATGACAGTTCTTCTCCAACGTGACTGTCAAAGTGACTGTATCTTGTCCCTGTGACGGTATCCCTATCAACAGCATGACTGAGTGTCTCTACTTAGTATAACTCCATGACTGTGTGTCTCTACACAACGTGACTGTATTCTTACCCAGAGTGACTGTGTGTCCTTTGTCAGTATGACTGTATTGGGTATGACTGTGCTACGAAAGCGTGAGTTATTGATTGAAGTTTCTTTTCTTGTTGACTAAGATTTTGAGGTCTGTTTGTGTCTGCCTTAACCCTCTCTCTCAAGGTACGTCATTTGTTTACCCAAATTGACTTGTCCCTTCAGTGACAAGATCAAACCTAAAGTATTTGAGTATAAGGCTGATTCAAATAATGGTTATGATTCTTTACTGCTGATATCTCCTATACATTATTTATTATTTTGTTATTGTACATGGCATTTGATGAATCTCGATGACCAACTTTAACGCAGTGACTAATGGAGTGTTAAAGTTGAATGAGATGAAAATTATGTTTAATTTTATTGTAGTTTAAATTGATTGGAGCAGTACTATTCTGGATCTTGTTTTATATGTTTGTTCATGCATTCAACTTTATTTCTTATATTAAAAACGATCCTAGCCGAAAAACTTTAACATGGTATCAGAGCTTAGGTTGTAGCCAACTCTGTTTTTTAGGGTAACTGAGTCTACATGATCCTAAGGTAAGGGCTTCCAAGTAACAGTAAGGGCTTGAACTGCAAGGTGTAAACTTTATAGATCTTTGCTGAAGGAGTTCATTGGCCATCAAAGTGATGAAGATGGTAAAAGATCTGATACTTATTTGTCTAGGTCAATGACAACTGAACTAAGAGATGTATCAGTGGTATTGACAAGTGCTGGATTGAGTAGATTATGAACATGATGACCCATAAGAGGTATGTTAACTAGCAAATGATAAGTAAGAAAGCTTACTTAATTATGATACCTTATAGTTTGTTTTGTGCAAAAGAGTCATTAATGGATGTGATCAAGAATTGTTAAGTACAACGAAGTTAGAGTTCATGATCATGATCATATATTGGATTATGTTGTACTGATGCATGCGAATGATATTTAAGAAGAGCATGCTCAGGTTTAAAGGACATTGATGTAGAATGAGTGATTGTGATGCATCGATCAATGTAATATAAAGTGGAAAGAAGCTTAGAGCTTATATCATGGCTAGGATTATAATTTAACCTAGATTGTGCTAATACATTTGCATGAAGACGATATGATGTTGACACCTTTAAGGGTACTTGCTCATTAAGATGCACAATGTAGTTTAAGCATAAGGGAAGAAATAAAGAGGGAAGACTTCCTATCCCAACTTATGCTGATTTTCTGTATTGTCATGACATGTGGATATGCTATTCAGTTAGCTGCTTTGTACATAAGAGCATGTTACCATGTGAAATTGATATGGGCTATTGATGACAATCAAACTTTACTTATAGAGAAGGATGATGTGACAAGTAATGAACGCTTGCAGATCTTTTTTATGCTTAGAAATAAATGCACAGCTCAAGAGGGAGCCGAGTGCTCAGGTATAGAGGGAGCAAGAGGCTCCACAAGATGTAGGATCAGTTATGTTGGATATTCATCCTCCCAGGAAAGCTGGCAGGCTTTTGTTATTGATAGAGTGGAACTGGTAAGTTCAAAGATCATGAGGGAGCCAACTGTGCTCTTCAGTCCCCAACTGGATGGGGTTGCAAAAAAGGAAAGTATAGATGTGATCTTCCATTAGTCCTTCGGTGACTCAGAGATGGAAGTCTATAATACTTCTCTCTTAGAGAAGCAGAGGGAGAAGGCCAAGCAACCTTCATTTGATCTCCTTAAGAAGACTATTGAAAAGCACCAAGCGCGCTCCAATGAGAGCCATGTCACTGATTCAATATACTCTCATTATGGGGAGTCAGCAAACAAACAAGTTTGGAAAGATCACACGAGGAAAGTGATTCTCACCTATCAGAGGAAGTCAGCTATAACTTCCAAGAGGATCTATGAGATCATGCTTCGTGCTGAGATGGAGACCTATCTGAAGCTCTCAGTAATTCATGTATTTGATGACAGGTTAGTACACATTGAGATGAGTGATCACCATGTAATGTTGCACTATGTTATCGATGTGGTGAGAATGCCTCTCTTGTTGAGAGGGAGTGTTAAAGATAGTGCAACTACGAGACCCATTCTCAAGGAGGCTGGTACCCTAGTCAGTTGACTAGGGCAGAGTAAGACCCTAGAAGGTACCCTAGGGCCGCCAGTAGTCTGCTGGGATTCTTGGTCTGGGACCAAGCAGGTTGATGCCATGGCAAAGCCCCTTGCATGTGGCTAGGGCCCCTATGTGCCTCTAGGGTATTCTGGTTTGGGACTAAGGACATGATGTCCAAGTATATCCTGCAGGTAGAGGCAGAGACATTCCTGGTCTGGGACCAGACAGACTCTTGGTCTAGGACCAAGCCGGTCTCGCAGGTGGTTGATCAACATTCCGTTTGGGACTAAAGCTTAACTTAGTATTGAGGACCATTCTCTGAGAGAATGGAGGACCTGATCAGGGACCAGGTGGTTGGTCAACATGATTCAGTCTGGGACCGAAACTTAGCCTAGGGATGAGAACCATTCTTTAAAGAATGGAGGATCTTGCTCAGTTAACAAAGATAATGATGTGTGATATCCTCTCTCCTAATCGGTTACTGCTAGGTTGTTTCTCAAGGGACTGGCCACCCCTTGATGATGTCCCTAGCACCTAACCCTTAGGAGCAGTATTGGGGACTAAAGGATTGTACCATCCAATTTGGATTTTTCGCTTATACAGTGATGATAAAATATATGAAACAATGTACCTTGAGAGAGAGAAAAGATTAAATTCCTTGGTCTTGTTGGTCCTATAGGTAAATGTTTGTCCACCCTTATGGTTCACCTTGATCTTGTGGGTTTGTGGGTTGTTTTATTGTGACCCCCTTGGTTGACTCATGGTCCTTTATCTTACTTGGTCGTAGCACTCTTATTGTGTGTGCCACTATGCACCTTTGATTCTTACCTTATGGGTTTTTATCCTAAGTCATATTTTACTTTATGGTTTTATTAATAAAACATTCTTTATGGTTTTATTAATAAAAGCTTTGGACCCCTTTTTATCTTATGGTTTTATTTTATGATCATTGGACCATTCTTGGACCTTTTCGATACTACCCTAAGTTTTATAGTTTTTACTTTATAAAACCTTTGGACCATGGGTTATGTTTATGACTTTTAACTTGGACCGTTTTATTAATGTTTAGACCTTTGATACCCTATCTTAAGGAGTATCAAGATTATAAATGAAAGGTTTAATGTAAACGTCGCATATGGATCTGATTCCTTCTCTGTGTGACTGCGCATCCTCCTAGGGTGGCTCTCTTCGCTAGCGTGGCCATGTTCTCTCCTTTTGCGACTGCTTCTCCACGTTTTCTCTGCTAGGCTATCCCGTGTCTTTTTTCTGCTGGCATATCTCGTGGTTCTCTACTTGGCTGTCTCGTGTCTTTTCTTTGTTGGCATATCCTGTGGTTCTCTGCTGGGCTATCTCGTGGTTTCTTTGTTGTGCTATCCAGTGGCTTCTCTATTGGAAAATTACGTGGCTTCTCTGCTGGCATATCCCATGACTGCTCCTCTGCTCCGCACATGAGTCTCTGCCTGTGTGACTGGCTGTATGCAGCGTGACCACCTTCCATCTTCGCGTGACTATTCCTCCACGACTGCTCCGTGTGACTCCTTGCAATATGACCATTTGTCCTCTACGTGGTCATACTTGTAGTTTGTAACCTAGCATGGTCATTCAATGTTTTATTTTGGGTGACGGTGGTCTCTACCCTAGCATGTTTATACACTCGCCCAAAATCTGCATGTTTCCCTCAGCATTACTGCTTTCTGCATGTTTCAGCGTGACTCTTCCATTCGCAAGTCTGTGTAAACTCCAGCTGTAAACTGCTTTCTCTCACTGAGTGACTGTATTTCTCCCGCGCGTGACAATTCTTCTCCAACGTGATTGTCAGAGTGATTGTATCTTGTCGCTGTGACTGTATCCCTGTCAGCAGCATGACTGAGTGTCTCTACCCAGTATAACTGTGTGTGCCTACTGCATGATTGTGTGTCTCTGCACAACATGATTGTATTTTTACCCAGAGTGATTGGGTGTCCTTTGTCAGTATGACTGTACTGGGTCTGACAGTGCTACAAAAGCCTGAGTAATCGATTGAAGTTTCTTTTCTTGTTGAGTAAGATTTTGAGGTATGCTTTTGTCTGCCTTAACCCTCTCTCGCTCAAGGTACGTCATTTGTTTACCCATATTGACTTGTCCCTTCGGCAACAAGATCAAACCTAAAGTATCTGAGTATAAGGTTGATTCAAATAATGGTTATGATTCTTTACTGCTGATATTTCCTATACATTATTTATTATTTTGTTATTGTACATGGCATTTGATGAATCTCGATGACCAACTTTAACGCAGTGACCAATGGAGTGTTAAAGTTGAAAGAGATGGAAATTATGTTTAATTTTATTGTAGTTTAAATTGATTGGAGCAATACTATTCTGGATCTTGTTTTATATTTTTGTTCATGCATTTAAGTTTATTTCTTATGTGAAAAACTATCCTAGCCCTAAAACTTTAACAATCAAGGTCATACAAGTTGGGAACTTCTTGGTGGTTTGCTCTCTTCAAAATTTATTCTAGGTGCCTCTACATGCTCTTGAGCATCCCTCAAGGTCTCTCCTGGATACTCTGGAAAGGGCTGGCTCCTCTTCCCCTAGAGGATGTCTTTTTGCACCAGAAGTCTGTGAGCTCTACTCATGCTTCGAAGCTTCCTGTTGTATGCGCTCGACAATTGTAAGTAAATCAAGAGATTTCTTGGAGGCCAAGTTCTCCTTGAACTTGACATCTTGGCTCACTACTGTCTTTTGTTGTGCTGGCATGAAGATCTTGTAGGTACATTGGCTTGTAGTGAAGCATGTGCTCATGTATCTACGGGGTACAGTGGAGTACGGACTGATGTATGTCAGGAGTGCTAGAGTGCGGTTACAGGGCTATACATACTTAGACTGGGGAGAGAGTGCAATGGACAAGAAAAGCATCTCAGGGTGCTGCTTCAACTTGTGATCAACAATGATTTCATGGTTTAGCAAGAAGCCGACGTCGGTGGCACATAGTTCAGTAGCGACCGAGTGCTTGGCAGTGAGCTTGCCAAGTTGTGAAGCCATATGGCTTCGCAAGATGATCATAGGGTTATTGGTCTGGTGTTATATCCTATAGTCTTCCATTGTGATAATTAGAGTTGCATAAAACTATCAGAGGATCCAATGTTTCATGGAAAGCCCAAACATATAGAGATCAAATATCACTTCATTAGGGACAGAGTTCAGAGGGGAGATGTGAAGCTTTAATATATTTCCATAGATGAGCAAGTTGCATATATTCTCACCAAGGCTTTGATAAAGGGTAAGTTTGTGTTCTTCAGAGATAAGCTGGGAGTGGTACATAATTCCTTCCTTGCTAGAAGGGAGTGATGATGATTATAACTCGCACATAAGCCTTTGCATAGGCTAGGTGTCAAGCATGTAGAAGTTGTCCATTTACTCTCTAGGTACTTGCTTAGTTAGTGAGTTTTATATCTCTTTCCTAAGTTTAACTTAGGAAAAGTAGATTATTAACTTAATGTTGGCTAATGACTAAAAAGTGAACTTAAGATTAACTCACCACTGTTGATCTTAAGTGAGGCTCAAGATTTACTCTTGGCTATCCATCACTTTGGAGATTGGGGGTTAGGGTTTTGGTCATTAAGATTATGATATTTTCAATTGAGTTTAGATTTGGTTATTAAACCTAAATAATTAATTTGCTAATTATTAATTAATAACACACTGAACTCAACAATCATACAGAGAAAACCAAACAGAAGATGTACCCTGGAAACCCCAATTGAGGAAAACCAACAATCAGTTTGTCTTTATTACATATTTGTTAAAACAACATTTACAACACCAGGCTATCGGATAAACACACTGGACATCAGTCAGGAGTGACTCTCCCTTTCTGCAACTATGCCCAATCCCTCAACAGAAAAAGACAAACCCCAGCTTGAGTGAATCCCTCACTCCAAGCCTCTGAGAGACCGACTCTCTCAGATTTGATCACTCATTGATCACTCACTGTTAATAATATTACTCAAAGTGGCGATGACCACTCAAGAGATATGACTCACTCTCGACTACTGTGGTGCCTAAACAACTCTCCATAGACTCTTTTATAAGATTCACTTTATGTCAATACCATGAATAATACCATGGGACACCCAGTGCCATGGGCCACATAATACCATGGACCCTCCAATACCATTGACAATAAAGTATTACAAAATACACTATTACAAGGTTGTCTAGAGAGTTTCACTTAGACCCTTCTATGTTGCTAGACACCCCCAACATAGCAGTACCTTCAAAGCTACCAAAAAATAACACTCTCTCTTAGCAAGGAAGGTACTTCTAGAGAAGCATCCACCAGGATCAAACACATCTCTTATTGCTGTAGCTGCTCCCTCTGAACTAGAAAACTTCCTGGCTGCAGTTGCTCCACTTTGATATGAAGATCTACGCTCCTCATCCATCGGTGTCATCTCAAACAAGATATTTTATGCCGTCACTCCAAATCCTGCAGAAAACACCATGTAACTCAACTAACCACATGCTTGTACTGCTGCAACCATCAACACTGCAACTAATTTCAACACCTTTGCCATCATCCACAAATCCGTGGTGGCTACCAACAAAAATTTACTGACCCCTGCTTGGGGCCTGCTTAAACTTTCCTGGGAAGTTCGTGGGATGCCCCTAGGGCTTTTCTACCCTTTCCAAACTTTTCCTGGGATTGGCGTGCTGCCCAAAAAATTTCTTGGGCACCTTTTCCCCTACTCGAAATTTTCTCTTAGCTGCCCGAGATTTGGTGATCGTCCTTTCTTTTCCTTGGTTGACAGTAGTCACACCTTGACGGCTACTAGCTGTCTTTTCCCTCTTAGTGGCCACTTTCTCCGCTAGCAATCTGCATTCCGCACCTTTCCACTTTACGAATTGCCAACTGCTAATCTCACTAATCTAGTTTGCGACCACTGCTGACTGCCATAGCTTGCTCGCTACAACGTCCTCTTGTTCACGTTGCACGTCCACCTTTCGCTGCTCAACAACTGCTTCTTGCGGCGTTTTAATTAATTTCTCAGCTCGAGTTGTCAGATCCACGTTAACTCCACGTGGACCGCTTGACCCATGACCTCAGGCTTTAGCGCGTGCAATCTATGCCATTTCTCTAGCCTACGACTGCTACCAACTTGATACCACACGGGCTAGTTGCTTGCTGTTCTCGTCGTTCCCCACGAAACCATCCCGAGCCTCTTGCGACCTCCACACATAGCTCCACGCTACTAGCCTCCTCTAGATCATGCGTGATCCCAGTGCTTGCGTCAACTTGCTGCTCCTTCGGCGACCATGACCCATCTTCTTTGGGGTCAATCTGATGTCTGCCACAGATCTAACCAACTAAGCCTGGGATCACTTCCGTAGATGGTCAGATTTGGTCCTCGTTAAGCATACAATTGCAAGTCAAAATAACAAGCCACCACTACCTTTGTGGCTTGACTACACACTATGCCAAAAGAATGTGCCAACGACACTCTTCTTCGACTTTCCTTTAGAACTGAGCAACCACTCATTCGCTTTATCTTCACGTCACAGATCCTTCGTTGCAATCCTCCATGAGCCTACTCGATCAACAATTCATACTGTACGACGCCCGTACGACTTGTATTGTGGCCGTATGATATTTTTCTTTTCTTTTCTTTCGATCTTGTGCAGGCCTCTTAGTATCGCTTTGATACCGTGTGAAATTTTCAACTGAGTTCAAATCTCACTACTAAACTCGAATAATTAACCTGCTAATTATAATTTAATAACACACTGAACTCAACAATCATACTGAGAAAACCGAACACAAGATGTACGTCGAAAACCCCAACTAGGGAAAACCAACAATCAATTTGTCTTTATTGCATATTTGTTAAAACAACATTTTCAACACTAGGCTATCGGATAAACACATTGGATCTCAGTCAAGAGTGACTCTCCCTTGCTGCAACTATGCCCAAACCCTTAACAGAAAAAGACAAATCCTAGCTTGAGTCAATTCTTCACTCCAAGCCTCTGAGATACTCCCTCTTTCAGATTTGATTACTCACTGTCAATGATGTTACTCACATTGACAAGGACCACTCAAGAGATACAACTCACTCTCGACTACTGTCGTGCCAAACAACTCTCCACAGACTCTTTTATAACATTCACTTTATGTCAATACCATGGGACACTCTGTACCATGGGCTACATAATACCATGGACCCTCCAATATCATTGACAATAAAGTATTACAAAAGACACTATTACAAGGCTCTCTAGAGAGTTTCACTCAGCCCCTTCTACGTTGTCAGACAACCCCAACGTAGAAGTACCTTCTAAGCTACCAAAAACTAATAGAGATGTTTTAAAAGAAAGCCTAGGGAGAGGAGAAAGACATACAAGATCATAAGATCATTTTCAGAGAGAGATTTTCTGAAGAGAAGAGTGAGAGACTCTGTGGCTAAAGTGAAGAGAGGAGATATTTGCAAGGAGAGAAGATCCGGGCAAGAGTGAGAGTGATCAATCACTAACTGACCGGGTTGATCCTTACAGCCAGCAAGGGGGGCGAGTTGTACGACTGACATAGGCAATTTGCAGGGTGACATAGAGGGTCTTGTGACATCGTATAGGTTGACCCAGGTTGCAAATTGGTGATGTAGGACCGTACGGGCCGACGCAGGGGTGTTTAGGATGATGTAGGGGCTGTATAGGCCGCACACGCAGTTGAAGTAGGGGGTGATGCAGGCAGGGCCGATTTGTCTGAGGCTGATTTTCTCGGGATTGAGTTACTGGTTCCATTATAGTAAATTTCTGATTTTCTCTGTGAGCTAATAAAGAACATTGAATGTTGGTTTTTCCCCATTGGGGTTTTCCAGGATAAATAACTGTGTCAAATGTGTGAATAATTTTTTGTTTATTTCTGTTGCATTATTGGTTAAAAATATCAAGTACTTTTGTTTATAATTTCTAAGTATAAAAATTATTGGGAGCAGAAATCAGAATTTGGTATTAAGTAAAAATTAACACAAACATTCTCATCAATATGCCCTCTTCAATCACATTAATTCTTGCAACATACTCTATGAAAGATACAACATGTTTGATAGCTATGATAGGAATCCTATTTAACTTTGGGACAATGGTACTCAATGTGTCCCTATGAATTTGATGTGGATATGAAGGAATGCATAAGAGATCCAAAGGAGCAACCGACTTTTCCCAAAATGCCATATTCTTTCTTCAAGACTTAAAGCACAAAGCATTAGAAAATTGCATAATAGCATACCTCAGACCAATACAAAATTTGTGGAGTCATCGAGATGAGCTTTAAAGCTTCACAATGTTGCATGTGCTCACCTTTGCATACAACCAATCTGCAAAAATCTGCAAGGAACAAAGGCTTCATCCATTTATGGAGTTGCCATGTGAGAAGAAAAATATGCAATTTATGAGTTTCTCAAAAAAGATCATGAAGAAGTGGTGTTTTTCCTTGGCAACTACGTCGAAAATGTTACCTCCCAAACTAGCATGTGTGATTAAAGTCTTGAAGAAGCAAGCTAGCCGAGGGGAACCAAGAGGAAAGGCCAATGCCACCACACCAATCCCCTTCACACTTTTGTTTGGATCCTCTCCAACTCAAGGGGTGCTTCGCTAAATAGGGTTACTAGAGCAATAAGCAACGGAATGCAAGGTGAAATGAAGAGTAACTCGCTCAAAACATGGCTCTATGTAGTATAGGAATATATAATAGGTGTTGGGAGGATAAAAGGGACCACTCCAAGGGCTAGTGACAATCCAATCAAGGTCAAATGGAGTCAAATTATAATCAACTAGGAGGACCATGCTAAGTAGGCCACCAAGGGAAAGACATTGCCTGGGTTAACCCCAATCTACTTGGTCGGAATTGAAGGGCCATCCTAAGTAGGCCACCAAGGGAAAGACATTTTCTGGGTTAACCCCAATCTACTTAGTTGAATTGAAGATGAACTAGGGTTTACAAGGGAAGGGATTGAATGAAACATCCACTTCCTTTTTAGCTCCATGGGGTGCACCCTATAAAGGTTTATGGCTGCAAAAACCAAATGAAGGCAGAGATCCAACACATACATCCCGTATAAATAAAATGTAAGAAAGGATGAAGTAGAAATGATCTTAAAATATGTTTCTCCATTGGGGTAGTGATATTCTTTTAGTGGCCCAAGCAAAATGTAGAAATGACAATGTAAAACACCTAACACAACTTACAACCATGAAATTCTAAGTAGGGGAGATTCACCACACATGAACAAGAAGGGAACCCTTCCTTAAGACAAAATTTGCTCCAAGAAAAGATATGTCAATTAGGCTCAAGACAGATAGAACTCCAAAAACTCAACCATGAGTACACATGAAGAAGATACTCTCTTATATAGGAGAGGAGCTCAATTTCCTCTACGATAAATCTATAAAATAATCATAAAATCCTAGATCTAGCCTAGGGTGGAGTAAATAATGAATAAACTCTATTAAACCCTAACAATAACAATATCCATATTATGAGGTGATCATTGCCACATGTACAATGTCAATGATACATAAGACCCTAAGAAGGAGCAGGGAAAATTTAGGGGCAAAATTTAGCCCATGGGCTATTTTTTGACCTCATTTCCAAAAGAAGGTTCGGCAATTTACCTTTTTTTTCAAAAATGATTTGCCCAAATTCCATGGGATAATTTTGTTTTATTCTAAAAATCGCCAAAATTGTCTTAAAACTATATAAAGTCCTTAGAAATTTAAATATTTTTACAAAACAATTGCCAAACATTTTATGGTTGCAAATTTAAGAATTAGTAAGATTCGCCAAGGTTTCTACACTTCGAGAAAACTATGGATCCTTAAAATTTTCCCTGAGAAGGAGAGGGCACCTCCAAGAAGTAGGAATAATGCTAAGAAGTCCCAAAATAACCTCCAAAGGCTAGTGCTCCAAGGAAGATTCTCCACAAAGATAGGAACACACCCTGAAACATGTCCATGAAATATGGGTCCAAGTACCAAGTCAACACCCAATGAAGTAGCCTCCAAAAGTTCATACAAGTGCAGTGCTCCTAAGCAGCCCAACGACCACCTTAAAGTATGCTTATAACCCTTCCCAAAAGATGGAACGACCTCCTCAAATCATGTGGTAGGAACCTCCAAAGGTGGGTGCCTTCCTCAAAAGGCATAAAGTGATGGATATAACACCTCCGAGGCTGAAGGCTTTCCTAGAGAAGGCACCCAATGATGTGTAGGTGCTGTCCAATGCTGAATGGTGGAATGAATAATCACGAAACATGTGAACAATCAACCTCCCAAGCTGGACGCTCTCCATCAAGTAAGCTTCTATAGCAGGATGGCTCCATGAGATAAGGATATGAATAGGTCAAGGATCCTCAATGAGGTGAATGCTCCAATATGCAAGAATGCCATGACATCCAATCAAATGGAAAAAGACACAACACTTTCTGAAAAATTGGATGCCACCAAGTCCAGACTTCAAACTCTGCTGTACTGCAAGATTTGACTGACCCCATACTGTAAGCTGATATGAGAAAAACGGGTTGTTATCTCTCCACAGGCTGTGGCTACAGGTGTACAGGGATCCTAAATGTTGATCGGCCCTCATACTGCAAACAGAAACAAACAACTCTGAGATCTAGGGAAGCCTCAAAACCCTCCAACTGTATTCTGAGATACCATACTAGTGCAAAACCAGCCTGAACCATTCACTGTCATTTGTGTACCCAGATTGCTCGGAAAAGAAGTATGAATGTCCTAGCGTACTTGATGAACTGCAAGCTTGAATTTACAGCAGTCTCAACAAAAGGAAGAGTCAACAGATTTACCTTCGGTATGGCTATTGTGCAATACCCCTACCTTAACAAGAGCAGTCATTTGGCTAGGCAGAATCCCTGTTAATATCATTAATTTTGACCCAAATCTGCTACAGGAAATGATGTAATCAGCACTTAAATTCTGCTTGTCTTAGACTCTTAGTGGAAATTCTGGATCAGTTTTACATAGGGATTTTCTTCCTCTTTAATAGCTGCTTTTAGCCTGCTGATTCCTATTAGAATTCTGGGTTAAACACCGAGGACTGATTTACTGCACATATTTACAGTCTGCCCCTGTAATGATAATATAGAGATCAGCCATATCAATGAGAGTGCTTCTCAAGATCCTTAAGATGAACTAGTCACGCCAATAAGCTAGAGAATCCATAGAGCATCTTATGAAGCAACTCAAATGACTAAGAACAAGGGCAACCACAATGAGATGAGCTGAGAATCATGAATATATGAATGAGGTCAACTAGATCATCATCAAAGCATGAAGCAAAACCGGCATCAAGATCCTAGGCCCTCCAAATTTCCATCAAGATCCTAGGCCAGGCATTGTTGTGGAGGACATGTCAGGGAAAATTCAGTTTCATTATTGTGATTTGCTACTAGTCAGGCACATAATCATGTGCTATGAGTGTAACATATGTAGTAGATTCATGGGATGACATTACTATAGACTTTGCAAAACCATGTTCTTGTTGAAGCAAATATTTTTCATGGGCCTGGTGGGTAGAGTTTAGTTTGTAAGTGATCAAATTCCAATCCCTTCCTACAGGCTGCAGTAATGTAAATATTGATAATGGTATGGTTATGTTAATATATACATGTTATTGTATCTTATTTGGGCATAGTTATGAATCATTTAGCGTTTCCAATGTCCATTGATTCATTTATACCTGGGTTTTCTTGCTATATGCTTTTTAGAATATGCAGTGTTTTTATTTGATGATCTATAAAATAAATAGATTAATATCGGACAATTCTATGACATGCAGAAATGGTGCAAAGCATGTGTTTTACTAGATGGTTTGAACCGAGGCCTTCCAAAACTTGGCATTAGTCGAACAAGGGGACACCGTGCTTTAAAAATTGACATGCCCACTACAGATGGAGAAGCTAAAATGCAAACAGAGTTGCCAAAGAGCAAACCATGTGGGTCCCTTGATTTTTGATAAATTAAGCCTTTTACTGAATGAAAGAAATGTATTTTTTGATGGTTTTCAAATTTTTATAATAAGTGAAAAACAAGGCTTCTCAAACTTGGTGTATTCTTGTGCATCTTTTTTCTGTATGATTGTTTACGAGGCAAGGATGCCTGATGAATATTTCTTTTTTTAGTGGCAAGTCCATTTGTTACTACATATGTCCAAACTGGTCCCTGTATATTTTTTAACCAAGAGATGTAACTTGTAAATATTTTAGGCATTAAAATAAGCGAATAGTCCTTCAATGAATATATTGGTGATATTGGTACTATTAACAATGAGTGAATGTTGGCTATGGATTACCAAGTTAAGCAGGGATCAACTTTAGTCTTTTAACACTTTATGGACAGGTCTGGTCAACTGCACAAATATAAATTGACATGACAAAATAATGGGCAAAACTCTGTCATATAGGATCAGCATATTTCAGCAACATGGTTCAAACTTCATTCATATCATGTATTTGTCGATGGAGACTTTCTTAGTTGCATCTATCTGGTACATGCTGTTTTAGTTGTAGCAAACAATAAAGCATATTTTCATTGGTGGTTCTTGCCATTTTGTAATTGTTTCTCTCATATATCGTCCGCCTTCCACAATATGAATAAACCCAATGGTCAACTTATGTACACAAGAGATTACCATTCAACTTCTTGAAGCATTGTTGATTCCAAAGAATTGTGCATGGGTAAAGTTGTCAGAGTGGGTGACTAATTAAAAAGAATGGATCGAGTATGACAACGGTGAAGAAAATTGATAGAGTTTGATGTCACCATACAGTTTCTCCAGTAGTACGGCAATTTGCATTCAATGCTAACCACCTAGTATTGCTAGACATAAAGTTGTCTATTCTCTGACCTTGTAATCTCAACCTCGACCTTGCCTTTGGTCCCAAAAAGCCGTTTAGGAGAGGTCATCTTTTGGAAGGTAAGTCCAAGTCAATACCTTGCCTTTGCAAGCACTTTGGTCTTGCTTACCTCTCCTACCCTTTTAGGAAAGCAGAATTAGTCCCTTAGGTTTGCTTGCCTGAACTTAGAGGGAGAGGGCGAGTTGCTTTTGCTCTTGGCTAGAAGGGAAAGGGAGGTGGTCTCAAGGGAAAGTCAACAAGCCCTCTATAGACAAGGTTTGGTTTTAAATCAATCCTTCCTCTTGATGTTATTTACCTTATTAGTGTTAGATTTTTAACTTTAGTAGTATAATTTTCATCTCTTTCAAATTTATTTCATTATTTACTTCATCCCACAATTATAACATTAGTCATTTGCAATAGAAATAAAAGCAATGGCCACTAAAAGATAATCTTGCACAAGAGACACACAGATTTTACCCTAGGAAACCCAAACGGGAGAAAACCCAACAAACCTTTCTATGAAGAAAATCAATCCAATACAAGAACAATACCAATCATGCAGATTAAGCCCTAGCACAAGAGTGTGCTCTTCATCCACAAGAAACCCTAGCGAACCTTGAGAGAGTTAGAGATAATAAGATAACCCCAAAATTATGCTTCTTGTAATCTACACTTGTCCTCCTTGAGAAGTGCGCACCACTTCAGAGAGAGATGATCTTGCTTTTAATGCGAAAATGAAGTGTGGAAACACTTTGTTTATATTCTTCTTTCCAGTAGAAGTTTCCACAATTAGGTCGGATTGTACTTTTATTTATTCTTTATTCATCTTTCAAGCCGATTTGTCATTTTTGTCTTCTTGTTCCAAGTTCCCCTTTTCACTTGGGTAATTTGCCCTTTCTTGTTTTCCGCTTTCTTTGGGACTTCTTCAATGGATTGTCTTGGAGTCTTTGGATATTTCTTCATCATGTCTCATCACATGCAATCATATCTTGCCAAAGAGCTCTAATGTTGATTTGACCGTACTCTAAGAAGTACATGACACTTTTTAGAGCCAATTGTCAATTTCAACATTAGATTAAACTTTGCCTAACATACAAGAAGAGATCTCCTTGTAACATAGACAAATCATCTTACTCTTATTAAGAATCAATCACTCCTGCTACGGAGCATTCCCACACAATGAGTATGTAATGTGACCTATAGCCTACTACCACTCCAGTCACACATGACTGGACTTAGGCTAAGCATCCGAGCCCTCTACTCATCTAGTCAACACACGATTGATTAGTCACACATGACTAATCAGGGATACAAAGGGGTCATTCTCTCCATGGGTCGCGAACCTCTAAGAGAATGATTTGCATAATGTTTGCTCAATGCAGGAACTCATGAGAACATCAACATTCCCTCTCAGAGAGGGAGACATTTTGTGCCAAGTTGCTATCTTAGAGAAGATGTCCTTCAATACTGCACGTGTACTACATCAACATCTATACGGTACCTGTATTGCATCTGCCTTTGGTATTATGATGTCTGTAATGCTCATCAGAATCATTCATTTCACATAAATGTCTCTATGCTCATCATCACATATCCATCAATTCTCCCTCTCAGTCAGAGAGGTCCATCACGCCAAGCTTGTCCCTAAAGTATACAAACTTTGCCTTGGATAGAGGCTTGGTGAGAGTATCGATTGTTTGCTCCCTCGTGGATATGTATTGGAGCTTCATTGCTCCCTCTTGAACCATGGATGCAATATGTATTGAGTGCCATAGAAGCATGCTTCCCGCTAATCTAGGATATCATAACTGATCCAAGATGAAACTGTAATGCCCCTAGTGTGTTAAACCCTGAACATATGTTGTGACTACTATGGTGTTATATGTGGCACTGGGTTCCTGGACTATAGACTAAGGGCACTATTGTTTTTTTTACTAGGGGAATTTGCAATTGGGGACATGGTCGATACTAGTGTGACATGGGGTCCAGGGATACAATCTCGCTATCACTATACCCTTAGGTGCATCCATAGAGCTCGACTCATGGCGCACTGATAAGTTTGGGGGGATTTGAACATGAGAACTTCCATTTACAACATTTAAACTTTACCACTTGCTTTGCCCCCCCACGGGCGCTATGGAAATTATTGTTACTATTACTATTGTCATCAACATTATTATTATTTTAATAATAATTATGCTCAACATGGACATCTAAATGTGAAGGGGAGGGGTTGGGACCAAGAATTGCTACTTTTCCTAGCAAAGCTCTTGGCTACCTATTTGTAATTATTTATCCTATGGTGGTATCATCATACCTTATTCGATAATTTTGTGGATCCTCTTGTCTAGTTGATGAGAAATATTCTTTTTATTGGTGTCTTATGGAGTTATTGTGTAAAGGGACCCACTCACCTCTCTCTTGGCTTATGCACCCTCTTGGTTGATTGTGGACCTTTTTTGATGCTTGGTCTTCCCTCATGCGCTTCTAATGGCTATTTTTAGTCAAAATCTTTGGGAAAAGTGTAACTCCCATCCCTTGAGCCACCTTTTTCCATTCCGAGGAGAATCTTCTGGTTGAGAAACTTCCTCTCCCTATTGATTGGAATTCACCTTCATGAGGGGATATGGCTATTAGAGGATTCAAATTATCTTCATGAGGTTTTTTTTGTTCGATGACACGTTGCTCCTCTAGTGAGGAAATGCTATACCAAAGTGTTTCCTGGGTCATTTCCATTGGAGATTTCTCTATGCCAGAGTATTTCCTGGATAGAGATTGGAGTTGATCTATGCCAGAGTGTTACCTCGATAAATCTCAGAGATTGAAAACTTTACATGAAGGTATGAAGAATTGATCTATGCCAGATAGTTTCCTAGATAGAGTTGATGTTTGATCTATGCTAGAGTGTTGCATGGATAGATTTTATTGTGCTTTCTTAATGTGTATGACTTGGGTTTCCTGTGATGTAAATACTATTCTAGAGTGTTTCCTGGATAGTTTGTAACTTCTCAACATAATCTGAGTTTTCTGTGATGGAAATGCTATACCAGAGTGTTTCCTGGATAGTTTAAATGACGTCCTTTTTCAGAGAGATTCGAGTTTCCGAAGATGAAAATAACTGGAGATTTTCTTGGAATGAGCTTGGGAAGGCGAATCCATATGGTATGGTTCGACCATTTTTGAGCAATTTTGGGTCAAGGGACCCATGCCATTGCGTCATATTGACATTCCAGTAAGAAATATGTTTTATTTCGTTGAATGTGGTTTTTGTTCGATTAAGATATCCTTATTTTTTGTAATAGTGTTAACAATATTAACAAGGGTCGAAATAACATCATACAGGTTTGCTTCGATATTTTGACGTCTAATTAGTTAGTTAATTAGCAATTATGACAGCCTCGACGATTTAGTACCACTATTTTGACTTGACAGTGCCTTTCAGACTTTTCTGACATCGGAAGTCGAAATTCGACACCTCATCACGAGTCTCTAATGGAACAACCTTGACGTGGCGCCTCGACGTCGGGATTTCGAGTTACCTGATGTTAGCATGTCAGGTCTTGGACATCGACATTAACGGAAACCGTTTCTAAATGACACATTGATTCTGACGTCGACACTTCGGCATCAAAACTTCGACACTGACTAACCATTCTTACCAACGACCTTCCAACCCCGAAGTCGGTGTCGCCCCCTCAACTTCGAAACTCCGACAATTCACAAGCGTTGTGTTACCACCCTTCAACTCGGAAGTCATAAATCATAATGGAACCCTAGCTCCATAAGGATCTCGATTCCGACGTTAGCACCTCGACATCGACATCGGAACAATGATCCATTCACCAATACTTTGTTGATGTCGGCATCGACAAGGGCATAGACTTGAGATGTGTAGATTAGATGTTGGGATAAGAATTGAATGTAATCTGGATGAATTGTGGTTGAAAATTGTGTTGTTTCCTTACAATGTTTGTGTTGTAACTTATAGATTTGTTCATGGTTATAGACGACCAATTTTGCATTTGTTGTTGATTAAGTTGGCATTGATGCCAATAGTGTATAGTCATTGATGCCAACATGTCTTGGTGCCCCTTGAGGAGCCCCTGAGGGTTAAGTAAATGTCAGTGTCTAAGGAGACCTTTAGATCTTGTCCAAGCCCAAGTTTGAAGCCCTTGCAGCCCTAGGGACAATGGCAAAAGCCCTGGACACCATATAGAGTGTTTGAATACCCTAAAGATGTTTTACGGTTCCCCAGTTGTTTCTCTGGTTCCCCAGTACCACAACTTATGCCCCAGTACCTTACAAAAGTGTCCTTGGTGGGTTGAAGAAGTTGCAAGAATCCAAATGACCATTTCAGTGGTTATTTGTGTTTATTGAGTTCATGGTACCCCAGGAGGGTTTAGCAACCCCACAGGTGATGTCATGATGGATCTTGACCCTTGGAGGTCTCCTGGTGTGGTTGAGGTGGTTGAAAAATCCTATGCAGCCCCTTGCTTGATGAAGAAGCCCTGAAGAAGCCCTTGGACCCACATTTGATGGCTTAATGGTCCTTGTCCCCTTAAAGGTGATGATGTGGTCATTAATGACTTGATGAAGACTTGGAACCCTTGATGAAGATATTGATTCTTGTGTAGCCCTTGTTGGGGTCATGGAACCCTTGGATGGTCAATATGCATGAGAAGCTCTGACACCCTCATAAATGGCGGCATGATGCCCCTTGAATACTATATGATCATTGATGGTGCATTTGGAAATGATTTGGGTCTTGGAATCCATACATATGGTGGTTTGTAAGCCCATGATTGTTGGAGCCTTTGATATGATGGAATCTTTGGTCATGATGCCCTCATCACTTGGCGATGGAGTCCTATGTGATGGGCTTGAAGTTCATGGAAAGTATATTGTTTAAATATTATATGATATCTTTGAAAGAGTCCTTGAAACCCTTGCATGTGGTGCCTTGGGTCTTGAACCATGGTGATGGACGGTCCTATTTGTGGTTATATGACTATTGGGATGTAGATGGAGGTAGAGCCCACAGATGTGCCTTGATATGTTGAAGAAGACTTTGAAACTCTTGTAGTTGGTGGTATGGTCTTTGGCACCCTCATGTGCGGGGTCTTGGACATATTGAAGAATTTAAGGGTATTAGACCAATAATTTGCAAATAAACTCATCATAGGGAGATAGTCCTCATCAATCTATTTCCGTTGGTATGTGGAGCATCTTCTAATTCCTTAGGGTTGGAGAGAGATGAATTTTTGAAGTTGGTGTACCCCACATTTTTGGGTGAGCCGACCAAACAAAAGAGAATTTAATTATTTGTAATTTTGAATTGCATGTCGGCCCAAGGTAATAACTTTTCTCCACAACCTATATAAATAGAATATCAAACATTTCATTTGTTCATCATCAATTCTCTCAGGAATTTCTCAACTCTTGAAGAAAAGTGCAAAATTTTGTGACAGAGAAATTTTGGGGCATCTTCACTAAAATTGGCATAACTTTCTCATACGGAATCAGAATTACAAAATTCTTGGCATGTTGGAAAGCTTGTTATGAGGGATATGTGGTGACATGATCTAGAGTTTCTTTTGGCTTGTCTAATGTTTCTTCATTTTATGATCTTCAAAAAGGTATGGCTCATGCTTCTAGGTTTATGTTGTGATGACACATGTCTCTCATGGATAGAGTTCATATATGATCTTAGTATGTGAGCCTATATATCGATATATATCTTTGAAGTCATTGAATATGTTATGGAGGCTATGACGATGGTTATCTTGGAATATATCTTGATGTGATCTTGATATGGATCTTGATGATTATCTTGGATATTGTTGGCATAGGTCTTGGTTTTTATCTTGACTATTGTATAGTGTAGTATTGAATGAAAAGTTGACATGCAAGTAATAGATCTCGTGAGTGATTTGTTTGATCAACCTAAGTGTTTTCTTTGAAAACTAGTTTGACAAGTGTTGATCATTGTGTTTTTGACCTAAGTGGAGCTTAACTGTTAATGACAACCTTTGACAGTATTGTAATTGACTATTTGCTTGATATTTGATTGATTTGTTGACTTGATTTGAGTGGACTAAAATATCCTTTTGTGACTAAGAGTTTATGAGATTGGACGAGTTTAACATAGTTGGTTAAGTCTTATATTCTTGGATGAGGTTAGTTGGTTGAGGTATATCATGTTTAACTGTCAAGTATTCCTTGACTGTGATCGAAGTTGGTTGTGGTGTCATTGAGTTGAGTGTGATTAGACAAAGTTTGGTTGTCTATATGTGAATTCTCTTGGTTGCTCAAATGTGTCTCTTACTTGATGAACTAGGCCAAGTAAGAAGGGTCGATTGACTATTAGAGCACTTGATTAGATTAACACTAGTATATGATTGATTTGGCACATGTACACAAACATCTTGGTACAGGTCGGTTCAGTTGAGCAATATTGACACAAGTTGCTTTATGTGCAGTTGGTTTGACTCAGATTGACTGAGTTGTATGAGCAGTTGGTTTGACCCAGGTGGACTGAGTTTAGTGTGTAGACTCAGATTGACCGAGTTAGTTGATGTGAGCAATAGATTGATTGATACATCTTGATTGGACATGTTGATTGTACATGTTGATTGTACATGTTGATGAGCAGTGTGATACAATGGACAATGATCAGTTGATGAGTATCGATAAGATGATGAGTAACAATTGTGCAATGTAGTACAGGTGTTGATTAGCAGGTTCGCAGGATCAGTGCGGTTGTGGTTCATTAGTTTCTATCTTCATATCAGGGTGGTGGGATGAGGCAAGGAAAGAGGGTTGTAGCCTCCTTCCGGTTGTAGCCAAAGAACTAGGGAGTTGTAGCTTCCTTCAGGTTTTAGCCTGTAAATCAAGGGGTTGTAGCTGGAGAATTGAAGTCATTGTAATAAGGGGGTTGTTGCCTCCTAGTTATTTCTGGAAAACTATTATAAAAGTTTCAGTGGTTTTCCCTCCAGGACTTGGGATTCTATGTAAAATCTGGTGTTCTGTGTTTCATTAGAGGAAATTTCAACTCAAAATGGTCCTCCTAAAAAAAAAAAAATTTTTTTTTTTTTTATTAATTTTGGAGGAAGAAAAGAAAAAAAAAACTAATTTTTTTGTTTGTATTTTCGACATATCTCCCTGTGTTTTTACTGAATTTTGATCGAGAGAGCTCATTGGATGCGAAATTAAATTCCGCATCCAACGAGTACCCGCTCGACATACTTTTGACGGACCCCGCTACCCCAAAAACAAGAAATACATGAAAAAACGTGATGAATCATTATCACGTTTTTTCATGTATTTCTTGTTTTTGGGGTAGCGGGGTCTGTCAAAAGTATGCCGAGTGGGTACTCGTTGGATGCAGAATTAAATTCCGCATCCAACGAGCTCTCTCGATCGAAATTTCAGTAAAAACACAGGGAGATATGTCGAAAATACGAACAAACACAGTAGTTTTTTTTTTTATGATACCTCTCCCCAAATTTATATTAAAAATTTGTTTAAGACGTATACAGTGTTTCAAATTTAAAGCAATTTTATTGGCTAATACGTGATGACATGGAATTTGAATTATGGTTAAAAGGTCCATTTTGAGTTGAAATTTCCTCTAATGCATGCTATGCTTCTGATGTGATGATGAGATGATGATAGTAACGTTGATGATGAATAATGATAATGCGATAATGTATACTATTGAACAAGTTGTTGATTGTTAATAAAAGTGAAAAAGTAATAGAAGTTATGCACACTGATTCACCCCCCCTCTTAGTGTAACTAGTGTGTCCAGCATTTGTTCTTGACATGATGAAATTTCAGATGCAAATAAGATGAGTTGTCTGTTGGAAATGTGGAGTTTTCTAGCAATGATTTACAATAGCTTAAGGATTTGTTTATTGGTTGTTATTGAATGATGTTTACTTGTTAATTGTTGCATATGTCATTGAGCAATGTGCTGTTGTTGGCTATACCTGACTGGGTTTGTATTTGTGGTGGACATGGTGAAATCCATATGCAAATTGAGTTATCTAATCATTGAAAACGAATTGAATCTGAGCACTGTTATTTATCTGCTTAAAGATTTGAATATGGATGTAGATGCATGACACATTTATGTTACTTGCTATCTTTGGCTATGTGGATGCAAATTGATTATTGAAAGGAAAACCATATGATGAAGTGGTTATGGCTTTTGTTTAGCTGGTGGACATTAGAGGAAATTTCAACTCAAAATGGGCCTATCCTTAAATTTATATTAAAAAATTGTTTAAGACCTATACAGTTTTTCAAATTTAAAGCAATTTCATTGGCTAACACATGATGAGATGGAATTTGAATTATGGTTAAAAGGCCCATTTTGAGTTGAAATTTTCTCTAATGTGTGTTATGATGAGTTGGGTATGTGTCGCATGTGTATTTATCCTTGCGTTGCATGTGCATTGGGGAAATAAGACTCGTTGTGATTTTGTTCTTTCAACTAAGAGGATGATTGTTTTTAATTTTATGCATTTTGGCATGTTAGCCTAACCTTAGAACCTTATTATGTTGTGCAAATACTTTAGTCAACCGTCCCTTGTGGTTCTTTGAAGTCTCTGGCCTTGGTTTTCGGGTCTAGGGACATTACAAGTGGCATTAGAGCCAGGTTACAACACTACGGTTGTTGGGTTCTCTATAGATTACAATCTTTGTGTTTATGCATTAGAGTCGCTATACCTTAAACATACATACACCTAATGTTATTAATATTATGCTTCTTGAAACAAATTGTTAGCGCATGGCAGTTATAGATCCCTTTGTCCATTTAGTTGGATTGTAATCAAGAAGAGTAGGCTTATTACTTTATAACTAATAAGGAAAATAGTTCGAATAGTAATAAACTTGTACCAGTGTGTAGTCTACTAACAATAATTGATAATGAATACACTGCAACTTCCAGTAAATAATTGAGCGAGCAATGTGGCCACTAAATTGAAATTTTAATCAACTAGTGAAGACAAGAGACTCAACAATTACAAGTCCAGCATTAGGAAGTCGGAGATTGGAGATGGATTTTGAAGAAAGACATAGACCTTATAGCCCTAAAGATGAATTGAGCAACAAGAAAGAATTAAGGACACCTAAAATTAAAAGAAGGCTTGCACCCCTGGAGCTAGAAAAATGAGTGAGGAGTTTGAAGATAGAATTGAGAACTTACAAAAAAGACAACGAAAGAATCATGCATACCCAAGAACAAATCATGAAAATTTTGAGACAAATGCAAGAAACCCAAAGATCAACCACAAGAGACCCTTTGAAAGATAGCAGCCATGAATAAAGAAGAGATTATGAAGGACCAAGATCATACACGGGGAAACATTATAAAAAAAATTCTCCAGAAAAGAAGAATAAGTATTCCTCAAGCAACTCTGAAAGTAGTCCAGGGAGATCTTTGGTCAAATCTAAAAAGGGGAGGTTTGCTCAAGATAAATTGATGGGAGAACTGAAGAGGATCAAGACTCAGACATTCAATGGAGACTCTAAGAAGGGAGATGAGGTTGAAGCTTGAACGATGAGACTCAAGAAGTTTTTCTAGTTGCATCGATATTCACCAAATATGAAAGCAAGAGTGGCTGTCTATCACCTGTAGGGAAAACCATCGTTTTGGTGGGCTCATCTAGTTAAGTTAAGTAACATAAAGAAAACAAAATTTCATGGAAACAGTTCAAGAAATATTTATAGAAAGAGTACCTCTCAGGGCACTATTATGACAAAGAGATGAAAGAGTTCTTTGAACTCAAGATGGTGTATTGCCCCATATTTCGACTAGGCTTATTTGTGAGTTAGATATACAACTTTTTATTGCTTATTACCTATTGGACTTTGCTCGGCTGAGTAACTTTACTTATGATGTGATGGGACAAAGATGATGATGTTACTATGTTTATTATTGCATTGTGATTATGATGTTACTATGTTTATGATGTCACCATGATTATTATGTTGCTGTTTTTATGCGGTTATGATGTGTTGATTATCGTAGGATTATTGTATTTTACGATGATAGTATATGTTGAAATGTTTTCATTTATCAAATGTGAAGCATATGATGCGGTACGTGGATACCATGTTACGATGTGATCAATTGAATTATTATATGTCGTGTGTACCTATGATGAATTAAATTATTACATGGAATATGTTAGACACTGAGAGCGGGGGTGAATCAGTGTGAAACCAAATTTAAAATTTTTCTTAGCTTGTCACAATTAACTACCAATTCATCATTCTACCAATCTCGTAATCATTTCATAAACTTCATCATTCATATATCATAGCATTTAAGTCATCAATAACTATAACACAAGAGAACACAACACCATATAAATTTGTAATCTTTTTATAGTAGTTTTGGTCCGGCTACAACCGTCAGGTAAAATCAGCACCTACTGATATGTAGAGCACCTACTCTGCATCCAGGACCCTGCCTGGTTTTCTTAGACCCTGATAAAAAGGGTTTGAGGTATCATAACCTCAAAAGCAAGACAAGCTTGCTTTTACAAATAAAGCTTACTGTCACATCATCTCATCAATCTTTAATCTGTCGTCAACCTTCTTAGCTCATGCTCATCTGCTCATCATCAACGCTGCTCACTGTCTTCTCTGATCATCATTCTTCACTGCTGGTCATCCTCTTCTTTGATCATCATCAAGGTCTTCATAGATGTAGGTGTAACAGTCTGCTGGTCAAACTTCTCTTACTGTTTATACACCACTGGATACATACTCCATTGATCTCTTCATACCTCAACATTCTTCATCATACTATATATCACTGCTTTATCCTTCACAGTTTATATCAACATCACACCATTGTACCAACATAATATCATAACACAGAACTTACCTTTACCTGTGCAAAATACCTGTGTATGTAACACCTCAAGAGTGTGTAGATTTGTTGCTGCACAAGAGGATCAAAGCCAACTCTGTGGTGTCCTCTGTCAGACTCAGTGAACTCCTTTTTGTCTTCAATTCTGGACTCCACGAAGATGCCCGGTTCACTCCACAAATATTCCTGTTGCTGGTGTTTATCCCAAAGGATGAATTTGCTGCAATATTGTCATGAAGTTTGCCACATCTTGAATCAAATATCACCGTCTGCTGCGATAGATCTCAAACTGTCATCATCACAACTTGATCAAGTTATTAAGAAGTCTCCCCAAGCACCTATTGCTCATGTCTTCAAGAGTCTGCACCTGTCAAGTCTTGGCCGAGTAAAATCATTTTCATCTCATCACACAGTTCATCATATTCAGTCATCAAGGTCAATGTATTTGTGCACATCATTGTTTGCATATAGGTCTGTCAATCTTTTTGATAGATCAAAACCAAACCTGTTGTTCCTTTTAGTCCACTTATGCATCCACTGCTGCAAAATCCACTGAAAGGACACACATACTGCTGCTACCACTGCTTATACTCATTGTCATAATGGTGTGCAAAATGTATAATCATCTTCAAGCATTAATCATTATTGAGCAAAGTATCATAAGGTTCATCATCCAAGCATTGTTTAATAATACTTGTATCATTTCATTATTTCTAATACATAACACGTACATACCTTGTCACTATAGAGATGTTATACCTGGACTGTGTGTATGTCTGTAGAAGACTTCTCCAAGTCACTGTTGTTGCAAAAGTTGACTGAGGAGAGTGTATTTTGAACTATGTATGTGCTGTAATGAACCATATACACTGTTCATATGCTACTGTAAGCATCTGCTTATGCTACCATATCATGTATCATGTGTATCATCATCATAGAATACTGTGTCTAATGTACATCAGAAGGTTTCAGGTCTGTGTATACTTATAGATACCCAAGAGTGATCAAACCTTGGGACTGTGCACTGTGCATGTCACTCTTCAAAACTTGTGACTGTGTCTTGAATACTGTCATCTAATGTTCATCACTCATCATCCTAGGGTTCCAAACTTCTTCACAAAACACTGTCAACTTCTTCAAGAATAGGACTGTCACCACTTGACTGTCATATCAACTTGTCCACTGCTTAAGTCATCAAAGTCTAATCTTGTCTTCAAAAGAATTTGCACGTGCCAATTATTAAGATCTGCCCATCATTAAGCTTTGCTCTATCATCCATCTGCTCTTATGCTGTTCATGCCAGTCTATCAGAAGTCTGTTCTCGTTATTAAGGTTCTGTCATATCAATCTGGTCTCTATTACAATTGCTCAAGGATCTTGTTAAAACATCAAGAATCTTATCACGTGTATTCAAAATTCATCAAAGAAATCCTACAACAAGAGATTTGCTTGTCATCCAGCACCAAAGTTTACAAGACATCAAGGTTACTTTTGATTATCAAACAACTCCCTCAGTATGTATCCAAGAACAAAGAACACTTACATTCACATAGATCCTTCATGTTCGAAAATCAAAGATAAAGAAAAAGGAGCCTTCATTGAAAATGATATATGACTTCCTATAGAATCAATTTCATCATCCTTCACTAAGGCTGCCACAGTCCTCTGTTTACATGAGATTCAGGATACCACCAAGCCTCTTTCACCACATTCTTTTACTCCACTTGGAAGAAAATCGGACTGTTTGAACAAGGTTAATTCATAGGTGGGAAAACTCAGACTGTAGAACAAATTTATCCCCAATATAAAACTAGACTGTTTTAACCCCAAGAAAAGGTCTTCAAAACGGGTTTGCAATAAGTTGTCTTCCACAGTTAGCGAATTTCTTGTCCTTAAACCAGCGAATAATCTCAATTTTGCCTCAGTCCAATAGTCCACCCAAAACTCAGTGTTATGGGAGCCCTACTAGGGCATCAACAGCTTCACGGAAGCCCTACTAGGGCATGTTCAGACCCTTGGTTGGCTAGTACAGATCATTTGCTGACTTACTGGAACTGTCACCTCCAACTATAAGACTGCCACCAAAAAAAGGGTAAAAATGATGCTGTAAAATTCGGGTCTGTTTTAAACCTTTGATTGCTGCTCCAAAAAAAATTTCCTCATCTTGCTGCTACGTCTGCCTCAGTGAAAAATCTCAGAGCTCGGCCGAATTTTTTTTCACACCCTCAAATGAGAGCATGAGAGGGTATTTATACTAAATTTTCAAGAATTTTTTTGAGCCGACCTGCTATATTTTTATTTGAAGCCGACCTCATATATTTTTATTGGGCCGACATACCAAATAACCATTTGATGTTTTTAATATTAAATGGAGCAGACCTTTGAAGAGCTTCCACGTCATTTTACATATTGTTTGATTGTTTGAGAAAGGGCTGGCCACGTCCATAGTAAAAGCTGGGCTTAGAAAGGTTTTGTCTAAACTAGCAAGAGCTTTGAGGGTTTCTTTAGGGCTGCTTTAAAAAGATTGTCATCATCTTCAAGGTGGGCTTCTTTAACATGGTTGTCATCATCAAACGCTTCATCAAACCCACAAAAAGAACCATGCATCATCAACAAGTTTCCAAATGTGTCCAAGTGCCATGTTCTTCATGGTCATGACCTTGCCATATCATCATCGAAGTGTCACCATGCCACCATATGAGTGGGTGCAAAGACTTCCTCATGCCCTAGAACCATCTCGAAGGGTTCTAAGACCTCATGAACCTTCAAGAATGCAGGGACCATCAAATTACCAAGTGAGGGCGCTTCATGGGCTTCTTAAACCACCTTAGCCATGCACGGGGACCTCTATGGTCAAGATACATCAAGACATCATCATAGCATGAATGACCACAGAATGGGTCATTAATGATTCTTCCACCCATCTAGGGCTTCTCCAACATCCATCAAGGCTTCAGGACCATCTCCAGGGTCTTCAGCGTCATCAGCAGGGTCTTCAGCAACTTCAGCAAGGTGGTGGCTTCAAGATTCAAGCTTGTGGGTACAGGAACCTTGTCAACTGGGTACAAGGTGCTTCAAGGCACAAACCGACTCTGTAAGGGATCAAGGCACTGCAGGTGGGACTTGGTGGCATCAATGACATCCCATAGGGCCACTGCAAGTCCCTGTTGGCATCAATGACAATTTCATCAACAAAATAATGATGATGATGTGATCAATTGATTATAAAGTGAAATTACTTGTTATACATGTGTATTTGTGAAGTACTAACCCACAGGACATTGGTGCTACGTGATAGTCGAATACTTGATATGTTATGTGGAATAGTGACTTGCTATACAATAAACCTTAGCGACAAAAAATGATGATATGATGACATAATCCAATAATCATGATAGCAACAAAGTATGGTTTTATAGGGTATAGACCCAGGATGTTGAGAGGGATGAATGTATTTCCCACCCTATGTCACTATGATACCCGAGGTCGAGGGAAGGCAGTGCCGAGACACGCTCCACAAGTTGTTGTGATGACGATGGTCGGATGCTTGCTAGGAGAGGCTTTGCCCGCTAAGTTAGCCAACACTACCACTCTCAGGTTCTGTGTGGTTAGGCCAGTATAGCGAGCATCCACTTTGTACTAGTAGAGGAAGGATAGAGAGGATGTGGATGTAGGTTAGAATGGGAGGATATGTTAGTTGATATTGTGAGAGTGGGTATTCATTGATCTTGAGTTAGTGGTAGTAGGTACCTTTTCACATGCTTGATTAATTAAACTAAATATACACACAAAGATAAGGATATGAATTTTAAAGGGGTTAACTGTTAAATAACTAAGGACGCTAAGATACTTATGTTATATTTATGTATGTGTTCTATTTGCATGAATGAGTATTATTAGTAAATAACAAGTATGTCTAAGAGAGATGATGTTTTCTTATAGTACGTTTCTGACCTGTGCATGCGCTGGCCATGCATGCACACTTTGCACATGGATGCTAGTATCAATAAACAAATAAGTAACAGGCTGAATAATCGTGTAAGTTGTAGTAGGAAAATATGATGATTATGCATTAATCAAACTCATATAATGGATGTTTAGTTGTTGTATATGTGTAAGAATAAATCAATTAAGCTATTAATTAATGGTATGCAAACATGGTAATAAGCAATTAAAAGAAGTACAATCAATATTGTTATCAACCCAAATGACACTTCTTCGTTCGAGTACCGACACTTCATATGTTGGTACACAAAAGGACACTTTTGGATTGAAGGTTGCCTAAACACTATAGATGGGCATGCCATGAGATGCATTCACTATCCAACCAGCTTGCCATTTTACCTTTCTATATGTTGATTGCCATACGCGACTATCTCCACAGCAACTCGCGTACATACGCGACTATCTTCTTTGACAACCCGCGTACTGTACGCGACTATTCTCATTGCAACCCGCATACAGATTTGTACGCAGGTTTCCCTTATAGCAACTCGCGTGTTATACGTGGGTTGCTAGTATCAATAGTCACGTACACATCCATTCGACATTAAAAATAATAAAACACGATTAATGGAGATTTGTTGAGCCCTAATCATTAACTATCTCAACTGTCTCAACCTCCTCAACCTTCGAAACTGCTTTATTTCCCAAAGTATAAATAGAGGCCTTGGGGAGGGCATTAATCAATCATACTTGGAGAGCAAAGTTATGCTGGTGGTATATCTTCAGAGGTCTTTGGAGCAGCAGAACTCAGAGTCCTTTGGTTGCAGAGGAGTCCTTGTCTCAGGCGTTGGGTTGTACACTTATCTCATTCACTATTGTTAATAAAGAGAATTCTTCTTCCAACTTTGTGTTGAGTTTCTTTCATGTATCATGTTTGATGAATATTTTTTATTAAGCACTTTATATATTGTTTATTTAACCTGGCATATATACATGTATAAGATTGTACTTGGAGAATTTGCTCTTTGCAGGTGAAGAATGTGCATCCCTGAAAGCTTTGGAGAGAAGCAGAGCGGGAGAAGAGAAAGCTTGGATCAACCGTTGTTAATCGGGTGAGTTCAACATTTATTCTTATTCCTTTTTTGTACTTTAAAGATGATTATATGCAAGTTTTAGAAGTACGTTGGTAACCCCAGACCCTAGGTTACAAGGGTGTTTATTCCTGAACAACAGAACTGGCGACTCTGCTGGGGAACCCAGACACTATGGGTTATTTTTGTTAACCGTTGCCCAGTCTTTGCCTTGATTCAGTGTGTGGTGTCCTGTCTTGGTTCATGCTTAGAGTGGTGTCTGAAGACCTTGAAATTTTTTCTTTTTATTAGAAAAATTTATACCTGTACGTGGGTTGCCCTTGCATATAGTTGCGTACAGAGGCCTGTGTACACGGGTTGCTCTCTAGAACAGTCGCGTACAGTACGCGGGTCACCTTTGTACACAGTCGCGTACAGTATGTGGGTTTCCCTTGTACACTGTCGCGTACAAGCTTGAGCATTGAAATTTTTGGGCTAGGGTTTGCTTGTCTCTGTCCCTCTTTAAAGTTTGTTTGCTGGTTAGCCTTCCTTACAAACATTGCACTGTGAGTTTGATGACCTTGTTAGCCACACCTTGTGCTTTCTTGTAAATCCCTTGAGTCCTTATTGTTTGGATTGTCTTCTGTTAGCAACTTGAAGTGGATTTGCCTGTTTGGGTTATAGGTTCAAGTGTTGGTTGTCTGAATCAGTGATCAGGGTTCTAGACGTTGTATATCCCATTCTATTTTCGGATAGTTTTGGTTTGCCACTTGCCTTTGTTTGATCTTAGTGATTTCCTTTCAGTGTGTCCGCCCAAGCTAGGGTTCCAAGTCTTCCTTAGGTGGTTGATCTTTGGTCTTATTAATCTGTTTACTTCACTTTGCTTCCTTTATACAGTTAGTTTAATTCAAGCATACTCAAGTTTTGTGCATTTAGGTGTATAGTAGTTTTTGAGCATTTTAAAAAGTGAAAAGAAAACATTTAGAAGCTTTTGCATTTGATTTGCATATAGTAGTTTTATTTTCAGTTTTTAAGATATAATCTCAAAAAACTACAAAAATATAGTCTTAGCGTTCTCTTTATCGTTGCATTTCATCAATTTACATTTACAAAAAAGAAAATAAGCTTGTTTTTTAGTAGTGATAATTTGCTATGAAAGTATACACCTTTGTTTTTTATATTTCTTATCGAGTCAAAAACATCATAGTCTTTCACTCCACTTGCCTTCTGAGTAAAAATAGCCCTTAAAACGAACGCAATAATTAAAATTTATTAATAATTTTTATTTTTTAGGGCCACACACCTACTAGCTTAGGCTAGACTTGTGGGATAGGAAGTTTAAACTTCCCATAAGTATTTAAATTCAGACATATTGGGCCAATCGATAGGTAAATCCTTCTCTTTATCGATAGCATCTGGGAAGCTCCTCTCAAACGGGAGTCAAGCATGAGGCTGCGTGGAGGCATTGGACTGGGGAGATAACCCTCCGATTTTTTGTAATTGTAAATCAGGATTTTTACGCATCTGGGGATTCTGTCCTAGACAGAGTTTCGGGCTCAGCTACCCTGCCCATGCGTACGAATCAGGTTTGCGACTGTCCCCCCAGACTGTTGGTATAGTTAAGGTAGCCTCTAGTCTCTTGACATCTAGGGTTCATACCTAGGTAAACCGGAAGGCTATTTCTGGTTCACCTTGGACGGGCTTGGAAGGTAACCCTTGTAGAAAGTGTAGGAGGGCGGTGGGTGATTCCTCCGCTTGTGCCTAAGAACTTCTTCAAGGACGCCAAGTAATTGTTCTTCAGCTTTCTTCAGGAAAGCATATCTTTTACCCTTGCTGACTGTTGAGACTTTAGGAATTTTCGTAGTGATTGCTCTGTGGTTTGTCTGTGTTTAACCGAGCTTAGGGTTTGAATTGTCAAATTTACAATCATGGAGGACCAACCTATTAAAAGGTCATGAAGGTTGCAAAACCTTTCTCCTCTCATCACATTGGAACCTCCACCTCAACCTCAAAGGCGGAGATTGGACACAGATGGTTCATTTGAACCGATAGGAGTAAGTGAAGTTTCGGGTGAACCAAAACTTAGGGCAAACCATTTTGATTTTAACACAATTGAGATAGAAGACTTGCAGGATGACGAGTTTGCAAGGAATTTTAATACACCATTTACTGACTTAAACGATCATGTGGTCGTCCAGGTTTGTCCTTTTGATCCACCCGTGTTTGGTGTCCCTGTGGGCAGGATAATATCTACTGCAGGAGAAAGTTCTTTTGTTTTCACCTCAGCCACTCCGGCTGAAGGGGTACTACCTTCCTCGGTAAGTGCCCCTAGATCTAGTATACCTACTACGCCCTTAATTCCAGTGAGCTGGGTGGTTCAACCACCGGTTCCCACAAGCCTAGCAGATGCTTCTAGTGGCATGGTTACTGGGATTCCTAGTATACCTACTGCTCCTTCCTCCTTCACACACACTGCCCAGAGTTGTCCGGTAGGATCCTCGGCTTTTGTCCAATGATTTCCTTGGAATGGGGGGCATATTCCCCCATCCACTCCATACGTAGGCCCATCACCCTCTTATGTGGGAGTGCAGTTTGGAAACACTAACCCTTACGGGCAAGGTTTTCAAACTCCGGTCTCAGCCTCGTTCACGAGCTCTCCCTTTTCGTTGTTTAGGGGAGGGATACCTACTCCTGTTTTTCAAACCCCAATTTCGACTGGGGTGGCCAGAACCTCTTATACTGCACCTCCCACCCATAATCCCGTGGCTTACGGATGGAACTCGTTCCAAAGTAACCCATCCACTTCGCAACCGGCGGCAGGGGGAAACTCCACCTTCACTTATGGGAATTTGGGGGCAAGTACCTCTAATCCCCATTCTGGCACTTTTAGTGCTCCGGTTCGACCTAAGCTTTCGTTCCTGGCAACGTTAAACTTGCCAGATTTGTCTAAATTGATGAATGACTCGGTGAGGCATGATCCCTTCTGGCCACCCATCCCCTCCAAATTTCCCTCGAACATCCCAAAATTCAAAGGCAAAGTTGGTGAAGATCCTGGGGCTCATGCCACCACTTTTCATTTATGGTGTTCTTCTAATTCGCTGAATGAAGATTCAGTTAGGTTGAGACTGTTCCAAAGAACCTTGACGAGTACTACAACAAAATGGTACATTGAGTTGCCTTCTATTGCATTCAGTAGTTTTTGGGACTCGGCTAATGCATTCCTTAGCCACTTTCAGCTTCCGGTCCGATACGATTTCGGAACGGACTTGTTATCTACCTTCCGGCAGAACAAGGCTACCCACATCTCGGATCACATCCAAGAGTGGAGGAGGTGGAAGAGCCTTATTAAATCCACTATTCCTCCTGAGTTTTTATTAGAATGGTTCTTTAAATCATTATTGCCTTATATATCTAAGGACGTATCTACTTCAAGAGTGACGAATGAGGAAGAAGCTATCCTTAGGGCTCAACAATTGGATTTGATCTACTTTCAATCTGGGATCTTGTATGAGATTATTCCTGAGGCATCGAGGCCTACCCACGATGCAGAGAAACTTAACCTTGGACCCCATGCCGATGGTGTGGTTGGGTCCGTAAAATCTCCCCTTGTAGAATCTTTGGCCAAACAACTCCATCAGCTGTCCGTCAAACATTCTATGGCGGAGGCAGCAAAGGCTTCCCCCTCACCCCAAAATGCAAATGTTTTTGCACAGACCTCTCAAAAGGGCAATCAGCAGCCCGGTGGGAAAAAGAAGAGAGGAAAGAAAGGAGAGGAAAATCAAAACACACAGAAACCCGCAAACAATGTTGATGGGGGCAAGAAAGAAAATAAAAAGGTGAAATTCCCGTGTAAGTTGTGCTATGAGGATCACCTCGCCCATCTTTGTCCTTTTATGGAACAATCCCAGAAGCTGCTAAAAGCTCAACAACCGGCTGTCCTAAATGATCCTTTTCCCCAAGGGCAGAATTCAGCTTCAGCTTCTAATGTAGCAAGGGGCACTCCAAATGCCGCTGACCCTAATTATATCAACATGGTTCGATCTTCGACTTTGCTACATACTAGGAATAAAAAATATGAAAAAGATACTTCTAGGAAGGTTAAGTCTATAGGTGAAACTTCTAACCCTCTAAAAATTGAGAAACCTGCTGAAACTATGCTCAAGATACCGAAAGGTGTCTTTAAGAAGACCTTGCATAACCCTAATGCTAGGGCTGCTTCAAACAAGTCCGTGGTTGAAGACTTAGCCCAGACACCTTGTGCAATGTCGGCTTTAGAAGTGTTACAGAGTTGTCCCGCCCAACGGGATGCACTCTTAGCACCTTTAAGCAATATGGACTCATCGAGTCTCATGGCGAAATTTCACTTGTCTGATGTCAAAATTTTCCTACCTTACCATGTAGCTTTATCAATAGATGTCATCCATGGTGGAAAGACCATTGGAAGGGCAGTTGTTGACGAGGGTGCTTCTACATGTGTTATGTCCTTGTCATGTTGGAAAGCTCTCGGGTCCCTAGAGCCGGTCCCGTCAAACACCCTGCTTACTGCTTTCGACGGAAGGTCATTCCGTCCACATGGTATCTTACTGACTTTTGAAATTAAGCTGGAAGGGAAAGCGATGTCTGTTGAGGTGGAGGTGATTGATGCACCTTTGGACTATAATTTGCTTTTGGGAAGAAGCTGTACTTATGCCATGTATGCTATTGCATCAGCCGTCTTTCGGGTGGTAGTGTTTCCACACGAAGGGAAGTTGGTTACTGTTGACCAACTCAATTTTACTCAGAAAGGCCGCATGGAGTCTAATGAGTCCACTGTACCATTGGTTGATCAAGTGAAACCTGCTATTGAGATCTTGGGGGCTGGAATGTACGCATCATTGATGGGCACATTTGATCTTCCAGCCCCGATTAACTATATAGGTTCTACTAGTGTGGGGAAGTCCATAGCCACGGTTGTTGATAGGACCGATCCTTGGGTTCTCCCTCCCCCCATGAACCGGAAGTTCCCTTGTCGGCAGTGGAAGTAGCTTACCAAGCTATCACTCAAACCACTGTTGATCCCGTTCCAGACCCTCTCACAGTCTCAGAGGACCTAGAAGAAGTCTATTTGCCTGCTTGGGCAGAAAACTCTTTACATTCTATGGATTGTTTAGATATGGCTTTACCTTCTGATGAAGCCATCTTGGAAGCCATGTGTGGACGTGATAAGATCTGCGAATATCTTCATCATCGATCCTATTTTCTTCCAGAGCTAAGCAGGATAGAGAATCAAGAGTTTCATATGAGACTGGCAGACAATGTTGATATACCCATCAATCCCTTACCAAGAGAATGAATGTTTGCTGAGGGGAATATGACAAATATTTATGCTACCATCCCTATCAACATCTCTGCAAATCCTAACGTCGTGGAAAATATACAGATCGACACAAACTGCTCTCCTGAGGAGATTGCGATCTATACATCCTTATTTAAAGAATTTCGCAATGTTTTTTCCTGGTCATATGAGGAGATGCCAGGCATTGATCCATCTATATCCAAACACGAGATCCGAACATACCCTGACGCCAAACCTATTCGGCAAAAGTTGAGACCTGTTAACCCGCGTAAAGCGACGGTTGTGAAGGCTGAAGTGGAAAAACTGCTGAAAGTCGGTTTTATTTATCCCATAGCTCTGACGAAATGGGTATCCAACCTTGTTCCTGTTGATAAGAAGCAAGGGACCATACGTGTCTGTACTGACTTTAGAGATTTGAACAAAGCTTGTCTTAAGGACAACTATCCCACACCATTTATAGATCAAATCATTGATGCTTGCGCGGGAAGTGAAGTTTTTTCGTTTATGGATGGTTTCTCTGGATATAATCAAATTCAAATAAAAATGGAAGACCAACATAAAACTATTTTCATTTGTCCTTGGGGTACCTTCGCGTACAAAAAAATGCCCTTTGGATTGAAAAATACTGGGGCAACCTTTCAGCGGGCAATGAATTTTTCCTTCCATGATATCAAAGCCATTATCGAACCTTACCTTGATGATCTGCATGGACATTCTCGTAAGAGGATTGACCATCCAGATCACTTACGGTTGATATTTGAACGATGCAGATACTATAAAATCTGCTTGAATCCCCACAAGTGTGTGTTCTGTGTCGAGTCCGGGAGACTGCTCGGGTTCATTGTTTATAATAAAGTCATTCAGGTGGATTCGTTAAAAGTAGAGGCCATTGTAAATCTGCCTCCTCCTCGTTCTATCAGGAAACTTCAGAGCCTGCAGGGAAAGTCCAATTTTCTTTGACATTTTATTGTAAACTATGCCAAGATTACCAAGGGTTTCATGCGCCTACTAAAACAGGACACCCCATTTATATGGGATGAAACTGCACAACTTGCTTTCGAGGCATTGAAAAAATCTTTGTTGTCGACACCTTTACTGTGTTCGCTAGATTACTCTAGGGATTTTATATTGTATCTGGTCGCATCCGAGCTGACCATTGGGGTAGTCCTAGTCCAGGAGGATGATAAACTCCAGGAGCATGTCGTTTACTATCTTAGCCGTGCTTTAGCCGGACCTGAACTCAGGTACTCCCACGTCGAGAAATTGGCCTTAGCAGCTGTCTATGCTGTTTAGAGGTTACGTTACTACATTTTACTGAGGACTACCACAGTAGTGGCGGATGTTAATCCTTTTCATTATGTTTTGTCCCAACGGATTGTTGGGGGAAAATTCAACAAATGGATAGTCATTCTCCAAGAGTTTGACTTGGATTTCCAGTCCGCTAAATCTAAAAAATTCTTAGTTTTTGTTGAGCTTATAGCAGAATTTCCAATAGAAGAAGATGTAGACATTGAAGAAGACTCATTCCCAGATGAGCATACCTTCTTGATATCCACCTCTGACCCTTGGTACGGAGATATACTTATCTATCTCCGGACTTTGAAGTATCCTGCAGCTTTCTCACGGGAGGAACGACGTAAACTCCGCCTTCATGCCAAGAACTACCTCATCATAGGAGATACTTTATATCGTAGGGGGGTAGATTCCATTTTGCGTCGATGTCTTACCCATGAGGAAGCGAAGATTGTCCTGAATGATGCCCATAGTGGAGCGTGTGGGGGTCACTTATCTGGGTTAGCAACGACCTAGAAGATACTACTTTCCGGTTATTTTTGGCCCACGATCTTTAAGGATTGTGTGGAAGCCGTGAAGCACTATCATCCTTGTCAGATTTATACCAGGAAGATGCGGTCACATCCAGCTCCGCTATTTCCCGTTGTCTCGGTGGGCCCCTTAGTGAAGTGGGAAATTGATTACATGACATGTAACCCAGCCTCGACTGGGGGGCACAAATATATCATTGTCGTTGTGGACTATTTTACGAAATGGGCAGAGGCAATGCCCACCTTTAAAGTCGACGGGGAAACCATAACTTTTTTTGTGTTCAATCAAATTATAGCACGGTTTGGTATACCCAAGGTGATTGTCACTGACCATGGCGGTGATTTTCAAAATAGCATGATAATGGAACTGACTACTATGCTTGGATTCAGACAATAACATTCATCTTCGTACTATCCTCAAGAAAATGGTCAGGTTGAGGCTGTCAATAAAACTTTGAAGACTATCCTCAAACGTACTATTGATGCAGCCTGTTCTAACTGGCATATCATGCTATACCCCGCACTTTGGGCATATTGAACTAATGTAAAAATTGCTACGGGTTTCCCCCCTTCCAACTCGTTCATGGAGTGGAAGCCGTCACCCTGGTTGAATGTGAAATCCTGTCCTTGAAAATAGCTATTCATGTGTTACCTGATACGACGGAGCTTGAAGAATCTCTATTACATTTAGAACATCTTGATGAGCAGCGTAGAGATGCGTTGACAGTAAATCAAGCTCACAAAAATATTGTCAAAAGCCAATATGATAAGTCGGTTAAGCCTCAAATTTTCTCTGAGGGGGAACTTGTTTTGCTCTGTGACCAAGACAAAGAACCCCTAGGGGTAGGAAAGTTCAAGTCCATGTGGTTGGGGCCTTATGTTGTGTCAAAGGTCTTAAATAATGGCGCATATGAATTAATTGATTTTGATGGGAATAAGCTGCCTGAGCTTAGAAATGGGCTCTACCTGATAAAGTACTATGCTTAGGCTTAACGCTTTTTCTTGTATTTTCTTGTATGTATTTTTATGTACACTAGTCTGTTGGTTTGTGTTTTTTATACCATCTGCTGGTTGTTTCAGATGTCTTCCGAGAGGTTCGTAGGTTTCGCTGATGGCACCAGTCACCATACTTGTAATCTAGTTTCAGCGGTATGGGTCATTTATTCTCCCTCAGGACAGTTAGTTGCTTCAGGAGGCACTTGCTTAGGTCCTGCTTCTAATAATGTCGCTGAGTATAGGGTTGTAACTGAGCTTTTATGGGATGCTTTGTCACGTGGTATCACTCAGCTGGAAGTCCGACTGGACTCTTAACTGGTGGTTTCCCAACTCAATCGTGCTTATCAGGTGTGGAGCCCTATTCTATTACGTCAGTTTATGCAAGTTAGCTTATTGGAAAGAAATTTTGAATTCATTACATTCAATCATATTCTAAGGAAT
>LPNX010490181.1:471842-575331 GCA_001517045.1 Pseudotsuga menziesii | reverse complement strand
AATATTTATGTGTGTAATTTATTTTAAATAAGAAATGATATTTGAAAATAGCATATCAAAATGCATGATTATAAATGAATGGTGTGAGTAATTACATACGATAATAAATAAAAACAATCTACATATTAAATTGCAATGAAGTATAAAGTAGTGAAGTACTCAAGGGGAAAATTATTAGAATTATGACACTATATATACATAAGAATGAGAAAGAGAGAGAGAAGGAGAAGTAGAAAGACAATGTCAAGTAAGAAGAAATTACAAAGAGATATAATAACAGTAAATAGAGAAAATATAGACTAAGAACATTTAATAAATATTTATGTGTGTAATTTATTTTAAATAAGAAATGATATTTGAAAATAGCATATCAAAATGCATGATTATAAATGAATGGTGTGAGTAATTACATACGATAAAAAAAAAAACTACATATTAAATTGCAATGAAGTATAAAGTAGTGAAGTACTTAGGGGAAAATTATTAGAATTATGTATGCTCGGAGTACTCTTGTGGATAGGGGGCACCTTGTACCTTTTATATGATAAAGTGACCCCTATACTCAACATTGGTTGTTAATATCTAGACCATATTACTAAACAAGATGTTGGGATTGATCATAATGACCCACTAGCCATGAAGTAACTTCAATTCTTAAAAATCGATTAGTGTTATTGAGTAAATATTCTATGTTGAAGGGGAGTATAATATGCCAATCCTGTGAGAGGTGGTATATGGATAATATCAATTGAGATTGAGTGACAATCATAATTAAAGTGTAACTAATTATAAGATTCAAAATGAGGAGATAAGGTTATAACTAGTGACAATCATAATTAAAGTGTAACTAATTATAAGATTCAAAATGAGGAGATAAGGTTATAACTAGTGACAATCATAATTAAAGTGTAACTAATTATAAGATTCAAAATGAGGAGATAAGGTTATAACTAGTGGTTCATTGAAAAAGCTATGATTTAAAATGAGAATTTTATAAGAAACTTGATAAGGGTAATTCAATAAGAGAAATATGTCCTTGCATTAACTAAATTGTGAGTGGTAATAAAGTAAGAGTAGGCACATAATAAGTGATTGCAAGTCATGAGTATATGTACCTAATATAGTGATGATCGTGGGAAATAATAAGAAAGTCATAGGAATTTTAACACAATTATCAACTTAATTCAATTAAAGTGATTGTTATGAAGTTGTAACAAGATTAAACATATTAAGTAAATACATTCCCCTCAACGTGTAGGATTATATTAAGGCGCTAACAAAGTAAATGAAGGTTGTTTTAAAATAAAACAATAATAATAAGCATGTGTTTAGGGAGAGATGATGTGTTGGTTGTGGAGCCTAATCTTCCAGATCCAGAGATATTATTTAGTTGTGACTGTAACCCAGGAGTACTGTACACTCGTTCCCCCTGCCTTGGGGTTCGGGGGCAAATCCCCCGAGAATTTTTTTTGGGATGTGTGTTGGCCAATAGTTTTGCGGACCCATGGTATTGGGTTAACCATAGTATTTTCCCATGGTATTTTCCCTATAAAAGAAAGCATTGTAACACGACTATGTATGGTATTGTATTGTATTGGAAGAGAGACTGTGAGAGCGTGAAGAGGAAGTGCAGTGGTTTTGCTGCAAGGTGTATCCCTTCATCTTTTTGGACTATAATAATAGGATTGGCAGTTTCTTTGTGGATGTAACCCATCACTTGGGTGAACCACATTATATCTGTGTCTCTCTGTAATGTTTTAATGTGTTTTGCATCTTGTTTATTGATTTAACTGTATATCTATTATTGCTTTGCGATCCTGTTTTCTAACAATTAGTATCAGAGCCAAAAGGTCTATTTGGTTGGTAAACTCGTCTATTTGGTTGGTAAACTCACAAGAAAGAAGGGTTCTTGGTTCGAGTGGGAGCAATGGCGAAAGAAGGAAAGTTTAGGGTTGAGAAATTTAATGGCCAAAACTATCAGTTATGGAAGATGCAAATGGAGGACTATCTGTACCTGCTGTTGGGTGGAAAAGCAAAACAACCTGCGGCTATGAAGGATGAAGAATGGGAGGTTCTTGACAGAAAGGCACTGGGAACAATACGGCTGTGCATGGCTTCATCGGCGGCCTTCAATATTTCGAAAGAAAAAACAATAGAGGGTGTGATGAGCGCATTGAGTAAGCTCTATGAAAAACCCTCAGCTTCTAACAAGGTACTTTTAATGAAGCGTTTATTTAATATGAAGATGTCGGAAGGTGGATCTGTTGTTGACCATTTAAATGAGTTTAATACACTTACCAGTTAGTTAAGTTCTGTAAAAGTGAACTTTGATGATGAGGTTAGGGCTCTTCTAATCTTGTGCTCATTGCCAGAAAGCTGAAATAGCTTGGTCATGGCTGTAAGTAACTCTATCCCTAGTTCAAACACTCTTAAGTTTGATGATGTTGTTGGTGTTATTCTTAGCGAGGAAATGCGAAGAAAAAGCACAGGTGAGACATCAGGTAATGCGTTGACCATGGAGAGCAGAGGGAGAAAAAATGAGAGAAGAAGGAGCCCAGGAAATCGCGACAAGTCTAAAAAGGGTAGATCCAAGTCCAGATTCGAAAAAATTGAGTGTTGGAATTGTGGTAAGAAAGGACATCTGAAGAAAGACTGCAAAGCACCAAATAAGAAAGGTGAGAGGCAGCAAGAGACTACCCAGGAAGCTAATGTAGCAAGTGATGTGTTACAAGATGCTTTGATTCTTGCGTTAGATAATGCTAGTGATTATTGGGTAGTAGATTCATGGGCTTCATGTCATGCTACACCCCATAAGAAATTCTTTCATGATTATGTTCAAGGTGATTTTGGGCATGTGCTATTAGAGGATGATGAACCTTGTAAAATTGTTGGAAAGGGTAAGGTACGGATTAAGTTAAATAATGGAAATGACTAGCTGCTAAAAGATGTAAGGCACATTCCTGCTATTGAAATAAATTTGATCTCAACAGGGCAGTTGGGAGATAGCGGATGTTTGTCTACGTTTGGAGAAACGTGGTGCAGATCACTAAAGTATCACTGGTAATAACAAAAGGAGACAGGGTAGGTATGTTATATTTATGTCCTCATAATACTGATTATTCTATATCTGTAGCTTCCACAAAAACATGTGTGGCATTGTGGCATCATAGGATTAGCCACATGAGTGAGAAGGGGATGCAGATCCTCCACTCAAGGAAACTGCTTCCTGATATGAAGCAGGTAAGTTTGGAATTTTGTGAGAACTGTGTTTATGGAAAACATAAGCGAGTTAGATTTCTCAGGGTTGGGAAACAAAAGAAGAGTGAAAAGTTAGAGCTTGTCCATACAGATGTATGGGGACCGGCTCAGGTACAATCTCTTGGTGGCTCTTGTTATTATGTTACTTTTATTGATGATGCAACTAGAAAAACTTGGGTTTATTGCATTAGACAAAAATATGATGTGTTTGATACTTTTAAGAAGTAGAAAGATTTGGATGAGAATGAGACAGAAAAAAGGTTGAAATGTCTTAGATATGATAATGGAGGCCAGTATTGCAGCAAAGAGTTTGACAGTTATTGTTCACACAATGGGATTCGCAGAGAGAAGACAGTTCCTGGAACACCCCAAGAAAATGGTGTGTCAGAAAGGATGAACAGAATGATCATGGAGCGTGCAAGGTGTAAGAGATTGCATGCAGGGTTTCCCTTACAGTTTTGGGCTGATGTTGTAAACACTGCTGTTTATTTAATAAACAGAGGGCCTTCAAGCGCTTTGGATGGTGGCATTCCAAAGGAGGCATGTACAGGCAAAAATGTAAAATACTCATTTCTGAGAACTTTTGGTTGTGAAGCATTTGTCCATATTGATAAAGATGATAGAACAAAGCTTGAGGCTAAATCCAAGAAATGTACCTTTATTGGATACGGGGTTGATGATTTTGGTTATCGCTTATGGGATCTTAAAAATCGCAAAATCATTAGGAGTAGAGATGTAGTATTAAATGAAAAGGTCATGTACAAAGATCAGTTGCAGGGAAAGAAAGAAGAAAAGGAAAACACAGAGTACACAATGCTTGATGAAATCAAAGAAAATGAAGTTCCAAAGGCACCAGAAATTCAAGAACAACATCTGGTACCTGAAACTCCTGCAATTGTAAGAAATTATACTAGGTTAAGTAGATCCCCTGAACGATTCTCTCCTTCACTGTCTTATTTATTGATGACTGATTCTGATGAACCAGAATGTTTTGAAGAAGCAATGCAAGTAGAAACTAGAAAGAAGTGGGAGCAAGGCATGGATGAGGAGATGGACTCATTGGTAAGAAACCAAACTTGGGATCTAGTTAAGTTACCTATAGAAAAAAGGGCCTTGTAGAATAAATGGGTTTATAGGTTGAAGGAAGAAGATGGAGGAAAGAAGCGGTACAAGACTAGACTTGTTGTAAAGGGGTTTGCACAAAATAAAGGTATAGACTTTGATGAAATATTTTCTCTTGTTGTTAAAATGACTTCAATTAGAACTATTTTAAGTCTAGTGGCGATTAGAAGATTTGCATCTTGAACAGTTAGATGTAAAAACGACCTTTCTCCATGGGGATTTGGAGGAAGAGATTTATATGCAGCAGCCACAAGGGTATGAGGTCAAAGGGAAGGAGAATTTGGTTTGTAGGTTGAAGAAGAGCTTGTATGGCCTGAAGCAAGCTCCAAGGTAGTGGTATTTAAAATTTGATAAGTCTATGATAGAACAAGGTTATGATAGATGTCATTCTGACCACTGTGTTTATTTCAAGAGGCTAGATAACAGAAGATATATTATCTTGTTATTGTATGTAGATGACATGCTTGTTGCAGGGTCTAACATGCAGGATACAAATGTGCTCAAAAGAAAACTAGCTAAATCATTTGCGATGAAGGATTTGGGTGCTGCAAAGCAAATCCTTGGTATGAGAATAACAAGAGACAGGAAAAATCACAAATTGACGTTGTCTCAAGGTGAGTACATAGAAAAGGTGTTGTAGAGGTTTATAATGAAGAATGCAAAACCATTCAGTACACCTTTGGCCAGCCATTTCAAACTAAGCAAGGATATGTGTCCAGAGACACAAGAAGAGACAGATTACATGTCCAAGATTCCCTATTCATCAGTGGTTGGGAGCTTGATGTATGCCATGGTGTGCACAAGACCGGATATTGCACATGCAGTGGGAGTTGCGAGCAGGTATATGAATAATCCAGGTAAAGAGCATTAGAAAGAAGTACAGTGGATTCTCAGGTATATGAGAGGTACCACTTCTCATGCATTATGTTTTGGAGGTTCAGACATTATTCTACAGGGATATGCTGATGCAGATATGGTTGGTGATAAATACAGTAGGAGGAGCACCACAGGGTATGTGTTTACTATAAGTGGAACAATAGTAAGTTGGATTTCAAAACTGCAACAGGTTGTTGCACTTTCAACAATGGAAGCAGAGTATGTTGCTGCTACAGAGGCTAGTAAGGAGATGATTTGGTTGCAGAGGTTCATGGAAGAATTGGGTAAGAAGAAGAGAATAGTAGGATGTACAGTGACAGCCAGAGTGCCATTCATCTTGCAAAGAACTCAGCCTTTCATTCAAGGACTAAACATATACAACTCAAGTACCACTTCATAAGATTTGTTCTAGATGAAGAACTGTTAAAACTGGAAAAGATTCACACTAGCTAGAATCCTGTAGACATGTTGACAAAGGGAGTAACCAGAGAGAAACTGAGTTCCTACTCGGTTTCTGTTGGCCTTCAAGCATGAAGGTGAAAATAAGAAATTTTCCAAGTCCAAGGTCCAGATCATAGTCCAGCAAGTGCAGTAGCGGTGGAGTTGCTGTGATCATTCTCCAAGTAGGAGATTGTTGGTTGTGGAGCCTAATAATCCAGATCCAGAGATATTATTTAGTTGTGATTGTAACCCAGGAGTATTGTACACTCGTTCCCCCTGCCTTGGGGTTTGGGAGTAGTGCCCCCGAGAAAATTTTTGGGATGTGTGTTGGACATCAGTTTTGCAGATCCATGGTATTGGGTTAACTGTAGTATTATCCCATGGTATTTTCCCTATAAAAGAAAGCATTGTAACACGACTGTGTATGGTATTGTATTGTATTGGTAGAGAGACTGTGAGAGCATGAAGAGGAAGTGCAACGGTTTTGCTGTAGGGTGTATCCCTTCATCTTTCTAGACTATAATAAAACGACTGACAATTTCTTTGTGTTGGTGACATTTACCACCATACACACTCTTTTTTGTCAAATTGTCCTAGTTAAACCACTATCCTAAGTATAATTGACATTAATTGACATCAGTGGAGCATTAATTGACATCATCCAGTCACACCCACGCGTACCTACAGTCAAGGAGGATAACTTAGCCTTTTCCTACAGTCAAGGAGGCTAATTGGAGCACTCCGGGGGTGATCTGAGTGATATTAATGTGCCTAATTGCTAATTGGTGGTTACAATCAGTTCAACCAGTCAGCTAAGGTGCCTCCTCTCATTAAATATATTATTTAATGATTATTTATTATTATTTAATGATTTGGAGTCAACAAGGGCGCCTCCACCAACTTCTGATGACCAGTTCAACTTCAGTTAACCTCATTGGGGTTCATTGAAGTCATTGAAGCACTAGCACTTGATGGTTGGCTTGCTATGACATGTGTTTGATCTCTTTCAGTTGAGATTCAGTCATTTATTGCACTCCAAATTCAGTTAGGGTTTGGTGAGTCAATTAGGGTTTTGGTCAAGTGGTTAACAGAGAGTGAACCAATGTTTTACAGTGAGTTAAGCTAGACTCACTCATTGAATTTGAATGACCTCGTTAGGTATTTGAATTCCTCATTGATTCAAGCTATTGCTTGACATTGTTATTATAACTATTCATTCTTTATTGAATATATAGAGAGGAAACCATTTTGGTTCCAATTAACACCATTTCTGAGTTATTTGTTGATTATTTGTTGATGAGATTGATTATTGGTTCCTAGATCAATGTGCAAGATTAATAGGTTGTCATAGTAGTGATTTCTTGTCATACTGTTTTACATTTTTTGATCTTATTTTAGTTTTTGTATCTTCAGATTTTTATAGCTTTTGTTTAACCGTTATGGTCGTTATATATATATATATATATATATATATATTCGAACTGGTTTAGCTTCTATACCACTTTAGTCGGGCACGATTAACAAGTTTCCAAAATACTATGCCTTGTAACATCCTTAGTCGGATTGATCCGTTGGCGTGTACCTCTTCGACAAATCAGGCTCCCATCCATTCTGTATGGAGCTTTTTGGGTTTTCCTTTTACTTGACTATCATATAGTAAGGCAAGGTCTCCTACCGACAAGTTTTTGTTTTTGATATTTCGGTCGTGCCATGCCTTCTGTTGTTGTTTCTAGATTTCCTGATGTTGTAATGCGATTAGTCGATGTTCTTCAAGCTTACTTAGTTGCAATAGTCGGTCCTTTCTTCCTTGTTCGATATTGACATGCAAAATTTCTGCGATAGTAGGTGTCTATTGTCGAAAGTGTAGAGGAATTACTGCTTCCTGTCCATAAACTAGTCGAAACGGTGTTTGGTCGGTTGAGCGCTTATATGCCGTTCTGTATGCCCATGGTACTGTAGGCATCTTTTCATCCAAGTCGTCTTTGTCTATGTTACATATTTTTGTTAATCCTTTTTTTAAAGTTTTGTTAAATGCTTCAATTGCTCCATTCGACTGAGGGTGGTAAGCTGTACTCCGTCGGTGGTCGATTTGGAACTGGTCTATTAGTGTTTTAATAGTTTTATTTATGAAGTGTGTTCCCTGGTCACTGATTAGGGTTAATGGACATCCAAATCTAGTAATGATATTCTCATAGATAAACTTAGCAGCTATCTCACTGGAACATGTGTCAACTGGTTCTGCCTCTGCCCATTTGGTTACATATTCGACTGTAGTTATTATGTACCTTGGACCTGTTCTTTTTGTTGGTATAGGAAATGGTCCTATGAAGTCGATGGCCCAAATTTCAAATATCAAACTTGGGTTTACTGATATCAAGGGCATTTCTGTACTAGGCAGGGGTCGACCCAGCCGTTGACATCTGTCACATTGGCTTACAAAATTTTTGCAATCTTTGTGAAGTGTCGGCCACCACAACCCTGATTGTTGGATTTCCTTTGTAGTTGTATATGCTTGGAAATGTCCTCCTGTAGGTCCGTAATGTGTTTAATACATAATATTATTTCTTTCATGTTCTAGTACAGACCTTTTGAGGATGTCGTCTAAACCCATTTTATATAGGAATCGATTTATGAGACTATAAGGTGCAACTTTCATGGCTAAGATATGTTTCTTCGTCGTACTCATACCTTCTGATGCTTGTCCATTTTCTAAAAACTGAGCTATTTCCTCTAACTCTTTTGGGACTGCTTCTTTTCGAAATAAATGTGCATTCGGCAAGTCATCTTCAAATCCCGTTGGTTCCTTCCCTGTGTCGATTCGGGATAAGTGGTCGGGATCGACATTTAGCTTACTTGGTCTGACAATGACTTCGAATTCAAATTCTTGGAATAGAAGTAGCCATCGACAAATTCTTCCATGGTGTAGAGGTTTATTTACGAGGTATTTTAGGGCTTGATGGTCAGTGTAAAAGATAAATGGATTAGCTAGTGGATAGTGTCGATATTTTTGTAGTGCAAAGACCATTCCTAATGCTTCTCTTTCGGTTGTCGAATATTTTCTTTTAGCTTTGTTTAGTTTCTTGCTACTGTAAACTATAGGATAGTCCATTCCATCATCTCCTAGCTGAGTTAGGATTGCTCCTATTGCTAGGCCTGATGCATCGATGTGAACATGGAATTTGATCGACCAGTTTGGAAACCTTAGGATGGGTGCTTCGACTAGCTTTCTTTTTAGTTTTTCGAATGATATGTTGCACTCCTCTATCTAGTTAAATTCCTGATCATCTCTTAGCAATTATTTCAATGGGTATGTCATATCTGAATAATGTCTTATGAATTTTCTATAGTATCTTGTATGACCAAGTAGTACTCTGACTTGTTGTGGATTCATCGGAGGTTTTAAGTCGAGGATGTTTTTTATTTTTGTGAAGTCTACTTTAATACCTTCTTTACAGACAATGTGTATTTATGAGCTAGTTTATATGGTCTTTCTTGACAAGTCGAACATCAAGTTTAATGTCGATCTTCATTTCACCCATTTCATGTACTAGACCTTTAATATCCTTATAGTCTCTAGCAAATACATCCTAAAATTTTTTCAGTACGTTTGTGATCTCTGTTGTTTGTGCTTCAGACTAGTAGTCTCCAATTTTTTCTATTTTTGGTCGATCATCATTTGATATGTCGAATTCTCTAGTTTTTACTTTAGCATCTAGCCATTCCAGTGCTTTAGCTTCATTTATTGGTCGACTTCCTTCCTTAAACTGTGAGAATGTGGCAAGGAAGTCTGCTGCAGTCATTCGATTGATATCCTCCTTGTCGGTTGTTTCAACTTTGAGTACTGTGCGAATAGGTTTGGTAGTTTCGACATGGTTTGATTCCCATCTAAATCTTTTCCCTTCCAAATTTTCATTTTCCAACTGTAGTCTTGTTGACTGTGGTGTTGCCCCACTTTGTATATTGTTACAGTTTATTGTCGGTCAGTTGTCGCTTAGGGTTTTTTTTCTTCTGTTGGTTGTACAAATGCTTTGATTTGTTTTGCAGTTTCGACCAAATTCTCATTTTGGGGTTCAAAGTTGAAGTCTTTGATAAAATTCTCTTTAAGTTCATGCCATAGAAATGTTTCACCCCGAGCTTCTTCCATCTTGTACCATTTGTTTGGTAAGTCGGTGAGTGTTGATGGAAATAAGTGTGGCCATGTACGTTCATCTTTATATCCAAGTTTTTTCCATTCTTTTTCACATGTCTTTATATGGTTTTCTAGATCTTTTCCTTGGGTAAATATAGGTATCTGGGCCTGGTTGGTTAACTTCTTTCCTCCAAATATTTCTACAAAATAAGTCGAAGTTGTTGTCCATGTCTACAGTCTTGACTGATGGGTATCCCACCATCTAGAAACTTGTCCTGTAAAAGTTTCTACTAAACTTTGTAGTCGGCCATGTTCACCAATGTTCCTAGATACTTGCTCTATATGCATAACTGGTGATTCTCTTTCTTTATACCGTGGGATTTTTGTGGTATTTATATTTATTGGTTACAAGGTAGGTTATTCCCTAATTTTCTTCTCAAATATTTTTTGGATGTTGGACGCCACAAAGCATTGTCTAACTGGTTTCTTCTGTACTTTTTGAATGGTCCAGCATCCTCTTGATTTTGTTTCATAGTTTTCAACCTCCCAATCATATAGTTCTGCATCTGAATTGTATCCTACTGAGTCTTGATTTTCTAAGTAAAGTTCACCATATGTATTAGGTTCTGTGTAATCTTCATTATTCTGTATCTGATATAGTTGTCGGATGTCAACTTCTTCATCAATTGGTTCTGTCCAAGGTTATCCTTGGGATGGATGAATAGGTCCTATGACTTTTTTTCCATTCCCCTTTAATTTTATTCTTTCTTTGTCCAAGGATATCGAGGCTTTCATTTTTCTCCCCCAAGGTCGACCTACTAACGATGGGAAGGAACTGGATCCTTCCTTAGGGTCAATAATTTCGAAGTCAACTTTGGTCGATATTCCTTTTATAGTTGTGTCAACATTTTTCCAAACTCTAATAGGTTCAATTAGGCCTTGGTCAGCTAGTTTCAGGTATATGCATGATTCATATAAACGATGTCTGCCTAACTATTCCCATGTGTCTCCAGTCATAATATTTACCTATGATCCGAAATCGAGTACAACTTGTTGGACATGGTATCCTTCAATTTCCAGGTCGACAAGTGGGTCGGCATCACTTTTATATTTTTGGTTTAAGCTGCAGATATTCCTTTTTAGTTTTTCAGTGTTTTTGTTGTGTTTTATTTTATACAGTAAGTCGATGAATTGCGAAATTGTTTTATCTTTTTGTACCAAATGTATTAGCTCTTTTACTGTGTCTTGTCAATTATCATCTTCTTCTTCTTGTCGAGCAAATTCTCTAAATATATTTGTTGCATCTTTATATATTTGTTTTTCTTTAACTGGGTCAGGATAAACATTTTTTTCTTTTATCTTGCTTATTTGGGGGTTATCATTCCCAGTTTTCGTCCCTTGTCTGGTTACGATATGTAAATTCTTTGCATTGATAATATCATGTTTTTGCACACACGACAAGACATTAAATTTTTTTTTTTAATTTATCTTTTCAAGCATAGTAGGGCAATCCTCTAATGAGTGATCCCCTACTCCACAACTAGTACAGAATTTTAGGCCAATCCTGTCCTTGTATGGACGGTTTGCATATCGGTGTCCTTCCTTTTAACATGTGAAACATTGGATGGGCCAACGTGGTCGGTTTTCTCGATTCCGAGAGAATTGACCTCGACTTCCATAGCCTCCACGTCGGTTGTCAAACCGGCGTTTGTACTGACGACCTTCGCACCTTTGATTATTTTGGTCATTTTGTGCATTGTTTCGTTGCTCATTGTTATGTGCAACTGCGTTATTCTGATTTACTGCCTGATAATTTTTTCCATTCTTTAGATTTAGGTGGCACTTGGAGGTGTTATGATTTTTAGTTTCACAGATTGCACACCATGATGATTTGCCATTCTTCATGTTGAATGGGAAATCTTTTGTAGTATGCTCTCCATGCTCTTGACAGATGTCACCGAATCATTTTGTTTGCATAAATCGAACATCTTGTTGGCTAATATCCTGTCGACAGTTGTCCTTTGAATGTCCGACCGTCGAGCATTTTGTGCACCAAATATCCTGACTCTTAAGGTTTAGCTCTTTTAGATATTTTTGCATGATCTCAAGCTGTTCCTCTAGTTTGTGATGCGTGGGATATTGTAGAATGTCTTTATCCATTTCTACTTGTATAGATTTCGTAAGCGCATCTTCATAAGTTTTGAATGTCTCCAGACTGATGTGTCGACAAATTTTCTATGACAGACCTGCAAGAAACCACTGGATTAATAGTTGCTCATTAATGACATAATCCAACTGGCTGAGAAGGTCTTTCCAGCGTTTGTCATAGTCACGGACAATTTCTCCTAGCTTTTTTGATGTTGTATTTAATTTCTTTACTGCCAGATGTTTTGCATCTGGAGTTTTAAAGAACGATAGAAATTGTGCTTTGACTTTGGCTTTAGTTGCTTGGGGAGTTCTCTTAGAAAAGGTCATATACCATGTTAATGACCTTTTACTCAAGGCATTAGCGAACTGCGCCATTTGTCTGTCTTCATCTATAACTTGGTTTGCCTCCCAAGTCGACTCACAGATGAACCAATGTCGTCTGGGGTCCTCATCACCCTCATATAGAGGGATGTGCACTGACCCGTGACCCATGTTGGAGTCACTATCATTGTATTTTTTAGGAGGTGGCGGTGGTGGGGGTGGTGGTGGGGATAGTGGGTTATTTTGTTTATTCTTTTGTGCAAAACTATTGTTGACAGAACTCTCGTTTCCGTCGGTCATCTTAGGTATCGTTTCTTCTCCGACAAGCAGTCGGTCGGGGTCAACTTCTCTTGTCGATGTCCAATTGCAATTATTTGTCTGCAGCTCCAAATTTTTTGTATCTTCCAAAGCTGTATTTGGCAGGGGGGGTGATCCTTCGTGTGTCGGAAAAAGTAAGTGGATACTTCGGTTGGAGGGTAACGCTTGAAGTGTGACCCAATTTCCTTCTTTTGGTCGATGGATAAGTAGATGATTATCATTGTTTCTCTCGTCGTCTAGTCGACTCCAAATGCCAAAGTCACCAGCTCCTAGTTTGAGGTCCTCTTCGACAATGGTTTGTATCCTAGTACTCGGATTCGTTGGAGATAGAGGTATTACCTCCTGGGGAACTTCTAATTGGAGAGCTTCTCACTGCTCTATCCACAAATATTCTTCCATAGGGGATGCTTCTTCTTCCACGCCTTCTTCATGTTGGTCATGACCCGACTCTGGCGGATTTCTCTCTTGGTCTGTCACCCTAGTGCTCATTCCTCTTTGCAACGCTATGGCTCTTTCTCTTCTCTCTTCCCTTCTTTGCAGCCTCTTCTATCTCTCTATTTTCTGAAAGTTTGTCGTACCTTTATGTGACACTGTCCTTTCGATTTCCCTTTTAGGTCGACTTTTCATTGCTGGTGACTGGTATCTATTTAATCGACTAGAATCCTCTCCACTTTACCCCGACATATGACTAGATACCCCCCATTACCTACCCGATGCTTTAGAAAGCCCAGATAGTTCTGTTCACTTTCTTAGGAAGTATTCCCACTCCCTTTCGGCAATGAATTTCTCCCACTTCTTTTGTTTCTCCACCCAATTAGTATTTTGTGGTGGTTTGCGTAGTAATGGACGAGGTTCAATGATATGCCCCACTCCTTTCTTGATCAGGAATTTGAACAGCAAGGTCGGTAAGGAACACAAGAATTGCTTGGTGAGGTCTGTGTAGAATTTCTTCTTGATGGTTTCCACCGAAGTTTTTTCCTCTACGGCTTGCTCCTCGTAGAATTTGTCGATGATCTTTTCGAACCACTCCGACAGGTTTGTTCTTCCCCCTTGAATCAGTTTGTCTAGCGGCTATTGGTCTTTAATCGCTTCCAGATTTTTCATCCAGGAGTTTCTTCAAAAGCTGGGGAACTGATTCCACAAACTTCTCATGAGTCTCGGTAAAGAACCTTTCTTTCACTTGAGCAGTCGTTAATCTGTTTCTTTGTGCGTAATTTTGCAAGTAGTTTGCTATTTTACGCTCCCACCAGTCCTTAATCTCTTGTTCTGATATCATCTGCTTGTATACATATTAGACATGTACTACCGGCAACAGAACCAATGTTGTAATCTCACAGATCACATAGGGTTACCAATAATACACATTAATAATAGACATACATAACAGAGACAAGAGACAAGAACAAGTGAGTAGAATAACAGATTATATTATAATTAAAGGGTCCATACAATACAGAGAACTGAACCGAGTTCTCATCTGGCTCAACAGCCCAATATATATGAATTACAAACAGTTACAAATAACTACCTATCAGTTCGGTGAACCGACATGACCTTATGTGGCCAACCTAACCTCTAATTAGTCGGCTCACTGAGTAAGTCGGCTTACTGACTTGCTCCTCCAACAGGGCCCAAGCCCAACACAAACAAGCATATATATATATCATAGACCATTGTCTTATGCCCAGTATATAAAACAAATCATCATGTTCATATGCAATGGGGTCTTAGACCCAATATATCAAAATAAAACATCAAGATAACATCATCATCAATAGGCTCATGCCTATAAGTGTTAGGTCCAAAATTCAGGATATTACATCCCTCCCCGCTTAAAACAACACCGTCCCCGGTGTTCTAGGGACTTAGAATGACATCATGAAACAAGGCAGGGTAAGCCTTTCGCACGATGGCTTCTCTATCCCAAGTAGCCTCATTGGCTTCGAAGTGCTTCCATTGCACTTTCAACTGGAATACAATGCGCTTTCTGAGCTGCACCTCTCTCTTGTCCAATATATGAATATGTTCAAGGGAAAACTCCTCTTTAGGTTCCACCTGTAATAAGGACCAATCAACTACATGTTTAGTATCATAAACATATTTCTTTAATAATGATGCATGGAAATCATTATGGACTCTTCTGTGTGCAGGTAATGCTAGTTCATATGCCACTGGTCCTCTCTTGGCCAGTATTTCAAAAGGTCCACAAAACCTAGGTGCTAACTTACCGCACCTTCCCAAGCTCAATGAGCTTCATTTTGATTTTACTTTCAAGTAGACATGGCTACCTATTTGATAATCTTTATCTTTCCTTTTCTGATCCATGTAACTTTTCTGGTGGTCTTGTGCTTCTTTAAGGTTCACCTGGACCTTGGCAACCAACTGTTCCAAGTCCATTAATAAATCAGGCCCTAACATGAGCCGATCCACCGGGATATCCCAAGTAACTGGTGTTCTACACTTCTGTCCATAGAGTACCTCAAAGGGACTCATCTTGGCGGAAGCCTGATAAATGTTGTTATACACAAGTTCTGGAAGATGCAGGTAGTCTTCCCATTTAGTGGGGTTGTTCATGACATACATCCTAAGCATGTCCTCAACAATCTAGTTTACTGTTTCTTTCTGCCCATTTGTCTGCGGGTGATTAGCAATGCTAAAGTTCAACTGCATCTCCAATCCGGAGAATAAATATCTCCAAAATTTTCTCGTAAAATTTGTATCTCGATCCAAGATGATTGCCTTGGGTATCCTGTGCAATCTAAATATCTCCTTCAAGAAGATATCGATGATGTGTACTACCTTGTAGGTCGACTTCACGAGAATGAAGTGTGCTGCTTTCGATAATTTGTCAATCACTACAAAGATAGAATCATTTTTTCTTCTTAATTTTCGATAGAACGATGATAAAATCCATACTAATGACCTCCCACTTCCATTCCAGAATGGGTAATGGTTGCAGCAATCCTGAAGGGTGCTGATGCTCAGCTTTGACTAGCTGATATTCTTGACATTTTGCGATAAACATTGCAATGCTGGCCTTTAACTTAGGCCAAAAAAAGTGTCTCTTGACAACAAATATCATCTTTTGATATCTAGGGTGCCCGATGAAATTCTGTGAGGATGCTGGACCGAATCTCCCCTCTGTCTGGAATGTGCAATCTCTCCTTGGACCATAGCAGTCCCGATTCGTCTACCTTGTAATCTTTTTGTTGTTGAAACAACCTATCCTCTTGGACTTTATTGAGAATTTATACATAGAATGGGTCAACTCTGTTGGTTGTTCTAATCCTCTCATGCAAATCTGCATCGGTTTGACTTAAAGTCACTTCATATATCATATGAGTTCGTCGGCTCAAAGCATCAACAACATTGTTCTCTTTGCCCTTAATATGCTTTAGCTTGAAATGGTATTCGCTAAGGAAAGCCAACCATTTGGCTTGCCTTCCATTCAGATCTGGTTGATCGAATAAGTACTTTAGACTCATATTCTCTGTCTTCAGAAGGAACTTCCTTCCCATGAGGTAGTGCTGCCACATTTTCAAAGCGTGGATGATGGCCGCTAACTCAAGATCGTGCGTGGGGTAGTTCTGCTCATGCTCTTTTAACTTTCGCGATTCATAATAGATCGCATGATCATTCTGCAAGAGGACTCCTCCAAGTCCTTCCTTTCTTGGATCCGTGCAAACAACGAAATCCCCGTCGGGATCCACAATCCGTAGTATCGATGCGGTCATCAAAAGCTTCTTAAGCTTTTGAAAACTTTCCTTGCACTTGGTCGTCCATAAGAACTTATTTGCTTTCTTTTGCAAAGCGGTCACGAGGAAAGTGATTCTTGAGAAGTTCTCAATGAAATTTTGATAATATCCGACTAATCCCAAAAAGGATTTAATGTCGGTGACCCTAGTAGGGGTAGGCTGGTCTTATATGGCTCTAATATTTTCTGGGTCCACAGCTATCCCTGTCTTGGAGATAATGTGACCCAAGTACTATCTCTGTGGTTTGTAAAAATCACATTTACTAAAGATGGTGTTCTTGTAACACTCGTATTACTATGCGAAGGTGTTCTTCGTGTTCCTCTTTATTCTTAGAATAAACTAGGATGTTGTCTATAAAGACCAAAACAAACTTATCTAGATACTTACTGAATATACTGTTCATCATGCACATGAAGTTGGTAGGTGCATTGGTCAACCCGAACAACATTACTACAAAGTCCTAGTGTATGTACCTTGTACGAAAGGTAGTTTTTTGAATCCGTACCTGATGGTACCTGGATCACAGGCCAATCTTTGAAAAGATTTTGGCTCCTCCTACCTGATCAAACAAGTCATCGATCCTAGGGAGTGGGTATCATTTTATGATAGTCATTTTATTCAATTGACGGTAATCGATGCACAAACGCATCGTACCATCCTTTTTCTTGACGAACAATATTGGTGATCCCCAAGGGGACACACTTGGTTGTAGATACCCTTTTTCTATCAATTCCTGCAATTGCAGTTTGAGTTCCACCAACTTAGGTGCACTCATGCGGTAAGGGGCTTTGGAAGCCAGAACTGATCCTAGTGTCAGTTCGATGGAAAAGTCTAAGTCTCGTTTTAGAGATAATCCGGGGATTTCCTTGGGAAACACATCCTTGTATTCTACAAGAATGGGAAAGTCCTCTATTTTTTGTTCTCTCTCAGACTCTATGTCTCGGATGTTTACTGTAAACACCTTGTAGCCTTTCCTAACACATTTCTTTGCTTGCAAGGCAGATATTTGCCTTACATAGACTTTCTTTGGAATGCTCTGAACCTTCACTTGGTTCCCTTGGCTATTTATGCACAATATTGACTTGTGTAAGCAATCGAGCATGACATGGTGCTGTTCCAACGAGTCCATGCTGAGAAGTATATCGTAAGATCATAAGGGTAGGATGTTGAGGTTTACCTTCGTAGGAAAACCATTTAGGTTTACTTCACAATCTTTAACTATTTCTGAAACCATTAGAGGAAATTTCAACTCAAAATGGGCCTTTTAACTCTAATTCAAATTCCATGTGATCATGTCTTAGCCAATGAAATTGATTTAAATTTTAAATATCATATATGTATTAAACACTTTTTTAATATAAATTTGGGGATATGTATCATAAAAAAAGCTACTTTTTTGTTTGTATTTTCGACATATCTCCTCGTTTTTTTTACTCAAATTTCGATTGGGAGAGCTACATCATCACGTTTTTTTCAGGTATTTCTTGTTTTTGGGGTAGCGTGGTCTATCAAAAGTATGTGGAGTGGGTACTCGTTGGATGCAGAATTTAATTCCGCATCCAACGAGCTCTCCCGATCGAAATTTGAGTAAAAAATGGGGAGATATGTCGAAAATACAAACAAAAAAGTAGTTTTTTTCTTTTCTTCCTCCAAAATTAATAAATATTATTTTATTATTTTAACTATTATTTTATTAATTTTTTTTAGGAGGACCATTTTGAGTTGAAATTTCCTCTAATGTTTATGTTTCGTACCAGTGGCTAATTGAACCAACCAAGTTTTATCATGTTTTACTTTGCCTAGTTTGCATTCATCAACAATTTTAGGCGAGACATAGCTCTGACAAGCACCGGGGTCAATAAGTATTGAAATAGAAGTGTTCAAGATCTTACCTTTTATCTCAACCATGGTAGCTTGATGGTCTGCCTGTCGGTCATCTAAAGCTGCATAAATCCGCAGGGTTCCATCTATGTCATCTATGGTCGATTCTTCTTGTAAGTTGTGCAAGACCCCATTGGTCTTGTTCTTACAATCTCGGGCATAATGAGGCCCTCTGCACTTCCAGGATTTGATCTGTATTGGGGTAGCATTGGTTCCCCCAGCTACTACTAGCATGTTAGCATTTGAAGCTGGTACGTATGGTTTCTTAACTGATTTGTTGAAGTTCTTGTTTGCTGGAAAACTATTGTTTTGTTTCCTGTATGGGGGTGGGTTAAACCCTGGTTTGCGGTTATTAGATAAGTTCCTAGACTTGTCTTTGTTTCTGTTCATGTTCTCTTTCCGTAGTTTTCCATGCTCATAGCAGAGCCTAACTTTCTGCAATGTGGTGTCCAAGGTTTTTGGCATGTCGAACTCAATCCTTTCCCAAAAGTTGGGAGGAAGACATTCCAACAACTATTGGATTTTTACCTTTTCATCCTTGATGTATGGTACATAATGTAGCAGATCTAGAAATCGGTTAATAAAAGCATCCATAGTCATGGATCCCATACGTAGTTCATGAAACTCTTTTAGTTTTCTGTCGAAGAATCTTTCTAACTTATATTTTTCTTGAAAGATTTTGCGGAAGTTACTCTAGTGTATCTCCCTTAGCTCATCTTTCTTGGTGTGTTTCAGATCTCTTCACCATCTGATGCTTTCCCATTTAAGTTATAAATGGCAATTTGAGCCTTCATCTCGCTTCAGTAGTTATGAACTCAAAAATATTTGCTCATACCCAACAACCATTCTTCAGCTTTCTCTCCCATGTTTAGTTCACCTTAATAGGTTGGGGCTCTTATTTTTCTGAACTCCCCCTGTAGGTTATCATCATTTCTTTGTCTCTTCCTGCATGGAGAAAGAGAACTATCACTGGAAGGGATGTGATGATCTCCTTCAGGAGCTTCAGGGGTACGCTTTTCTTTTTCTTCTTCTCTTGGGCTGTTGGCCAGTTTATGGTAAGGTTCCCTTTTGGACTTGTTTGTGGAATGAGTGGGTTTCCCCTGCGGGATTCCTCCTACCATATTTCTTAGTAATGCTTCATTTATGGCTTGCTATTCCTTTCTCTCATTCATACTATCTTCTCTAAAACTTCGCAATTCTGCTTGATGACTGTGTATGGTCTTCAAAATATCAGAATTTAGTTCCACCACCAGTTCTGCTTCCTTGGTGGGGGTGTTCATCTTTCCTTGCCGGTTGTCGTCTTCTTTAGTGTTCATGATCTGAACTGTTCTGTAAAAATTTCCTGTAAATTGCAAATTTTAAATCACAAGAAAAGTTTCTGTTAGTTAACCATATTTACAAACATACTTTGTTTTCTTTGCAGCAAATGTTTGGTATGCCCATTGGTCTCTTAATGTTGAAACTGGGCTCGATACCACTTGTAATGTCCCTAAAAATTGAAAATAAAAATAAAAATTATTAGGCTAGTTAAACACAACCTATTCCGGACATTATTTAAACTTGTGAAATGTGTCGTACTCTATCGTACTGCTGAATTGTCGTAAGTTGTTCTTACTTCTTACTTCCTTACTTCAATTATGATTATTACTCATGTTTACTATTTGTGCTTATGATGTCGTATTATTGATTACTTCGTGATTCTCATGGTTATGTTTTGAGGTGTATGTTAGATGCTTTGATTATGTAATTCATGATTATTTTACATGTGCTTACGCTGTATACTTGATTCTAACTTAACTTTGTTTCTGGAACCGAAGTGGGTGGAGTGGCGGGACTAGTTCTCCCATGTAACTGTATGAGAGGTAAAAATCTCTACTTCTCTAGCAGGCTTACTTAGTTCTGTTGAACTAAGGCACTCTTAATCTGCTTACGTGCAGGTGCACATAGTGATGATAAACTTATTATGGAAAGCGAAACGTTTGGCCGCTAGTGTTCATACTTGCTGCTAGTGACACCTAATGGTTGTTTATTATCATTCTTTACAGACTTGTAGTATTGACAAGGTCAATGCCACACCTATCATTGCATGACACATTTAGGTATTTTTAATGGCTTTTATTGTTCTTGGGGTAATTATTATCTACTGTTCATACCCTAGTCTATTTATATTTACAAGTTTATTTTACGATAAGTAACTAACTTAAACTTTTGTTTTATTCTTTTATAGGTTTTGCTATCGTGGGTTAAGACAAAACTTGGTCTTATGTATATCTAGCATACCATGGCATATTGCATATGCCATGATCTTAGGCTTAGAGTCTAAAGAGTTGATGCATAAGACCCTAGGGTTTAAAACCTAAGGTAAGCAATATACATGTTAATGTTGACCTTGTATCCAATTGGGGTGGCGAATATATATCATAGTTTATACCTATGCATATGATATCCTAGACCTTGTATTAAACCTTGGGTGGAAAATATATCATAGTTTCAAACTATGCACAAGGGGTTTAACACCATGCATACCATGGAGGCATTCGATAATACAATGCAGGAGAACTATAGGGAAGTGGGTTTGGGTATTGATAATGGGTAACAGGCTTGTGCCATTAATGTGCATTGGAGTATGTGGCAGTCCAAAATTAGGGCTTGGCTCACGATGGGCTTGGTCATTTCGCAGCTCACTGCTTACCCTTAGCTCCTGTGTTGTTATGGTGAATGCGACTTTCATTTGGATGACATGTATGGAAACTTGTGGCTTTTACAACATTTGTTGTTGGTTGGTAGCTTACTCCACGATTTCATACTTCTCATTACTATTGTCTTGCTATGGTTGCAGGTTACAGGGATGCCGAGGAGAGGCATGGTTCGTAGCTTTGAAAACAAACCGTGACAAGGCCATTCCTTTACGGTAAGCCTGTTAACAAGTTTACACTTGTCCTCTCTTGGCTTTCATGGTTGAGACTGATATTTATCTCGTCCCTGGTTGGGGTTTGCTTGAACACAACCCCACGAGTACCCACTTGGCATACTTTTTTCAGGAATTTCTTTTTTTTGGGGTAGCGGGGTCCGTCAAAAGTATGTCGAGTGGGTACTCATTGGATGCGGAATTACATTCTACATCCAACGAGCTCTCCCGATCGAAATTTGAGTAAAAACACGGGAATATATGTCGAAAATACAAACAAAAAAAGTAGTTTTTTTTATGATACCTATCCCCAAATTGATATTAAAAAAATGTTTAAGACCTATATGGTATTTCAAATTTAAAGCAATTTCATTGGCTAACACATGTTGACATGGAATTTGAGTTAAAGTTAAAAGGCCCATTTTGAGTTGAAATTTCATCTAATGTCTGAAATAAAACCGAGTTTGTAGGAAGCACATTTTGAAATAGTAAAATATAATACAAAAGTAAAATTAAAGTATGAAACCCTTGATGGATATTTATACATGAATTAAATTTACAGAAGTGAACTAGATGAACAAACCCTGGATAAATCTAGCATAGGAAATAACTTACAGCCTAGGGTTATAATTTAAAATGTAAACCCTAGAAGATTTAAAATAGAAAACAAACATATAGGGTTAGAATCTATCATGTAATAATTTGTCTAATTTATCCAGCATTTATTCTAGAAAATGAAATAGACAGTCTAGGATCTCATTCCTGTAAATTTAAGCTCCTTTAATGGCTGAAACCTGCATAGTCAAATAACTAGTATTAACAATTAATATGCAGATCTGACCTTTGTATTAGATAACCGAACCACTTGGGAACTACCATGTTCCACCCAACCATGACTCAGAATCGTTCCTGGTTTCAATCCGGATCCCCCTGAGCTAGTTCCAACATGTAAGTAGCTTAGAGCACCTAAGGTGAGGCTGTCCTAGTTTTGTATATCAGGTATGGATCATTTCTTCTTCTTCCTCTTAGGGAAATGTTTTCCAAGAACTCTCTTTTGAGAAATTTGCAGGCAGAATAAGGACTCCAAAAAGATAGATCGGGTCCCCAAGCCTTTCCTTGGCTTGAGACTTTATAGGCAGACTTCTCAGTCAAAGGGGCAGTTAAATCAATAATTGTTGCATTTCTTGATTTAACCCTTTTCATTTAATTTAGTACTTTTAATATTTAACTTAGGAACTTTTAGCTAGTTCCTAATTTGATTTATATAGGTATTATACTATTTAATTTTTTTTTATCTTAGTAATAATAGTAATAGATGGAACTTTTCCTTCTTTCTCATATTATTAATATTATATTTATATTTAATCTTTATACATAGCATGTATAAAATACGTAATAATATAACATTTGTTAACATTTGTCTTGGGGCATCACATATTGTGATCCTTAGACTTACGACACTTTCTTCATTAAGGTCATCAGGTAGATGGTTAGGTCTACTAGGCTAGGAAACTCTAAACATCCTTGCATGTTGGATTCCCTCGTATAACATGGTAGTTCTTCAGTACTTGATGAGAATACATAAATTTGAAATTTCATTTAATCACTTATAAATAAGTCTGATGAGATCAATATTTTTCTCGAGTCGTTTTCACGTGGGAATCATTAATTCTTTTCAGTAACTCCTAGCGCTTACCAGAGCCCATACTTAACGCTAAAAAGAGGGAGTTACAAACTTAATGCTATTCCAGAGCTCTTCGCTCAACACAAATGCTAGGATGTACTTGTATGATACACCTAGGGATACAATGTCCAAGGATCCGATGTTCCAGAGCTTATGCTCAACATCAACATGGAAGGCTCCAAGGTTTATGCCCAATACTTCCAACTTATCTTTTCATGTGTTCCAGAGCTTTACGCTTAACACAATTATAATTATTCATATGTTCCAGAGCTTCTCGCTCAACACAATTTTAATTATGCATGTGCTCCAGAGCTCCTCGCTCAACACAAAACATCTCATCAATAATGTGCTTCAGGGTCCATGGCCAACACAAACAAGCATATATATATCATCAACCATTGGCTTACACCCAGTATATAAAACAAATCATCATGTTCATATGCAATGGGGTCTTCGACCCAATATATCAAAATAAAACATCAAGATAACATCATAATCAATAGGCTCATGCCTATAAGTATTAGGTCGAAAATTCAGGATATTACATCTTTATAACCTATCATATGGGCCAATGTTGAATGAGAATTTGAATCATACTTACCTCTTCATTATTGGAGATATTTTATACTAACTTAAGTAAATAAAAATTGAACAAAGGTTATACTAAAAGGTCTAAATGAAATAACTACATAATAAAAATGAGAGTGAAATTTTTTTAATAGTTTTTATTGTGTTTGGATTTTTGTATAATTTATTAATTTCTTTCAATTATATTTGTTGAAGTAATTGTGAATCTTAAAAAGGGTTTAAATTTTGATGGTATAATAAATTGTAAAGATTTTTGAAATGATGTTTGTTGTTTGTCTTTTTAATTAAGTTTATTATTTATTGTTAAAATATTTTACATAAGTTTGTATATCAATATATGAAATTACATTTTGTTATGAATGGATATAAATGGAGACTGAAGTTTTTGCAAAGGTGCCATTAAAGGGCATTGTTTTTGTCTAGAGTGTTGGTATTTTCAATCCCCTAAAGAGGAAGGTCTCAGCCAAAGCACAACCTAGACCTATGTAAGATAAGGAGGGTTAACTGCAAGGATGAAGTGGGGTTTGTTTCATTTATTTGCAATATCGCAACAAAGATGTATCATACATATAACAAAGTTATGTGATATATAGAAAATAAAAAACATGAAACATCATGCATCACATACACAAAAATTTTAAGGGGTTCAATAATATTCATTCATATTCATCATAACATCTATAATACAATATACTTCATACAATTATATAGCCTTAATCGACAATTTGCGGAATGAACCATCGCAAAGTTAAATACATTCAAACCCACAATCCCATGGCTCGATTACATAGCCCAAAACACAGATCGATTGAGAGAATGTCCTTGGCCAAGACTCTAATCTTATGACTCTTCTTTGATTTGTTGCTTGCTTTTTTCACTTCTTATTCTCTCCTCTTAGATTCTTATTCTCTCATTTGTTTTCCTTATGTTCTTTATATAGCCACGAGAGTGGACCCAAAAAACTTGTATAAGCTAACTGTTTTCCACAACTTCCTCCTTATTTTGCACGTGATCTTCGATAGTTATGGTCATTTTCCAAAAACGGAGGAGCCAACAACATTAGCCAGACACCTCTAAAATCGTGTAATAGAATGTTGCCTAATTGGTTAAAGTTAGGTGATTTTGCAACATGGGTTGTCAAGGTTGGTAACATTTTAAATATGGCTCATGGATGAGTTCTCCATTTATTTAACATGCAAAAATATCCACCTTTGGGTCAAGAAATATTCAGTCTCTAGTATTATGAACCTTTTGTTGGATTTTAATTCTTGAACATCATTTTGAACACCACTGGTATGAGAGAAACATGCAATTTACCTCATTCCTTTATGTTTGTAATTTTATGCTCAAGGTCAAAAGTCTAGTAACATTAAATTACAACTTCCCTAAAGTTAAAAACATTTGCTACAAACCCTTCATGGTCCAGACCATATGCCCAAGATTTATTCTTTTCTTTTTTAATTATCCAATATGTCCAAGTAATGACAATAAACAATTGACTAGCAAAGGGTCTTATCATAAGAGGCTACATTGTTAATAATGTATCCAAAAAAGAACTCGTCTCATTTCTTGGGCACCATTGCTTCAATGAGACTTCCCACTATGTGTAACTATCCTTTTGGTACTTAACCAAATCTCTTATAAAAATGAATTGTCACCAATCACACTTACACAATAGAAAGATCTTGTACATTCCCATTGAGGTAATTTTAAAATTGTCATTTGAAGTGCTCTCAAAGTTCACCAACTTGATGCCACGTGTTGCTTCTCTTCACCACGGCAGTGTAGGAACATATGTTTTATTATGATACAGGGTGTAGAATATGGAGTAAGGTTGTGGTGAGAGTTAATTTCTCCATCACATTCCACACTCTACTTCAAAATATACACAGATGCATAAGTAAGGAGTGGGAGAAAATGAAATAAAAAATGGAGTAACCATGCCTACCCTCCCACATTTGGGTTTTACATGGAATATATGATATAAAGGTGGAAACATAGGAACAGGAAAATAATGAAACTGATGCTCCCACATTTTTCCCCACTCATTGATATAAAATGATTGTTATAAAATGGCTAAGTAATTAGGGATGGAGGAGTAGGAAACGACTTTAGAGAAAGGCAGACCTTTTCTTGAGTTTTAACCTACTTCCCTTTAATGCAGTGTAGGAAAAACATTATAAAATAATTTCAAATAAAAACATTTTTAGTAATTTTACTAAGAAACTTAGAAAGGTTTTCATAAGCAAAAACACGGTCTCAATCTTTTTCTCTAATATTAAGGAAATCATATCAGCAACACTCTCCATTACATCTCCTCTCATGGAAAGGACAATGTTATCCTTAGTTACAACATGTATGCTAGAGACAACACTTGACATGTCTACATCCTTCCACCAATAATCAAATGGGAAAGCCGAAGTATGCATCAAAATCTAGTATATCTATTGCATATGTATAATCATCACCACCCATACATGGGATGATATTATGGATTTTTACATTATGCAACTACAACAGAGCTCAACACAACTCTACTAAATACAACATAGCATAGACTTAATGATGGCTACTTTATTCAATATATTAGACCCAAAGGTGGGCTATTGCAATTGTGTTGGCATATATAAATAATGTTTTATTCCCTACTTAAGGATAACGTACAAGAAAAATGACTTGTATACTTAATAAGAAGGTTTTCTATGAGTCAACCAATATATATCATGTATTGTTATTTGTGTTGAACCATTTAAAAAATGACTCATCGTCTTCTTATGTAATGATTTCCTAAGCAGGCATGTATCATGATCCAACCATTTTTTCATTTATATGTGAAAAAATATACTAACTTAACCATAATAATCATTGTAACCAGAATATGAGGTGCATGGATAAACTAGAAGCCACATGGTAGATATGTAAATGTTTTGCAATGTTGTTACCATTTCTGAGTTTCTCGTGTGTACATTTTACCAAGATAGACTAAATTGAGTGAATCTAGAATGTTTAATGTCATGTCGGTTTGAAGTAAAAAAATAAAATTATAAGCAACATTATGATAAACATTGAATTCCATATAATTTTTTAGTTGGAGTTAACCTATAGATTTATATTCAGCCTCGAGGTTTAGTTCAAGTGGTCATAAGCCAGACATGAGATCTCATCCCCCAAAGTTGGGTATATCATGGGTTTTATTCTCTTGATCCCCTTAGGGTTGGATCCATAATTAGGTGCAGCAATTTACTGCATTTACTATCTATGAATCATGGAGAAGTATTTGGATGGTTTTTTGTGAGGTTTTTCCTTGGAAAATATATATAGATTCATATCCAAAAGAGAGATCCATGGATTCACATCTCAACCAATGGGGTAACATTGTTTTAAAGCTTAATTTTCAACCTTAGCTTGGTGTGCATCTAGTGTTTAATGTTGGATTATGATTGAGTATAGTCATCCATAGCTTGAGCATAACATTATATAACCTAAACATCTACTTTACATAGATCATATCTTCAATGCATCAGCACAAATTGGTTAAGTAATTGATAAGGCACAACACACTTGAAACAAGGCCACTTAAACCTTTAGAATGATTAATCCAAATTAGTTACGAATATAGAAAAATGACTTTACACTTATTCAAGTGCAATAGAAGTATGTTTATTTATTGACTACAAAGGAACTTATTTAAGACATCGGTTTGAGATTTCTAAACCTTATGTAACTGGGGGCATTGCTTACCTAAGGGGGTTAGTAATGTATTCTCTAATGCAATATTTCATTATGTTAGACCTTAAAAAGTTCTCATTGTGCTAGAGCATAATTGTTTTAAACATTTTGTAGCTCTCATAGCACTAAACCTATCTTCCTCAACCAACAATAATATTCTCATTGTACAAACCTTTTCACATTGTGTAAGTGCCCATTTGAATCCAAACTCTCTTTGCACTAAATCCTCAATAATTGTGTCATACTTTCTTTCATGGGATTCTAGATATAATAATCCAATGAAGAGATATATAGTATCAACATGAAATATAACTTGCATAAAATAAATTATGTATTGTTTAAGTAAGAGACAAGGGAGATTTATCCAAGGGGTTAGCCCAACCAACGACTGTCATCAATGTTGTTGGGCATTGATCTAGTTTAGTGCTAGAAAGTGCCCAGTTGGATTCTCCCTGGGTGATGTGCACACATCCACTCCAATAGGCTTACTACAGATGCCTTCCACAAACGAGGGAAATAATCCCTTAGGTTTTCATACAAGGTTTACCTTGGAGAAAAAAGATGTGGGCAATTTAATAAGATATGATAAGGAAATTTTCCATTACTCAAATTCGAATGGTACGTGGGAAATTTAAATATGTATCGACTCAAACTTGAAGGTACAAAATTCATGACATAAATGTTCTCTTTATTACTCCACAAATGACACTATATTTCCCTTTATCTATTCATAATTTATTTCAGTTAAAAACTTAAGCCTGCATCTACAAAACATGAAACGGAAATGAAAACTCAAAATTGAAAAACTTTATCCATGGAAGAACTAAAAGGTAAAGGATAAAAGGAAGGATGTTGGTTATAATAAAATATAAAATGGAGGGTGAATAATTGGAGCTATAGATGGTTGTCTAAGGGTGGTTGTTTGGTGAATTTAGTTTTGTAAGGTATTCTATTGCATTGGGTTTATTTAGCTCGTATACCTAAGGGAATGTTCATAAATATTAGGAAGTTATTTAGTTTCCTAATGATAGGAAATACAAAGAAGAAAAGTATTCCCTTAATAAATTGGGAAAAAAATTGTAAAGGAAAAAAGGAAAGAGGGTGGGGATTGAATAACATCCATAGTTTTGGTCAAGAATTAGCCACTAAATGATCATGGAGAGTGATATAAAACAAATTATTTTGGGATGAAAAAATGTATACTGAAGATATAGGTCCAAGATCAATGGAATATTGGTTAAGGACAGAGGTAAATTTACACAAAGGGGGCTCAATTATTCGGAAGGCTCTACTGAAAAAATTCCTATTGCTAACAAAGTGGCTGGTATGGAATGTTGTCAAAGGGATAAGACTTAGAGTTAGTGAGGATCCTTGGATGGCTTGTTCATAAATTTATAAGCCGCTATTAATCCCTTAAAAATGAACTACATGATTAAAAAAATAGATTTTAACAAATATAGTAGATGAGGCTACTAATCGCACTTGGAATCAACGATTGAAAACTAATACCCATATTAGTCAAGGTTAGTTGAGGATTGGAAAAAAATACATCCATTATCTAAAATGCCATGTAGTCAGACCAAGGGTCAAAGACGGTGATGTAATTGGTCAGAAAACAAAGTCATTTGGGTGTGTATTACTAATATAGGAAATGAGGCAAGAATGGAAGAGGGAATAAGTAGTGGTGGAAGTTAATGTGGAAGTTGAATAATCCTCTAAAAGTGAAGATATTTCTTTGGTTGGCATTATCCAATAAATATTGATTTGGTAAAAACATGAATTGGCATGGTCCAATGAGATGTATTCTTTTTCAAAGCAAATAAGAAGCAATGGGCAATTTTTTAATGCATTGTCCATTCATGAAAGACGTTTGGAAAAAGGATTTAGTACTAACAAATGGAGATGGAAATGGGAAGCAGAGAACATAAATGAGTGGTATAAATATAAAAATGTTTTTGATCACAAGGAATCACGTTGTACTATAGCATGGGGGATATGGCTAATGAGAAATGAAATGAACTATAGGAAAAAATAATTATCCCTTACAAGTAATCCAATGAGTGATATGGTGGAACTTTGAAACCCTACGAGAATAAAAGATCTAAGTGTCATAAAAATTTTAAACATAGATACTTCAAAGGATTTGGGATACTTTGAGGGAGAAAGTCAAGGACCCCAAGAATACATGGAGCATGTAGCATAATTTTCTTGACATGATCTTACTTGATAACATTTACAGCTACATTTGTCCATGGAGCAAATAACAAGGTTGAGCGTTCTATAGTTACTGATGAAATAATTCATATGGGATAAATGTATATAATGCGTATATATGGATTTTGGGAGATTTGAGGATCATAATGGAATGAGAAAGAGGAAGGAACATGTTGGAAAATCTAATGATTCTTTTGGATACGGAGAAAATAATAAAGAAAAAGAATATAAATGATTTTTTCTATTTTCTTCATATTTATAGAAAGTTTAATGAGAAGGTTGTTCATATTTCTAAAGAAGCCTTAATGCTCTCGGAAGGTATGATGGTCAAAGATGAACTAATTCAAGGAGAATCTCTTATAAAGGAGATCATAAATATGTATTGAAGTTATTTTATTACGTGTTGTAAAGTGACATAAATGTTAATAATTGAGAGTATGTTTTAGGTTTTAATCCCTCATAGTTTTTTAGGTAGGGCATATATAACCCCAATCTTTTGGAACACTAAATAACTAGACCATTTTATAGGGTTGTAGATTAGATTTTTTGATCTAAAAAATAAGGGAATTTTGTTTTTCGAGGCGTTGAGAAGTCACCATTTTATATATATTTGATTTCTTCTTGAAAAAATAATTACAAGCTTTTTTTCATAGAAAAAATACAAGGTAAAACCCTTGAACCAATTTTTCAAACAAATAACTACAGTATCACCTTACAATTTATCTCTTCCATCCATCATCATCATTGATTTATCCCACACCTCTTTCGTATATGATCATTTAACAAGTAGATTGTTTTTAGTCTCCTCCACTTTTTACAGGATGTACTTCTACTTAGCCCTTGCCATGTTTTTTTATGATAATTATCCTAAGTCAAAACTTCCACTACAAACTGTAAAAGTAATATTGTTTTTAAAGGATTTTTTTTCTCCTTTCCCATAAGGGTTTCCACTACCACTTATGATCTATTTCTTCTTCTTCCAAGAATTGAGCCTTCCTAAAGCACTATTTTTTATGATACAAATTCATTCTTATCTTTTTCTTTGATTTTTATGGAAATGTGTTTTAATATTTGTATACATTGATTCCATAATTCCACTCCTTGATCTTGTAACCCAATATGTTTGCATGTTTACATCCTTGATTCCATACAATAGAAGTATTGGAGTTCATTTCCTCTACCAAAGAACATATGTCTTGCATATTTAGAATGTTTATTAATGGCTAATATAACTTGAATTTTCCAACACATCTAACCCATGGATCCTCCTATACTCTTAATTTGGATCCATTACCCACTTTCTATGCTAACCATTTCCCCTCACCAGGAAGGCTTTAAATAGACCTTTCCATATAATGAAATATATTTTTATTGATTTCACTAGTGGCCTAATCCATTCCCAAATGACATGGCTTATCCAACAACGTCATCATTCATTTGCAGTTGCACATAAACACAAAAGAACTTAACAAATTAGTGTGCTAGTTGATTGATAAAATATAGAATATTTAGTACCATGTTGATTACATTATATAATGAAAAATATAAAGTATAAGCAAATCCATGATAAATAAATATTGAAGTCCACAAATATTTTTAAGTGGAGATCAGTTATGGAATCATATCCAAAAAGATAGCTCCAAGGACTCACTATCTCAATATCAAAGCATGGTGTTAGTCCCAGAGGTAGACTAGGTTGAAAATAGACTACGCCCGTGCATGATAGAGGATCAAATTTTATAGATAGTAGAGTTATATCTTGAAATCAACTTGAAATTGGTTTATTCTTTTAATTCTTTTGGTAATTAACTAAGTTATGAACAATCTTGCATATGCAAAACGACTTGCAGAGGAATTCTACAGAGTACATTGAAATAATAAAGGAAATGAAGGAGTATTTAACAGATGGAAAGCTTAAATGTATTCAGGAAGTGCCTGCAGGGAGAATTTCTTAAATCAGAACAAGACAAGGACGTATTGAGCTTTAAAATAAAGAATTCAGTAGTTCTTTACAGAATTGAAGGCGTTACATGAAGATATTTGTGAATTTCCAAGCAACAAGACATTCATGGATACAATATTGGCATAAAACTTCGTACACAACTGTATCTACACAAAGCTTTAAAGGCTATGTTAGAGGTAAACATATATTTGAATCTCTGTCATAAAATTCAACATTTAACCACAATAAAGCATCACTAACACTCAATTAAGATTAAATATGCCGCAACAACTTTATTGACCATCTCATGAACCCTCTCATATACAATGGAACAATATTACAGTGAACAAGAATAGAAGAATAACTCTTTGTGATACTCTATATCCTTAATCTCTAATAAAAACTAGTACAGGGACAAAGTATTCATCGACTCAACAACCTAGACATAAAACTTCTAAGCCTAACATTTCCAACCCTTTACAAATGAATTTAGGCTACTGTATATAGGCCTTTACTATAACTGAATTCAGTTTTAAAAAAAAAATGGTTAGTAACAATCTTTTGACTAGTTGCTTTTTACACTGATTTTTTACATTTACTTGAAGACACTTGGCTTTTCAATTTTTCTTTCTGGGCCCAACTTTCTTTCTTCCTTTATCTAACAATCGTTATCCACTCCTATGTACCTGGGGTGATATCATTGGATAATCTTGATGGATACCAACATGACTCATATTCTATAATACTTTTGTATATGCTTGACCTCTAGGTGGTAGAGAACCTCCAGGTGGAATAAAATACAACGGAGCTGCTTGTCCTAGAAACTATTGAGTACCTGTGGCATCTACTAGTTTCTAGATTGCTGGAATGTTGAACTTGAATCCTGACATGTTTCTTTCCTACTAGTTGTGATTAGGGAGGAAATGCTATTTTATGATATCTTGTTACCAGTTTCCAGTCTTTCCCCAGTGAGATCTGGTTTGCTCTCAGATTCTCTCATGCCAATTCAACTTCTGAATGTATTTCATATGATAGGGGTCCCAATTCTCTGTAAATGGTTTTAAACATGATCCATATTTGGAATATGGGTCTTAACCTGTCAACTGCTTCGTTTCCACTAATCACTCCTTCTAGTATCTCCTCTTGAGGCTCTTCATTCCTATTCTGTACGACAAGTGCTTGATACTCTTCTTTAGCATAAAAATATGTATTTCCATCCCTTAGTGATGGAATTCCTAACTTTATTATTCCAGTAAACATACTTTTGAAAGATGCAATATCATATTATAGATTGTGTGTACTATTCTGCATTACTCTTAAGAGAGTTTTTTTCAATAACATCTGCTTCACTATTTTAATCACCTAGGTTTTGCTGGTGAGTTGCAAATATTCTATTTGCCTCTTGCTTTTGCTATTAAGGTATTCAATGGTATTCCTGGTCTACTTTGGCTTGTCTGCCAATGTGATTTCTACTCGCTTCATTTATTCTTTTGTTGATTTATAAGTTTTCAATTTTTCTTTCATTAATTCATAGATATCCTATTTGTTCATGAATAACTATGCAATCCTGTCCCACAACTCTTGGTTGATTCTTCTGAGTAATTATTATCCCTGAGAGTCCATTACGGTAATGAAGTAATTTGACCTTTGAGGTCATCAATTTCTCTTTTTAGTTCAACACTATCATCTTCCTTCTTGTTGATGTCATTTTCCAGCTCAACAATCTTGTCATTTTTCTGGTTAATATAATATTCCAGATCCTTCTTTCTGGTGTCTTTGTCTTCCCCCATTATAGTTGGCTCTTGAGTGGTGTTATCTTCCACCATAACATCCACATATACCACCTTTGTTTTAGTTGGCTGCTCCCTAGGCTCTTTAACACTTTGATCTACTTCTTAAGGAAGTTGCACAACTCCTTGCATGTTTGTTGTTGTTTAAATGGGAACAATTGGGTCAATTGTGGCACCCTGCATCTTAAGGGCATATATTTGTGCTAGTAGATCATTTATCTTATTTTTCCTTATCCTCTACTAACCATTATATTGGACTACTATTGCAAGTAGCCTCTCTTTTTCTTGTTCAGTTTTCTTAATCTGTGTAGTTTGGACTGGGTGAACATTAAGAATTTTCAATTTCTTCTTCAGATTAGCTATTTCATTGTCTTTGGTGGATATTGAATATTTTATCTGAGATCCATCATCAAGATTTGACCACAAATAAATAATCTTTTCTTCAATCTCTTTTATGTTAACTTGCTTCGCCCTTGTAGTCCACTTCTCAGCTTTTAATAGTTCTCCAACTTTGTTGAGGGATTCCATCAATTTTTTTTATATCTTGGTCAATTTGACAACTTCTTCACAAATCATATCATTGGCTTGTTTGAAGAAAATTACTTTGTATGGGATTCCAAACTGGCTCCAATCTATTACATGCTCCCTCGCTCTGTAATGACAGAGTTTGGTGAAGATAGGAACCTTCGGTTCAATCACAACATATATGAAACTATTATCCATATGGCCAGCCATTGATATCAATCTCTTTTGAAGGGGTATAATATATTGATTTTTATCATTGAATGTCTATACACTTCCCTTCCTGATATTTTTGTATATTGACTGTAGATATGTCTAGATTAAGGCAGGATCTATTTGAGTTAATGCCTTTGCTTTTTGAGGAACTCTAAAATCCTGTGATGGGTATGGTATGGGAGTCTACCTAGAGCTAGTGATTGTTTTCTCAACTCAATTACTTCTCTATGTAAATTCTCTTATAGATCCTTTTCAACCAAGGCTTGAGTTGTTTCATGAGGTTCTGTTCTAGCCTTCTTGGGATGAGGGCCCTATTCATCCTGATCAATCTCCATGTCTGTACTTAATTCTTCAACTTTTATTTTTTAACTTGCTAACTGTTTTGTTTTGGTTTTCCTAGATAAGGTCTAATGAGCTTCCCGAACCTCCTCCCAACTGTCCTTATTTGCTATTCTCTACCACTTTATTCTGGGTGGAAAATCATATGCTAAGTTTTTATTAGCCAACCTTTGATTTGAAATGATCTTATGTGGATCATAAGGTCAAAATTTTACTTTTTCCAAGTTCAACTGTTCCAGGAAGGATTCCATGTATTTCAAGGCATTCAAAGATTTTACCTGGAAATACCTAGCTTCCTGAGGTACGTGGAATGGTCTATGCTTCCTAAAGTGTCTAAAATGTAGCTCATCATACATAGTCTTTTCCTGACATATTCCATTGACAATAGTCTCATGGTGAGGAATGTAGGAAACGCATATGGTTCACCTTCAAAACCATAGATCATAATCATTGTGTGGTCTTCAAACATGAATCAATCCTAAACTCTAGTTTATGGGTTGAATTGTAATAATTATTTTCCCTCTTTGAGCATCCTGGAAGGCTTCACTCCATGTATTATCACGTAAGAAACTCTCATTACTTTGTCTATGAATTCTGAATTATTTGTTCTTCTCAATAACAAATAATTGCATTCAAAAGCTGGGAGACAATGTCCCTACTCATCAGTTATCTTCATGCCTAAATTTTCAAAGTGTTTATAGTTTTGGTGGATGAATAAGAAACAAAGATATGATGGAGGTGAATTCTGTTAACTATTCATTTAGGGATTTATATAGAAAATTCCATGTATCCCACTTAGGGCAACCACTGGGTGCTGGATTTAGATGGTATAATCAACCTCACTATCATTTTTGTACCCCAATATGGTGCATAGAAATGCGATAGCTATTTAAGATGCTTCAGAGAAATATACAGTTTTGTATGGAGGGGTTGAGTGTGGAATGCCCATTGATGGCTCCATATGTTTTGACAAGATTAGGGCCTTATCAGATGAGTTCAAGGATTGGTAGGCAAGGGGCATATTTTTCTCCTCCATGGGTTGTAACTAGACTTGGTATGGAATGCAAGGCATGTTCTATAGGCTCTTGCCTCAATACCGCACACAACTCTCGAATGACCTGAGGACATGATAACTTTCTTAGTGGGGGGGAAATGGGTTGTACACCAACTAATAAATTCTGGGAAGTATACTGCATGCGAAATACGAACAAGGTTAGGTTTGAATACCACAACTTGTAGGGGTCTTGGTCTATAAAGGATAGTATTGAGGCTTCTTTAATGGTTGCATTTAGATTGGAGTGGGTTATGGATGTGTCGAATACATTGAATTGTTGAGGATATACACTCTCATTTCTGGTAGCTTTGGGATTAAGCTTTGAACTTTTGGGTTTCTGGGACATTTTGATCGTAAAAATTACTGGTTTGGGGAGAAATCAAGTGTATTGACTGGATTTAGGGTAGACCTCATATTTTACACAGATAAAAACTGTAAAATGATGTGGAGGCTTCCGAATTACCCAAGTTTATTTGACGTGGAGGCTGACAACTTGGACTTTGATTTGGAACCAGATGACCAGGTGTACGGGTGCGGAAGGTTCGAACGCCTGGAGCTTTATTTTACCAATTGACAATGACCCTAGTACTAACGATTTTTCTCATACGTCCATTGCCTATCCTTTGAACCTCTTGTCATAGCTTTAAACTTCATCTTCTTATGTATTTTAGCTCCGAAAAAGCTAATGATTAAGATTTACAACATTTTTATAAAATTCCTTAGTCTCCTTAGGGTCCACATTGAACTTCTCAGCACATTTAGGTGCCTCCATCAAACCCAAAATATAACTGTACTAACACATGGAAATACCATACATACACAATCATTGAGCAATGCGGTCACAATGTTTCTAAGTTTGATTTGACACTCTAGCATGGTGTGCATCTAACATTTAGTGATGAACTGATGTTGACTTATAGTGTATTGCTTAATAAAGCATTGTTAAATCTAAACCTCTAGTCCAGATTGATATCAAGTTCAATGTGTCTACACTATCTAATTAGATAACTAATAAATCATGACATGTGGCACAAGGCTACTCAGTTCTTAATAGTTGTGAGAATGGGCTAGTTTTCACAACATCCTTAGTACTGCACACCCGAGGAAGTGACTAGATGTATTCAATCACAAAAATAAAAGTTATAGGAAACATGGGGTCCATTCAACAATTTTTAAACCTAATATAGTGGGGACCATTTGTGTGACACCCCAATTTAATTAAGTATAAATAACCAAACATGAACATGATTGCTTATTTCCTCGAATGGGGTGAGGAACCTACAAGATCCCCCCCAATGCAAGACAGTTAGAGAGGGCAGGTGGCAATGAAATAAGAGGATGTGTATAGGATGGTAGGGAGCAATTAAGGAAAAGGGTAGATGGCCTTAATGCAGATGAGGGAGCGAACGATGTGAACCATAATAATGGAGGCTGGAAGCCTGTTTGATGGCAATGGCACAAACTCAAAGTGCAGGGATAGTTAAGGAGGACAAGTCTCAACATGAGTCTTCCTGAAATGAGAATGAAGCTCGTGAGAGAGTTGTCGGTGATTTTAGAATCTAATGGAAATACGAAGGGAGGGCACCAAATATCATTTCTTTTGTCCAAGGTTGGCATGTTGTTTTGTCTGCACGGTAGTCTTGAATTCTCTCAATCTAGAATTCATGGTAGTGGTTTGTTTTCCAGCAGTGGGAGGGTTATTTGTAGGAAATTATTAGTAGTGGTTTATTTGCTTGATGGTGGGAGTGCACTATGTCTAGAATTAATGGTGGCATTTCGTCTACATAGTGGTGGGAGAGCATTCTATTTGAAATTCACAGTAAATCGAAGTCAAAAGGAAAACTCTAATAGTGACACTGTGTAGCTTCTCCATGTGGCTTCCCACGAAAGAGACAACGCCTCGGTTCAAAGAATCAACATGGAAAAAAAATGCCCCCATTTGCAAAAGGTGAGGGAAAGCTTGTCAATACTGGATCGAGCACAGGTATGAGGAGAAACTCAATGGCCCATCCAGAGCGCCATTGATGAGGCTAAGGAAGCCATGCTTAAGAAGTCCAAAGCGATGTCAAGAAAGGAAAGCAAGTCAGTGGAAGAAAAAGCTTTAAGCCATAATGGGTCATCAAAATTCTCCTTAGTTGAGTTCTTCAAAACAACAAAATGAAGAAGGCACAACTCAAGTTGGTCATGAACACCTTAAGTTAGGATCTCACCAACACTTTAATGAAAATGGATGTCTTAGCTAATGTCGCAGATACACCCACACAAATTTCATTATCGAGGAAGGGAAAATCCATTAGGCAAGCCTAGGTTCCATAGTTATTCCATGTTGTCTGTTAAATGTTTAAAGGTTTTTTTAATGGGTCTATGTTTTGTTATTCTACCAATTTTTTTGTTTGTTTCAATCTCAAGTGACACTATCAGAGCTCTCATGGTTTCCCAAGTGGGAAGGATCCCTCTTTTGTTCTTTAGAAACTGTCATAAGTATGGCAAACCATATGACATATAAGTCTCTTTTGGAGCCACTTGGTTTTTTTCCAAGTAGGTGGCCATGAAAACTCTTGTTTTGTACTCTGTCATTACCTGTAAATAAAATTTTATGTAACAAAAAAACATGATTGATTATATATTAATAAAATCAATTAGTAAGTTATTAATTGAATATATAAAATTGGGAAAAGAGAATGCATTATGATTAAAATTAAGATTTCTTTAAAGTGGTTTAATTAACCTAAATATAATTAAGTGCATGGGTGTGACCACCTGTCATCCATCCAAAATCCAACCAATTAAGCCAAAAATAAACAAAATATGAATAAAAAGGGAACTGGGAACATATTTAGGGTCATATAGAGTCTGATTTTCTTTTGCTGATGGTGGTATGTTGTTTCTTTTTGGCGTGTCAGGGAGGAAAGGTCTGAAGATGTTAGGTTAAATTTATGTTTGTTCTGGTTGTTGGTGGGGTAGTTTTCTGTAGTAGTTTTTTATGTATGATTAATTTTGAGCTGTGAGAAGAGGAGGGACCTGGAGGTTTGAGGAGTAGTGTTGGTTGATATTTTTTTAGTATGGCATAGACTTAACTATTGGTGGCTCAGGGGCCTCAACGATTTCCAAGGAATCAGGTTGGGAGGAGAGTAGTCCGCCCAAGATTGTTAAAATTTTAGAGAGGACTTGGTCATAGTTTGAGGTTGCTAAGGTTGAGTTAGTTGTTGAAGGAAAACCGTAGGATTCAAACTAGTCTACCCATATATAAATTAAATCCTTGTTTTTTTTTTGACAAAAACATATATGTTTATATTCAAATCAGTATAGGAATAACTGAAAGATATACAACAATCCGATTTATAGAAAAATCAGATCCTTAAGGCCTGTAGTTTCCTGTACAATCTTGTCTGAACAATCCATTAGAGAAATAGTCAATAGACTCTTAAAAGCTTGCTTCTTAAGGAGGTAAAACTGAGGATGAAAGAAGGTTTACCGAAATCTCATTCTTGCTTAATACCATTAACTTATTAACATCCTGATCCGCCAAATCATTTAGCTCATGGAGAATATGAAATAACTCTAACTGATGAAAGGTCTTAGAGACAGAATTAAATATTTTAATCAATCTATCCAACCTCAAACTTAGACTCTGACTTATTCCATTCATCGCTTGGATTATTAACCGATAATCTCTAAAGACAATGGCTTCCTCAACTCCTTTTTCTTTCAGCTGCTTGATTCCTTGCCACAGCCTATAGGCTTCAACCATGTTGTTGGATTCAATTCCTATATTCCAGAAATATTCCACTTCTATTTTCTCCTCAAGACAAATGATGACCCCTCCTCCTCCCGCCATCCTTGGGTTCCCCTTTGAGGCACCGTCGAAGAACAATTTGAACATCTTCCCCTCTTTCATCCAGTTTCCAAATTGAGATTTATCAAGTCTTATTTCCCAAATTTCCAACTTCTTCAAGGTCAGATCTATGTCTACAACAAAGAAGTTAAAGGACTACATCCAATTAATCTCATTGGTTGTGAGATTGGATTTGTTTCTAGGAACCTGCGTGATCTTTATAACCTCTCCCATGAGGGCTTGCATCTTGGATACTATTTTCCCTGATGGTTGATCTTTTTTTTGGAAAATTATGTGATTACATTCTATCTGAAGATGCCAACAGATAATTTTCGGAAGCTTCATCCAACACTCTTTAATTCCTTTTTTCTAACCAAATCTCCTTTGTATGCCTTTTCCCAATTAACAAACCAATGCTGAGCATTACCAGGAAGCTCAATCTTGTCGAACCGAGGAATAATGAGTTGATCCCACACGGTTCTGGCGTAGGGACAGATAAAGAATAAATGAAAAATGGTTTCGGTGCTTTCACAGCACATTGGGAATCTAAATGGGCCCTCAATCCCTCTCCTTTCCATATTCATGCCAGTAAGAATCCGACCATGCACCAATGTCCAACAAAAAATATCAATTTTTGGCAGCATGGTGGCTTCCCACATGTTTTTCCATATTGTTGGGTTGTTAGCTACACTTGGGACCATCGAGTACACTCTCTAACTGCGTGCATAGGTGTACAAACCAGTGCTGCAGCCCCATCCATGTATATCCTTCATTCTTCTTGCCACTGATGCTACACATGTTAGATAGTCAAGAAATTGCTTTTTCTCTCCATCGAGCTCCACTGGACTCTTCCACATACTCCAACCGATCCACCGGTATGGAGGTTCAATGTCCCATTAAGATATATCCCACATCATGTAAATTCCTTTCCTTTCAGTCCATCTTCTGAATCCTGGAAGAGAGGGAGGGAGCGAATTCCCCATTATTGAATCCTGCCAAAGCTTAATCTATTTACCATTGCCTGGTATCTAGTGAAGGTCTTCTTTGAACCTGGGAAACTCCTTCTTGCATAGAGAGAAGATGAGAGAGCCATTCTTGTTCCCTAGAACAAAATCTAGATACCAGAGTCTCGGTCCTGAAAAGTATTTGTTCCAGATCACCTGAATTTTCTAGGAGGGATTTTTTTCTACCAGGTTCCAAAGCAACTTAGCTCCCATTTCCAAGTTTTGGAACTTCATATCTCTAATCTGGAGCTCTCCTTCCATCTGAGACATTTTAATTTTCCTCCAGCTGATAAGAGCAATTTTTTTTCCTCCACCTTTCTTCCCTCCTTGCCAAAGGAAGGATCTCAACATATTTTCTATTTTTTCTAGAATTTTGGAAGGAGCCAACATAATAGAGCACTGATAGAGTGGATAGCTATTAAGAACAACTTTTATCATTACCAATTTTCCGTCCAGATTTAACCAAACTGCTCCCCGGGAAAGAATTATTTTTTAAAATTTCTCAATCAGTGGATTCCAGTCCAAGCTCTTCAGCTTATTTCTGAAAATTGGTATGCCCAGATACTTAAAGGAGTGCCAGTTAGTTCCTCCTTCAATTTCTAGTATATGGGAGATTCCAAACATCTCTCTCGGGTTGATATTCCAGCTATAGATTGATCTCTTTATAAGGTTTAGTTTGCTCCTAGAAGCTTGGCAGTAGTAATCCAATTCAGTTTTGAATCTTCTGGCTATGAGCTGGATTTCTCCTCCAAGCAGTATTGTGTCATATGCAAATTGTGCATGATTGATGTCTTTTGTTCCTTGAGCCATACTGATGCTGATTAATTCTTGGTCCCTTCTTGCTTTCTCGAGTTGGAGACTGAGTACAGAGGCTTGGATTGCATATAGCAGAGGCGAGAGCAGGAAGTTTTGCCTCAATCCTTGCGAGGCTTGGAAAAATCCTGCCGCCCTTCCGTTAATAAGGGGGGAAATCCAAGGCTTACTGATGCAGGATTTGACCCAATTGATGAAGCTCAGATCAAAGCTATATCTTTCCATTACTTGGAGGAGAAATGAATCAAAAACTCTGTCAAATGCGTTGCCTAATTCTACCTTCACCACCATAACGTTTTCACCATTCCTCAGGACGGAATGAATTTCCTCTTGGACCAAGATTATATTGTCCTAGATTCTCTTTCCTGTAATGAAGCCTCCTTGGTTCTCTGGAATGATATAATGAAGGATATCTTTTAACCTCCTAGCCATTATTTTAGTGATTATCTTATATCCAATATTACACAGGGATATGGGGAGAAATTTGTCAAAGGAGTTCACGTCTTTCTCTTTGGGAACCAGTGGAAGAAAATATTAATTTGTGCTTCCATAGATTTTGTCACCATTTTATATAAATATTCCTGTACAATTTCCCAGCATGCTTTAATGAAAATTGCATTGAACCCATCTGGGACTGGCGCCCTATCATCCTTCATGTCATCCACGACATCTTTCAATTCTTCCATCGTGATTCTTTTTATCAGCCTAACGTTTTCCTTTTTTTTAATGATATTTGGAAGTAAGTCCATGATCTCATTCTCTGAGATGGTGCCAACCTCTGCTGAGTAAATTGCACTGAAGTGGCAGGTGGCTTTTATTTTGATTCTTCAAAATCATGAATAACATGATCCTGGGCTTGTATCTCATGCACAGTTTTATAATTTTTCCTTGACTCTGCCTATTTATGGAAAAATCCACTGTTTCGATCCCCTGCTTGGAGCCAGAGACATCTGCCTTTCTGTCTCCATAATTCAGCCTCCTATCTGGAGGCAGTGTGGAGCTCTTGTTGCAATTTAGTTTCCTTTTTTTGGTTCACCTCAGTGATCTGGATTGTTTCCATGGCGATCTGGCGAGCCTCTAGCATAAGCCCGACTTTTTTATTTATTTATTTGGAGTTTCTAGAGATTTTTCCCATTTCTTCAGTGCCTTCTTAACTCTATGTAGTTTTTCTTCCCATATGTAGAATGGAGAGCCTGTAGCCGGAGAAACCCATGCTTCAACAATTATCTTCATGAAATCATTGTGTGAGACCCACAGACAACTGGAACAGAAAGGTATAGGGTCGAGATTTTGGTCTTTCCTCATCTTGAGCATGACAGGTTTACGATCTAAACATCCAAACGCCAGGATTTTGGAGGAAGGGTTCACTCCCAGAAGGAGAAAGGAGTCTTGGACCAAAAAAAGATCCATCCTGGAAGCTATGTGCCCTGGCCCCAATCTCTTGTTATTCCAGGTGTATTTTCCTTTGGTTGGAATGACATCTTATAGACCCCAATCCAAAATAATTTCATCAACTTGCTCCCTTATAGGGTCTCTGACCATTTAACCTCCTCTTTTTTTCAGCTTTATTTAAGATGACATTTAGGTCTCTGGATAGGATGACATTTCCCAGCAGATTACTCCTTTCATCTTGGAGTAGATTCCAACAATTTTTTTCAACAAATGCAGCATGCACATAAATGTTAAAGAGTCTTACCTGGATATTAGATTCTTTCTGCAAAAGTGTAGTTAGAATCCAATGAGGGCTATGCTTGGTTTCAACTAAGTCGTATTTCTGATCATCCTAGAGCGTTCCTATTCCTTCGGAGGCTCCCCTGGAGTTGACTGCAGTTCTTCCTCCTTTCTTCCAAAAGGTTGCACTTACATGGAGAAATGTATCTTTCTCCATCTTGGTCTCCTGGATCAGTGAGATGTCTGGTTGGGCTAGTCTTATCAAATATTTCATAGCTTCTTCCTTGACTTTGCTTCCCAGACCTTTGTAGTTCCAAGAGAGGACCTTCATTACTTACTTTTAGTGGATGAGGGAATCCCTTTCTGGAATTGCCCTTGGTGTCGAGAGTTTTTGGTATTCTGGAGAAGTTTTTCCAAGGTTAATTTATAACCTTGCATTTTATCTTTGTAAGTGGCTTGCTCCCTCACTTTCTTGGTTGATTTTCTTCCTCTTTCCTTCTTCTTTCTTAGGGTATCCATCTCAATTTCCCCTTCCTCTTCTTCTTCTTCCTTGGTATCAGATTCATCCTCTGACTTTTCATGGTTTCCCCCTTCTTTTACCACCTCCGCTCTTGAATATCATTGGACCAAAGTAGCATTGTATTTCTCAGACTGTTCTGATAAGACAACTTCTTTTTTTGGATCCTTATTCTCCCCATTGTAGGATTTCTCCCCTATAACACTAGGTCCACTCTTAGTCTCGTTGGCCCTACCTTCTGGAGGGGCTTTCCTTTGTTCGTTTCCCCCCCTTCTTTCCTCTGCACTTCTCCACTTTTTTTTTGTCTTACTCTTCTTTACTATTTTCCATCCTTCCTCCTTTTCCTGTTGGTCCTCTTGCTTTTGCGGGCAGTTACGGTAGAAGTGCCCATATTCATGGCACCCCCTGCACTTGAATTGAATTTGTTTGTAGTCCAGCTTTTGGAAGTGATACCAATTTCCTACTATGAGCTTGATTGCCTCTGGTAATCCAGATTCTAGATCCACCTCCACACAGATGCAGGCACATGCATATTGGTCTTTTGGACTTGCCATATCGATATACCTTCCCAGTGCATTTCCAATTGCTTGGAGTGATTTTGGGTTCCAATAATGCATTGGAAGGTTTGAGAGCCTAACCCAAACTGGTATGACCTTGGGAATATTTGCATCGGGGTTGAATTTCGATGTCCAACCATTCAGGTAAAGGCCTTGCGGTCCCGTGAAAACGGGTCCATTTAAGAGGATTAGTTCCTTGTCCTCCTTAGATTCAAATTCAAATAAGAAATATCCTCGCTCGACTGAGTAAGATGCTACATTTTTCGAGATCAGGGGTCTCCAATTCCTCTGGACCCAACTCTCAGTGGTTTTTGGAGATGGCCATAGTCCAGTGAATTTCCCAATTAACACCCGATCTACCAGCGAGAGAGCCACACACATTGTGTCCTCTGGTGGTAGTGCAACAACCAGAACATCCTCAATCCATTTGACGAACTTTGAGGGGCTCCCTTAGAGATCTTCTTGATTTTCTCAGCTACAAGCTTCTCGAACACTTCTGAAAGAGGGGCAGAGGATGGCCTGAGTCCACCCTCCTCAGTCCCCATTGGGCTGCGTCCTCCTTTCTATCCCAGATATTGATCCCACTTCAGCCCAATGAACCGATTCGAAAGGATCACATATCACATCATGTGACTTGCATGCACTCAATGTTGCAACCTCTACATAGTCAGGTTTGCTCGATCCAGCTTGACGAGCCTTCCGGTGGATCCAGCAAGGGAGCACGAGCGCTCTCGACTTTCGAATCTCTGACTGAAACACACAGCTGGTTCGCTGCAGACCCAGTCACAATCCCGAATTGGTCTCACCTTTATGAACCAATACAATGGCTAAGCGTGAGTTGCATTCAGCCCATGCATGCAGAGGATCTCGGTCCAGGGAAGCTGCGCGCTTGCATGCAGGTATCTTTGCAGAGCCTCGTCCTTCTTTCTCAACATAATCATTTCGTCAAATCCTTGCTTATTAATTAATGACTAATTTATGTTTTATTATTGATAATAAAATTACACAAGTTAATTTTTAGCATAGTGGTTGTAATTTGGATTATTAGAGTATTCAACCCATTTTTATTTTATTGTTAAATAATCTTTTGTTATATTCTAAATCACATAGCATAATTATTCTTTTATTTCCAGATAAGCATGTAGGCATATATTTAAAATGATTAATAGAACACTTAAGCCTACCAATTAAAAAAATTAGAGCTCAACATTATTAAATTAGGGTTACACTTGTTTAGTCAAAAGACTCCTTACATTTGGTACTGGAGATCGGGCTCAAGTGCTTGCTTTGTAGAAGACCCTTGTTTAAATATATATATATAAATAAAGAGACATATAAATAGAGTAAAATTCTAAAAAATAAAATTAATTACACAATAATAAATTATTTACAAGAAATCCAAGAGCCGGTGACTCACTATTATGGCTTTCAATCCCGATCAACTACACTATATAATATGAATACGCAAAATAAATAAAATTTAAACAACAAAAAAATGCAAATATAAAACGAGTTGATCACTCACTATTATGAATTTCAATCCCTATCAACTAAACTATATAATATGAATATGCAAAATAAATAAAATTTAAACAACTAAAAAAATGTAAATCTAAGTTTTATATCTAAATAGTAAGAAGAAATTATAACCTATAACTTAAAATACATTTAGCTTAAATAATTATTCTTTTATTTCTATATTTTATAACCTATAACTTAAAATACATTTAGGTTAAATAATTATTCTTTTATTTCTGGATAAGCATGTAGGCATGTATTTAAAATGATTAATACAACACTTAAGCCTACCAATTAAAAAATCAGAGTTAAACATTATTAAATTAGGCTTACATTTCTTTAGTCAAAAGACCCCTTACATTTGGTATCTAAGATCGGGCTCAAGTACTTGATAGGACCACACCCCTCTTTAAATATATATATATAAAGAGACATATAAATATAGAGATAAGAAAATTCTAAAAAATAAAATTAATTACACAATAATAAATGGCTTACAAAGAAATCCAAGAGCCCATCACTCACTATTATGGCTTTCAATCCCTACACACTATATAATATGAATATGCAAAATAAATAAACTTTAAACAACTAAAAAAAATGTAAAAATAAAAGGTAATATGAATATGCAAAATAAATAAAATTTAAACCACTAAAAAAATCTAAATATAAAAGAAACCGGTCACTCACTATTATGGATTTCAATCCCTATCAACTACACTATATAATATAAATATGCAAAATAAATAAAATTTAAATAACTAAAAAATGTAAATCTAAATTTTATATCTAAATAGTAATTTTTTTTATAAACTATAACTTAAAATATATTTAAATTAAACTAAACAAAACAAAACTAGAAACACCCGTCAGCAGGGGCATGCCTAGAAAGGGGTGCCTTCGCTCACCAAAAGTAAGCAATGAAGGTCCTCTCCTGGAATTGCAGAGGTCTCGGTAGAAAAATCAAGGAAGAAGCAATGACAGATCTGATTTCTTTACATCAACCGAACATCTTTCTGATCTAGGAGACCAAGATGGAGGAAGCCGCATTTCTCCATGTAAGTAAAAAAAATTAGAAAAAAAAGAGGTAAAGCTGCAATAAGTTCAAGGGGCGCATCCGGAGGCATTGGAACACTATGGGATGATAAGAAATTTGAGGCTGTTGACATCAAGTACAACTCTTGTTGGATCCTCACCCTGCTGAGGCAAAAAGACACAAATACCCTGGTAAGAATTTTCAATATTTATGCACCCAATTCTAATGCTGAAAAAAATGTCTGCTGGAGTCTTCTTCACGAGGAAAAGAGAAACAGGTCTGCAAGGTAATGTAATTCTTGCGGGGGATCTTAATGTCATCCTTAGCCAAGATGAAAAGAGAGGGGGCTCCTTGGTTAGAGACCCCATCAGAGAAACTGTTGATGAGATCATCTTGGAATGGGATTTCATGGATGTTAAGCCATCTACTGGAAAGTACACTTGGAATAACAAGAGGATTGGGCCTAGGCATATTGATGCCAGACTCAATCATTTCCTGATCCAGGACACCTTCCTCCTGCTAGGTCTGATTATGTATTCCAAAATCTTACCATTTGGAGGATCGGATCACAAGCCTATACTCCTTGAGATGGTTAATGATAAGAATTTGGGCCCTATTCCGTTCAGATTCAATCCTTTGTGGGCCAATCAACTTGAGTTTCTAAGGATTGTTGCTGATTCTTGGTCTCCCCTGGTTACAGGGTCAACCTTCTTTGTATGGGAGGAGAAACTCAGAAGGCTTAAAAAAGCACTAAAATCTTAGGCTAAGTTGATCCCCTCTCCCATTTATAAAAAAACCCACGCTGCTCTAGCGCTGGAGAACCACCAGGCATGCACGGAGGATAAAATCATGGACCACAACGACATCCAAACTGAGATCAAGTTGCAATTGAACCTCCACGCTTCCTGCAGACATGAATTCGAATGGTGGAGATTAAAGTCTAGATGTAAATGGTTGAATGAAGGCGATAGGAACACTAGTTTTTTACACAAGCAAGCCGAGGCAAGAAAAAAATTCAACTGTGTGCTTGAAATTTAGTCTTAGGACAATCTTATTAGCAATTTCGAAGACATAAAGACTGAAGTGACGAGGCATTTCAATGAACTGTTCAACGCCCAGCCTGTCGTGGAAGACAACGAGCTCCTGAACCTGGTTCTTAATGCAATAAAAAATAGTGACAACGAAGCTCTAACATAGAGTATCACGCTGGAGGAAATCAAGATGGCCGTCGATGGTATGGAGGATGACAAATCTCCGGGTTCCGATGGGTATAATGCTAATTTCATAAAACTTTGCTGGGACATAATAAAAAATGACTTACTCAAAATGGTCAGCAAATCTCAGAGGTGCAGTAAAATTGGAGGCAACACAAACTTTGCCTTTTTGGCTCTCATCCCCAAAGAGAAGGAGGCTAAATCTTTTGACAGGTTCTGGCCTATTTCCTTGTGCAACATAGGTTATAAAATCATAACTAAGATAATGGCCAACAGACTAAAACACATCCTTCCTAGCCTTATCTCGGACAACTAAGGCGGATTTGTTAAAGGCAGGAAGATCTAGGAAAATATTATCTTAGTCCAAGAGGGTATACATTCTAGTCTGAAGAATGGCGACAAAGGAATGGTGGTAAAAATTGACCTTGCAAATGCCTTCGATAGAGTCAGCCATCCATTTCTCTTTCAGGTAATGTGAAAATTTGGTTTCGCTTCAGAATTTATCTCATGGGTCAAGGCCTGTATCAGCAAGCCGTGGATAGCCCCGCTAGTCAACGGAAGAGCTGCCCCCTTCTTTCATGCTTCGAGAGGTCCGAGGCAAGGTTTCTTGCTCTCCCCTTTGCTTTATGCCATCCAGGATTCAACTCTAAGCTTTTAGCTAGAATATGCCAGGCATGAACAGGACCTACCCGGAATTAGGATGGATAGAGGCACAAAAGATATCAATCACGTGCAATTCATGGATGATACTATCTTGCTTGGAGGAGCCAGTCAAATTATAGCCCGTTGTTTCAAGACTGAACTGAACCATTACTATCACGCCTCCGGAAGCAAAATCAATTTAAGGAAAAGTCAGATCTATGGATGGAATATAAATCCTAGGGAAATGCTAGATATTACTCGGGTTCTCAATATGGATGGAGTTGTTGCTTGGGAGTCCTTCAATTATCTAGGGATCCCCATTTTCAAATCCAAACCCAAGAGCTCAGCCTGGAATCCAATTGTGGAAAAAATCAAAAGAAAAATCAAAGGATGGGGGTTACTTTGGTTAAATTTGGCTGGGAAGGTAGTCTTAATAAAATCTATCTTGAACAACTACCTACTCTATCAGAGCTCTCTTCTAGCTCCGACCAAAATAATAAATCAGATCAAAGGACTAGTTAGATCCTTTCTTTGGCAGGGTGGCAGTGTTGGGGGAGGCAAAAAATTTGCATTGGTTAGTTGGAAAATAATTAAATTGCCCAGATCAGAGGGCGGTCTACACATCAGAGATCTTAGAAATCAAAACTTGGCTATGGGGGCCAAGCTGCTCTGGAACTTGCTCACCCCTAAGCCCTCTTGGTGCAGTCGTATGCTGAAAGCTAAATACTTCAGAGGCCCGAGGCTCAGATGCCTTGATGGAGGCCACGTGACTCAGAACAGATCCTCAATTTTCAATATTTGTAATAAGGCATTGCCACAGTTCAAAGATGAATTGTATTGGGTCCCAGGCAATGGGAAATCGATCAATTTATAGCATGACATGATTCTAGGGAAGACACCTCCTCAAACTCCACGATTGCAGCATTGGATGGTTGTGATGGGGGTGAATATGGTCTGGGATATATCCAATTGGGAGCCCGAGGAATCAAATCACTGGGCCGGTTGGGTATTGCCGGAGTGCCCTGAAGATTTAGAAGCTGAGAAAACTCTGTTATTCACCCATTTGGCTGGGATAGCACTGACAGCCAAATCCCGGAAGGATCGCCGTGGCTGGGGAAGGCATTCTGGTAGCTACTCAACATCAGAAGGATACCAAAGATTTGCAACAAACTATAATGTGCCTATCAATCCACAAATTTGGAATTATCTTTGGAAATGCAGCACGTTGCCGAAGATTGAAATGTTCATTTGGTCATTGATGCATGAGAGAGTGCTCACTGGCGAGAATTTGGAGAAAAGAGAACTCGCTGGCCCATTTCGCTGTCCCTTATGTGTTGAGGCCTTTGAAAATATCAGCCACTTATTTTTAAAGTGCCCCTATGCCATTTCAGTTCGGAAAGATGTGTTGAAGCGTTGGGGAGATGGAGTGCATTTGCCGAATGAAATTCATGCCTGTTTTCTTAATTGGGAAAATCTGTATCAAGGTGAGCTGAACCAGAAAAATGGAGTAAGAGCTTGCTGGTTGAAACTCCCTAAGATAATTTGCTGGTGCATATGGAACGAAAGAAATCACAAAATATTTCAGGAAAAGATTTAGTCAGCGTGGAAGACAGCTATCAAAGTTAATGCTTTGTTCGGGGAGGTTGTCAATATCTCAAAGATCCCCAATAATAAAGGCAACCTGACGGACAATGAAAAAAATTGGATGCAAAGTCTTAATATCATGGCTGTAAATAATGCAGCTGCTAAAAAGTTGGAAGAATGGGATATCAGGATGGATAAATCTCAGTTTGAGAATTGGCTAAGAGAAAGGAAGATTTTTAAACTATTTTTTGATAGGGCTTCCAAAGGGAATCCGGGGAAAGTCGAGGGAGGTGGAGTCGTTATTGATCAAGACGGGAAGTTCAAGTTTGAATACTCCTGGAACATTGGTTATGATACTAATAATATGGCTGAGGCTTACAGGCTCTGGCAAGGTCTCAAGCAGCTGCAAAAGAAAGGAGTGGATGAGGTCATGGTTTTCGGTGATTCCAGGGTAATTATTCAAGCATTGAATGGGGAAAGAAGGGGCAAGAATGAAAGGACAGCAAGGCTGATTAATAGAATAAGGTCCAAGGCTCAAATGTTCAGGAAGGTTAATTTTTTTCATATTCTTAGGGGGCTAAATGTCTTGGCGGATCTTGCAGCCAATAAATCTATAGCTGTAGATCTCAATGAACTTATTGTCAACTCGGTTGTAAGCATTGATATCCCTCCTTAGCTCTTTTGTAGGTTAATCGATTGGAGGAAGTAGAGATTGGGATGCTTGGTTTTCGTTTCAGCGATCTCTTTCTTGAGTTTTCAATATAACATAACTGTTCTTGTTTAAAAAAAAGAGAACATACATAAGTTTGCTAAAAACAATGCAATGTAATAATCAAATTAATACTTTGCAAAAGTGAGTTGCTAAAAACAACTCAATGAAAATCTTAATTAGACAACAACTATAAGGAGAATGTAAATGCAATTTAAATGTTTATTAAGATCTTAACTAAAAAGTTTGTAGTAAAAAATGCAAAGAGTGATATAATATGCCTAGATCCATTCTATGCTAGAAAACATAGAGAATGATATAATCTGTAGAAATTACATGTCATGTTAATCAATTAATCAATTTTTACACAATTACTCTAAGCACGTTTTGTGAGGCTTTGTAAATTTGAAATCTTTATGAAGTAACAATATTATTTTGTAAATTTATTGACATTATTATTATTATTTAAGTTTCCAAAATGATTGACATGTAAAATTATTTGAATTCTAATATGTATTGTAATATTATATGCATCCATGTCTTGGAAAAAATGCACATAAGATATTATCCGTTACCATCTTTATCTGGCACATATTTTTTCTTTTTTTCTTTTTTTCTATTTTTCTACTTTTTATGTTACCTTTAATATTTTTTTTACTTCCTTTGTTTCTAATCCTTATATTGACTATAATAATTTATTTTTACATCTTATGTTTCTACTTCCTTTGTTTCTAATTCTTATATCCTTTATAATATTTTATTTTTACATCTTATGTTTATACTTCCTTTGTTTATAATTCTTATATCGACTATAATATTTTATTTTTATATCTTATGTTTTTACTTTTTACGTGGGCTATACTAATTTTGTTTACTTTTTAATTTTTTTTTTTGTAGATACACATGAATTATTGTTGCACTTGAATATGGGTTTGGATATGTCATCATTTTAATGGTAATGGGAATTCAACTTAGGATTAGTATTTTTTTTCTTTCTATTTTTCTACTTCTTATGTTACCTTTAATATTTTTTTAACTTGTTTTGCTTCTACTTCTATGTCCCTATACCCACTATAATATGTGTTTTACTTCTTTTGTTTCTAATTCTTATATAGGCTATAATATTTTTTTTTACATCTTATGTTTTTATTTTTTATGGGGCTATACTAATTCTGTTTACTTTTTACTTTTTTACTTCTCATATTTCTAGTTTTAATGTTAGCTATGATATTTTTTTTATATCTTTTTTTTACTTTAATTTTTTTTTTTTGCTTAGACTTATAGTTAGTTATCAAATTTAACTATTACTTGGATGTAGCTTGGGTGTTTGGGAGGAATGACTTTTACCATCCTCACCTTGAGGTTCAATTCTCTTAAGTGACATGATGCTCTTGTGGAGCCCTTTGTAATAAATGTGTTATTAATGCTCATTTGTAATAAACGTGTTGAGTATATCATGTTAGAAACATTTCTAAATAGTTATTATTTGAAAATATTTCTTAAACGGTATAAAATTTTAAAATAACTACTATATCATATAATTAATAATTAATAAGATAATTTGTATTTTTAAGACTCTTATATGCAATCCATGTAATAAAAAACTATCTTGCAAAAAAAATTCTGTGAAGTAGTAAAAATGTTCGTTAAGGCTAGCTTTTGGCTCTTTGGTTGATTCTCTATTTTTCTAAGCACCTTTACAATGGTTTAAGGATTTTTAGGGATCCTAAATTCATCATCGACTGTTATTGCAAATAACAATATCCACATATTCTCGTGGACGATCTCTCATCGCTAGCTGATCGGCTCCTTCAAGGACATATCTTTCTCGCATCATGTTATGGCGGGCTCCCTCTCAAAGAGGGCCTTAAAGGCTGAAAATGGTTTTATTTTTTTTTAGGAAAATTGGGTTGACAGAGTTCTCTACTGTGCGGGGAGCATCCCAATCTTTCTTCTTTAAGTTCCGTTGCTCTTGGTTTTTACGTAGCTTTTTTTTCCACATATCCAATTTTTTTTTTACCACTTTTGTTCTGGGTATTTCTTGAACACTATTGTGGTTTCTTTATTTCGGACCCTCAACTTTCTTTTGGAGTGCCTCTGTCTACATCTTTCCATTCCATTTGGTCTATTTGACTTTTGAAGATTACCAGAACTACTTATGGTATTATGTCAAACTTTCATATACTTTTTAATATGAAGTATAGTTTTTTTCTTATTGAAAAAAAATTGCACTGATTTCACCGATTAAGTATTTCTTTTAATATGTTATTTAATGTTATACGAGATTTTGGAGAGAAATGATGAGGCGCGACGGCTCCTCCGCGGCTAGGGCCAAACCCTAGCCGCCCTGCGTCCTCCAGGCTGCGTGCGGCCCTGCGGCTCTTCCTTGCGAGTCCGTTGAAGCTGCATCCTCCGCGTCCAGCAGTGCTGCGCTCTGGAGCTGCGTTTTCTTGCTGCGTTTTCTGCCTTTCTCATCCGCGTTTTTTGCTGCGTTTTTCGCCATGCATTCCTTCGGTGGTCGGGCCATGGATCCAGTGGAGGCTTTCAAAGTTCTTGTTAGATCTGCAGGCCCTAGGGCAAAGGCCTCCCCTCCTGCCAAGTTTGTTAAAAAGATGGAAGAGATCCCTTCTGTGGAGCTCTCCCCTTCTGATCCGTGCCGCATGGCCCTTATGCTCTCAGAAAAATCCCTCATTGGCAAGTTCACTGGTCTGTGGCCCAATCCCAAAGCAGTGGATCAATGGATAGCAGAACGTTGGAGCTCCCTGGCGCCCTCCCATATCTCTCTTTGTGCTGCAGGAAGAGGGTATTTTGTGTTTATCTTTGAGAACAAAGAAGAGCGGGATCTAATCTTCAGATCTGGACCATACTTTATGGGATCGAGGCGGCTGTTCTTAGCTCCTTGGTCTCTGGATTTCAATCCTGAAGCAGAGATCACGGCTGCCCCGGTATGGGTCCGGCTCCCCCATCTTCCTCTTCATGTTTGGGGGAAAAGCTCCCTTGCTGATATAGGAAACAAGCTCGGCCGTTTCCTGGATAGCACGGAACCTAAAGGGGATCAGTACACCTGTGCGCGCATCTGTGTTGAGGTCAATCTCGAGAAAGGGCTCCCGGAAGCCCTTCATCTCACCCTGGGCGAATGGAGTCACATCCAAGAGCTGGACTATGAGCATATTCCCTTCAAGTGCCTCCGGTGCCATGTTTACGGTCATTTCGCGAAAAGCTGCCCCAAAGCCCCGGTGACGGTGGCTCCTCCCCCGGCCAATGGGGTAGACTTCCAGCCAGTTGCCAATAGGCGAAGGGCTCCCCGGAAAAAGGACTCCAAGTTAGACGTGCCCACCGCCGAAGAATCTGCCCCAGCTAATAAAAACAGATTTGAAGCCCTTCAAGAACTTGATGATCAGGAACCAGAAGCAGAAGTAGCGGCTGAAGAGACGTTGGAGCTAGGTTCAGTCCAGGAAAAGGAAGCACCAGTAGCAGAAGGGGTTTCAGAAGCGTGTATCCCCCCTGGTACCGCGGATGACCCCACGCCTGAGTCCCTTAGCTCGAAGAAAGATCCCATCGATTTGGGCGGCGAGACCTCAGCCCAGGTAGGGCTGGCATCCTTGGTCCCTTCCACAGAGGAAACCTCCGACTCTGAAGACTTTTCCGCTCCTTCTCCTCCCCTCACCAGAGGACGCAAGACGAACAAGGAATGCAGAGAAAAGGAAGCAGCCTCAAACATCAGTGTGGGCTCTCAGAAGAAACTGGATCCTTTCATTAAAGGACACTCCTCTCTGCCGATTTAATGCTATGCTTCTGTATTTTTCTCTGCTCACAATTTGTGAGAGTCTACTCTTGTAAGCAGTACTTTTCTCGAAATAGCTACAGGAACATTTGGGATTCATTTCTCAAAGATCTTTTAAGAAGACTGACTGTTTTATTTGAGGCCAGCAGCCTTCTTTTTCAGAATTTCTCCTTGTAAGCTTGGCTGGGCTACAACCTTTTTTAAAAATTTATAAAATTTTTCTGTTTCTGTTAAAAAAAAAAAGTATTTCTTTTAATATAAAGTATAATTTTTTTCTTATTAAAAAAAAATTGGACTGATTTCACCGATTAAGTATTTCTTTAGTATATGTGGTAGACTCTAATTAGTGAGAGTGATATGACTCGCTCAGACGGTTCACCATTGTTCCCTACTTGCTTAGTTGAAGTTGAACGCCTCCTTGGGCTGTGCTAACACGACCTTGTTTCGGCTTGCCAAAACTTCAAGTTTCATCGGTGCTTCAATAAAAACAAAGTTTTGAATCCACAGAACATGAAACGCTGAAAGTTCAATTGCTGACTGTTGATGAATTGTCATTGATGCCAACATGGACTTGCAGTGGCCCCACGAGATGTCATTGATGCCACCAAGTCCCACCTGCAGTGCCTTGATCCCTTACAGAGTGGGTTTGTGCCTTGAAGCACCTTGTACCTAGTTGACAAGGTCCTTGTACCCACAAGGCTGGATCTTGATGCCACCACCTTGCTGAAGATGTTGAAGACTCTATTGATGACGTTGAATACCTTGGAGATGGTTCTGAAGCCTTGATGGATGTTGGAGAAACCCTAGATGGGTTAGAGAAGCATTAATGACCCATTCTGTGGTCATTCATGCTATGATGATGTCATGGTACCTCAGAAGAAGAGCTAGCATCCCCACAGAAGAGATCTTGACCCTTGGAGGTTTCCGGGTGTGGTTGAGGTAGTTGTAGAAGCCCATGAAGCCTCTGTCATGGTGAAGAAGTCTTTGGACCCACATTTGTTGGATTAAAGGTCCTTGATGACTTAATGAAGACTTGGAACCCTTGATGATGACCTTGATGCCCTTACAAAGATCATGAAACCCATTGCTTGTTCTTAACATGGTTAGATGACATGCTTGAAGCCCATGATGGCACCTTGCACATGGCATATAAATCTCTAATGGCTTGATGACCAATGAAGATGATGGTTGTCTTGGAACCCACTCTTGAACCTTGGAGGAAGCGTTGATGATATGGAGCCCTTAAAATCAATAAAGAGGTCTTTGGTACCGAAGGCTATCCTCTGGTGTGGTTGAGATGGTGGAAACTTGGGTTATAAACCCACAAATATGTGGCTTTTAAGCATGAAGAGAAGACGTCTTCAATGAAACTTTATGACACTTAAAGAAGCCTAACTTTATCCAAGAAGAAGGGCTCTTTGATGATTCTAACATGGTTTTAAAAAGGGATTTTAATGATGTAAAACAACCCTAAAATTAGCCCTATCTCCTTATTAAATGGAGATCTTAATTAATATTAAATTGGCCAAAGTGTAAACTTGTCTCCATAAAATAATCCAAAAGAAAAAAAATAAAAAAAATAAAAAATAAATTTTTAGAGCAGGTTTGCTCCAATTAAACTCAAAAATAAATAAAAATAATTTTTTTTTATACATGTCGGCTCCAATTTTTTTTGGAAAACCAGTGTAAATACCCCATCCGAAATTCATTTTGCATGTGTGAAATTCGGAGGAGCTTTGAAATTTTTGACTGAGGTTCAGATGTGGCAGCAGCAGGTTTGGAGGTGGCAAGAACAGTTCGAATTTTTTGTAACAGCAGACTGAAGTGAAGGTGCAGACCCGAAATTGCAAAGGGTAGAAATAGTCCCGAAATTGCAAAGGTTCAAAACAGTCTGAAATTGCAGATGATCCAAATCTTTTCTTGGGGTTTTTGAAGGCACTTCACACTCTTTTTGTAGCATGCACAGACTCGAGCTTGAGGGTGAAGTCAACAGTCCTCTTCCCTTTTCATTTGCAGCAGTAGAGGAGTAGACCCAAATATTTGAAGGATAACATTTTTGCAGCAGTGGACTTGTTTTTGAAGGCTCTCAGTGATGGTTTGAACAGCAGCAGCGGTGGTTAAAGGTCTCATTTTTTATGAATTTCGTGGACTCAGATGGCAGTAGTCTAAGAAAACAGACCCGAATTTGAATGCATGAACAATTTAACTCCTATGCTTAATAATGATGATGATAAGGCTTGGATGATGCCCTAGTTCCAGGGCTAGGTTGCATACATAGTCCTATTTTGTGGTAATTAAAGTGATGGTCATTGCTACAATGATTTTTTATAAGACCAAGTCATTTCATTTGGGTCTTCTTCCATAAAAAGTTTGAATTTCATTACAGTCATACTCAGGCCAAGAATGAGTTTTGACATGCACTTATACACAATGATATGATACTCTTTATTGATTATGTTTACAAGCAGCAAGAGTTTATACTTGGCATGAGTCTTTCACATGCTCATTCAGCCTGAGCTTGATTGGTGATTCATGCCTTTTATCAATAGTCTGTGTTTTGAAGCTTTTCACAATCAAGGTATGAGCTTTGACATGCACTTCTTGCGAAGTATACAGTACAGTAATAAGAGCATACAGTAAAGAATTGATTAAGTAATTTGAAGTGGCTAAAGGTGATGTGGCTTCCACAGTCCACAGTTCGTAGTGCACACAGTTGACTGTGTTGGATTATACACACAGTGCAAGGTATGTATTGTGAAGAGTGATGTGCAAACGTGAAGTACACAATACAGTATTGAAGTGTGCATTCTGTCCTAAAAGCACACACAGCTCTTATGATGAGTGACATGGTATGAATAGTACATTGAGCAGAGATGACAAAGTGAAGTATTGATTGCAATACATCTATGGCAAGTTGCTAAGTAAAGGTAAGATCAGTAAAATGATGTTATACATGGTAAAGTTTTGATTCACAAGGATATACAAATGTGTATTGCAATGATGAACAGTTCTTGAAGTAATGGGCTCAATGGTATGCAAGAAATGTTTGTGAATGTGTGCAAGAATGACTATGATAGAATTCTTGAATTAGAACAAAGATGATTGACAAGAGACTGGGCAGTTATAGACCCACTCATAAACATTAGTTGCTTGAGTACTGGGTTGTTGAAGAATTGTTTTTGAAAATAAGTTGGATGGAAGGCAATTGATTAAGGATGCAGACTGATGTACTTGATGGACAGTTTGAAGAAATATGTGGATAAACAGAATGCTAATGAACATGGACATAATGTTGATATGACAGAGATTGATGGTGTATGATGTTGTTGCCCTCTCTCACACTGGACCTTTGATGCTTGAACAAGTGATGGAGTCTTCCACAACCTAATAGAGCTTTGATGGTAGTAATGCCCTTGGAGTCTGTTGTAGCATAAACAAGCCTACAGTATTGACAAGCACAGTTTTGAGTATGGTATGATGATGTACTCTTCTTGCAAACCCATTTAGATTGAAGTCATCTACAGAAGATGTAATACTTAGCCAATTGAACCTTGAATACTGAGGTAAGTCCTATGGTGATGATGATATGTTGATATCATGCATTGTATGATGATGAAGTTGCATACCTTGAAGTGATGTTGAAAGTATGCTATAGTATGCATAGTTGAAGTCTGATTAAGATGATAAAAGCCCTATGATGATGTACACTTATTTGAAGATGATGATGAGCTTGATGCTTGAACAACATAAGAGCAGACTAGATGATGGGCAAACCCTTGTGCTTGACATGAACCTTGAATAGTACAGCTGATGATCAGTGATAGCAGCTTGACAATGATTGCTATGATGTGACAGTGAAGAAGAAGATGAGAGTGATGAGCAGAATAGGATGAGTAGCAACATAACCAATTGAAGAAACAGATGATGTTGATTTGACAGTGAACTTTAATTGTAAAAGCAAACTTGTCTTGCATTTGAGGTTAGGATACCTCAAACCCTTCTTAGTAGGGTCTAAGAAAACCAGGTAGGGTCCTGGATGAAGAGTAAGTGCTCTTTGTATCAGTAGGTGCTGATTTTACTTTACGGTTGTAGCCGGACCAAAACTAATACAAAAAGATTACAAAATTATATGGTGTTGTGTTCTTTTGTGTTATGGTTCTTGATGATTCAAATGCTTATGATATGTGAATGATGAAGTGAAAAATGTTTATGAAATGATTATGAGATTGGTAGAATAACGAAATGATGAATTGGTAGTTAATTGTGACAAGTTATGAAAAGTTGTAAAATTGGCTTTACACTGATCCACCCCTCTTAGTCTCTAACACTAACATCAATAGAGAACAAAATATGCACGACTATTGAATTACAAAAAGCTTGCAACCAGTGTGAACGCTAATCAGAGTGAGGCAACGGTGCTCCAACATAACCTTCTCTAGTTGTCAACGATGGCCAAACTTTTTTCTCTGAACGAGAGAGACATGAATATGACCATTTTAAATGTACAACACGTTTCACTCCATTAACATATGTGATTGTTTTGAGCGTTTGGTTTATATATAAAAAAAAGGGTTAGTGCAAACTTTGAAAACGAGTTTGTTGATCCCAATAACATGAAACTAGCACAACAAGGAATATATTACACACAGTTGATTTTTGGGAAATAAAGATCCCTTCGTGTCTTTGTGCATGCAACTATGGAGAACAATTCAAACCTTTAATGCACCTTGCATGGTGCATGTATACATGCAGTAAAAGTCCTCGATACATGCAGAAAAACCCCTCGATGAGGAGACCGTCCTCAATAAGCAAATCGACAATGCACAAAAACTTAGCAAATCGTCCTCCGTCTTCGTTAAGAAAATCAACTATTTGTAATCAAATTATCATGCAACTTGAATTTTAATTGTTGCAGGCGTGAACAATTTTTGGAGAGCTCCATAGCCAAGCGTGGCCCTTGTATTGTGATGCACATCGAAGATTGAAGCACATAGCCAAGTGCGACCCTTGTATTGTGATGCACATTGAAGATTGAAGCATATTGCCTGCCAAAACATTTCAGAAACGGAGAATGTTGTCTTGGGTTTCTGCATTACTCGTGATTCAAGAGTGGTGCTCTACTTTTATCCTGCAGATGAGTCTCCTCGCTGCACTAAGGAGGTAAACTGCGCATTGACAACAACATATTGCACCATAGATTGTCTACGACTTATAAGCATTACAATTTACAAGTTATATATTGTATTCTTGGCAACAAACCTTAGACGGTTGACATTCTGGGCACTGCTTTGGAAAGCTGAGTATGCATCCAATGAACTGTACCCTTCAAGTATGAGAGCACACACTTGGTAACTGTCTAGTGAATCTGTTTGAACCACATTCTTTCGCTTGGTCCAACACAAAGAGCTTTGTCTCTTTACAATTTATCAAAGTTGAATTTGTGTTCAGGGTTGTCGCCATTATAATTGCTCCTTTCTCGTTTGCTTGCTTTTCTGTTGGTTGTCTGGTCTTTTATGGTTCGGGCTTCGACATGAGTTTGTAGGGGTATTCCCTTTCGCTTCCATTTCATTGTCTATTGGAAACAGAGAGTTGGCCGGGACAAGCTGGTAGAAGTGCCCAAGAAAAACTATGAAGTGCCTGATTGTAAGAAATTCAAAAGGGTTGGCGATTGTGTTATACCCCAATAGCAATGAGATAAAATTGGATTGCCAGATCAATGAATGACCCATCCCGTGCTAAACAAGCAAAGTACGATTGCAAATGACATTGGCAGATATGTTCTTCCCCAAGCATGTTTAAAATCCATCCTTTTTGTGACTCTTGTATCTACAAATACCTAGTGCATGCATAATCCTGCTAGCTAAATTCCTTTGTTGCTAGCTAAATTCATCTGCCTATGGCCAAAGGGTTGAATGCAACGGGAATTCTAGCTAATGTGCTTCTAATTGAAATTCCTTCTATGAAACTACGTGCCATTCCCTGGGTAACTTAATGTACTGTGTCAGATTCCAAGTTCATTTGCTTTGAATCTTGGATGCATAGAGGCTGGGGAAAGCTTTCTTCCTATTATGGATGTAGAGAAAACAAAGCTCGTTCATACATATTAACCGAGACAGTGCGAACGATGCTTGCTTGCTTCAAAAGCACTCTTCAACACAAGATGGTTCAACGCTTTGGAAGCATGAAAATGCGTTGGTAGTAATAGAGGCGATAGTCAGTGGATGCACTAGCAGTCAGAGAACCAAGCAAACTCATTGGGATGCTTAAGCAAAAGGAATGATGAAAGTGGAAGCGGATAAGGTTTCATTGGAAACATGAAAATGCTTTGGTACTAATAGAGGCGATAGTCCGTGGATGCACTAGCAGTGAGCTCATAGAATCAAGCAAGCTCATAGAATCAAGCAAACTCATTGGGATGCTTAATCAAAAGTAATGATGAAAGTGGAAGCGGATAAGGTTTTATTTGGGCTTGGACCCATGATTATTACAAGGCTTGGCTTCACCACAAGGCCTAGGTAGAAGAAGGAAGAGTTAGAGCTCATAGGCTATTTTAGCCTTGCAGACTTTAAAATATTTTCTTTCTAACTAGGGGACTTTTTGACTTTCAGGATGATTTTCTCTCTGAATCTTGTGAATTTAATCTATAAAATCTGTAAGAGATATCAATGGAGCTGTCTAACTAGGGGACTTTTTGACTTTAAGGCTGATTTTCCAGAAAAATTCATGGCAAAAAACTGGTCAAAACCAGCCTAAAACCAAGGTCAAAAAGTCCCCTCTTTAAAGAACTCAGATATCAATGGCCTTTGCAATTCCCATTACCTACCCTACCACCGCCACAAACGCTTCAAGTTATAAGCTAATTAGTCTGAAGAAAAATATGATTTTTCTATTATTAATAAAAAAATTATATAAAATTTTGATTAAAATGTAAATTAAAGTATTAATAACAACAACTAATGCATACTCAACGCTTATATACTATGTTTCTTAACATGTATAATAAAGAAAGTTTAGTAGCAATGAAGAATACCAAATTAAATATAGTTTATATTAATGTAAAGTAAGTCAAATATATTATAATAATAATAATATTAATAGATAATATATAAAATAGATAAAAAATAAAAATAATAAAAATAATTTATAAAAAACATTTACTTATAAAAAATAGTTAATTATTTATAAATTATATTACAAATTATACTCCTGTTATCTTGTATGGGTGTGAGGTTTGGGGTTGCAACATCTCTAGAGAATCTTGGAGAAAGATCGAGCAAATCCAGAAGCGTTTTATAACTTACAACCTCAAAATAAAAAACAATACACCCTATCCTATTCTCCTTATAGAAGTGGGTCTTTCCCCCATCAAGAGCCTAGCCATGACTAGACTCCTGTTTTACAAGAACAAAATCAATAACATGGGAGACCATAGACTCCCTAAGTTAGCTTTAAACTCCAGCCAAAATCACCTAAGGCTCAAGCGTGGGTGGTATAAAGATACTAGGTCTTGGTTAAATCACTGGAAGATCGATGAAAATGTTGCATTGCAAAATATTAATAACATTAAAAATATTATTGCTTCTAAGTTTAAAGAAAAATTGTGGTGTGAGAAAGATTTAGAGGCCAAAAGAAAATTAAGATATTATAAGGAGGTCATCAACCCTACTCTTGAAGATCAAAACTATCTCTCTGTTTTAATCAGTCCTAAGAAAAAAATTAATATAGCTAAGATAAGAACGAACTCGCATGAGCTCCACAGCGAAACTGGTCGTTGGACAGCCCCCAAAACTCCTTGGGTAGAAAGGATCTGCCACCTTTGTGAGAGTAAGAACATTGAAGATGAGAATCACTTCCTCTTAGAGTGCCCTGCTTACACCCACATCAGATCCCAGTTTCATAATCTTTGTTGCAATACCGACATTCCTAGCCTTTTAGCTTGTCAAAATTATAGTAAGCTCGGGACGCTTCTCTCCAAGCTCTTTGAGCATAGAAATATAACTTTAAAACAAACTAATTAATTTTCTTCTTCAGGGTCCGATAGACCAAATTTTGGTCTCAGGGGACGTTAACCATCATCATCATCATCATTATAAATTATGCTTACTAACTTTATCTATAAGTCAAATTACATATTTATACTAAATTTTTCCTATATTAAATTTTAGAAAAGTGAAATTACATATTTAAATTGCACTAGTTAACTTTATTAAAATTTAGACAAAATACCCTTATTTATTTAGTTGATTATAAATGAGTTGGTACAACTCACATCAACAGACTTTGACTGAAGTCCCACCATTAGTTAAATTTATTAACATGAAATAATCAAATGCGCCTTTAAAATGTGAACCATGATTGATTGACTAAGAGGGGAAGATGGCTTTTCTTGTATTTGTATTTAAGAGAAAACTCTTACTTTCGTACTTTTATTTTATTGATAAATAGGTGCACTTTAAATATTATATATTTTTAATATTTTTTTAAGTTTGTTTTGTTTGGGTTTTGTAAAAAAAATATTATAATTATATATATATATAATTTATACAATGCACATGTAATATTTGAAGGTAATTTATTTGATTAATGTTTTAGTAGATGTTAATTATTATTATTATTGATGGTTTTAAAAACATAACTTAAATATTTTTGATGGTCCTAGGGCTTTATCTTCGGCCAAATGGTTGACAACCTCTTCCACTTTAGGGAGAGTGATTTGCTTCATTAGCATCTCATTTTTCTCCTGGGAGACCAGAGAAGGGATGTGTTGGGTAATATGGTCAATATCTCCTATCATGTCCCTCCTTGGCTCGGTCATTATACCTTGAAAATGATGTTCAATACTGCTTCAATCTCCTCCTTCGTTTCAACCCTCTCTCTGTTGTCTTTTTTTTTATCGAAAGAATTTTGTTCTGTGATCTGTCTTGGATGATCGAGTGATGGAAAAAACTTGTGTTTGTTCACCCTCCTTGAGCCACTTGATTCTTGATTTCCGAAACCAGAGTATTTCCTCTTGTCGCTCTCATTCCTGAAGCTTTGTGCATAATATTTCCTCTTCTTCCTAAAGTTTGGAAGTGTATCTTGAATTCATCCTTGTGTTTTGAATATCTTCTAACTGAGCTTTGAGGATATTTTTATCAACAAAGATATTTCCAAAATATTCCCCATTCCATTTCTTGATCCTTTCTTTTATCCTTTTTAACTTTTGTTGAAACTTGTAGATGCTTTTTCCTTCTCCTAATTCGCTTATCTCTTCCCACCATTGATAAACCTTCTCTTTGAAGTTCGGGTATCCTAACCATAATTGCTCAAATCTGAAGGTATTTTTGAACTGCAAGTCTAAACCACTCCACCACAATTCTATAGGCCAATGGTTTGAGCCCACAGCCAGGAGAGCGGAAGAGTCTATTTTGCTTCCTAATCCCATTACTAACTCATAAACTAAGAATTGTTCTAGGCGAGAATCGATATTCCTATCACCCTTCCTTTTGTTGTTCCAGGTGAACCTGCCCTATCTTGAATTTATATCCATCAACTTGAGGTCTTCAATAGTCTCTCAAAACAACTCACATTATTCCTCCAACCTTATCCTCCTTCCTTTTTTCCCTCCAATGATGTTAAGAGGTTGAAGTATCCCCCTAAAATATAATGTCTCCCCTCTGTCCATTCATGAATGCTTCTAAGGGACTTGATAAAATCTACTTTGTCTCTGGGATTATGAGGCCCATAGAAATTTGTTAGTACTCTTGAAACTGAGAAGCCTATTACCCTAAATTTTGTGGAAATGAAATGACGATTCCACGTGAAACTTGAAAGGAACACTTTGTTGGGATCCAAAATTATCCATAGGCCACCTGCAAACCCCCTTGCATCTATACCTATTACTTCGCTCCCTTTCCATATTATCTTGCTTATTTCTTAAAGCTAACTGGCTGGGTATTTGGTCTCGTGAAGAAACAGAATGCACACGTTTGTCCTCTGGATATTCTTTCTTAGATTTTTTTGTTTTTAAGGGTTGTTTATCCCTCTTATATTACAAGTTACTATATTCATTGATACAATTTATGCAGAAGAGATTAAATCCCTAAAGCATCCCTAATGGTAGGGTACTAACCTGATTCGACCAACTTTAGGCCGAATTCAGCTATACACTGCTTATTTGAATTCCTTCCTTCTTTCTTTCTCGTTTCTTCATGCTTTCTTTGATGCTCCTTGCGGGGTCCTGAGCTAACTCCCAAATGATTAATATCCATATCCCTAATGATTGCTTCCTTTAGTAATATCACATGCTCTTGGGATATATCCTCTCTCCACATTGACATAGGCTTTTTCGATCCCCTCCAGATCCAGGTCTCCAATGTCCATGCCCTCTGGCTCATCCTCTATTTCCAGCTCAACCTATTCATTAGCATTCATTTCGTCCTGATATATGTTGTTTTTACATCATTTTGCTTCATTTACCTCTATATGCAGTCCCTACTCTGTCCTTCATGATCATGTTCGGGTATTTCCTTTTATTGATCTTCTAGGGCTTCGAATTTGTTGGATACTGAAACATTTTTGTTAATATCTAAGTTTACCTAATTTCTTCCTCCTCTTTTGTGAGAAGCAACCCTCGTAAACCATTGGTCCCTCTTTTCCTCGTCCTTCTTGGGCATCGATTTTGGGTTATTTGTAGGGAAATCTCTAAACATATGACCATATTTATGGCACCTACGACATCAAAAAGGGATTTGCTTGTAGTTTATGGTTTACACCCAGTCTTCATCTTACCATGACATCTTGAAATATTTTGGTAGTTCTTTGGTCGGATCCATGTAAAGACATATTCTCACATAGGATGTGTATCCCCAAGCCTTGGTTTGTTAAGGTATTTTGATGAATGTCCCCCAGATGTTCCCCATATCTTCCAGAATTTTAGGATCCCAATATTCATATTTGAGAGAGTAAATCCAGATCCACACCGACGCTACTTTCATATCTTCTTTGTCTAGGCAAAATTTTTCCTTCCATGGTCTTAAGAATAGCCCATGCTGAGTAAAAGAAGTAGGGTCCTCCATCCAAGGTTATGTTTCTATCTTCTAGTTTCAAAAATGTAATAGTGAAAAAACCCTTGGATCCTAGTTGTAGATCGAAATTCCCTTTAGGTTTCCATGTAGAGTTAATTCACCAAACACAAGATTTTTTTGAAGGTTGCAACCCCACAAAATTCCCGATGAGCGCATGATCTTGCATATATTGGATTCGATCTCTAATCCTAGTCGATCAGATCTGAATTGAAGGTATTAGGATCGCTTTAGGAAAACACTGACCCAGACTTTCATCAATAGGTTGTCCTCCTGAATTTGGATCTTGATTAGGTTGACCTTCTCCTCCCATTGTATCCAGTGGGATTGAAATTATGCCGACCTGCAATCCTCCCGATGGCACCATTATGGGGGATTGGGGTCTACCCCCTCTCCGTGACTTCATGCAACTGTTAGTCCCTCCACATTTTGATTCTCCCTGATTTCTCTATAGTTTATGGAATAATGTTAATGGAAAAATATTTTAAGAATTTTATTCAACATGGCATTTCCAACATTGTTTCCCACAGGAATTGTTGATTGGTTGCAGCCACGTTTGAAGACTGTCTGCTTACATGAATATGGGTTGCACCTACTTATATATTATGATCAAAGGTTTTGGTATTTCGTATTGAACATGATTATGAGACATCGAATCCAATGAACGACTGTTGTATTCGTGAATTTTTTTTTTGAAGATGACATACCTACCACAATTGAATATTTACGTATGGAGCTCAGTGAATTCCGAGACACCAAATTAGTTTAACAATTAATGCATTTTGGTTCACATATTCAAAGAATAAAGGCATATTGGAACATATGTCACAGTGAGCTTACTGACATGATAACACAAATAGGCTTCCCAACTTTGTTTTTCACTCTATGTGCAGTTGATACCAAGTGGCCAGACCTACATAAAGTTATGCCCAATTCTACACCTCTATCTGCACAAAACTGAAATTGATGGAGGACTGATAATGTTATAAAATATAAACATATTGTTTCAAAGTACCTGCATCAGTGTTTCAATATTTTCCATGAATAAATCATTGTGAAATACCTTCATGCTAAAGACTATTGGTACATGTACATCGTTTCCTTATTCTAATTTTTAACCTGACATTTTAGATTATTACTTGAAATTTTGTTGCACACTAATATATTTATTACATTATGAGTTTCATAGGTATGAATGGAAACATAGGGGATCAACAAATATCCATGGCTTCTTATGGTTAGAAGGTGCACCATACATAGAACAGTTGGATTGGAAAGACACAAGAAGAGTTGATGCAACAAGACGATACTTTGACAAGTATGTAACAACATGGAATCCTCATAATGCCCATGACATAAATGTATCTATTCATCAACCTCTACATGAAGATCCTTGCTTATTGGATACTAGTGAAATATTCAATACCAATCACCTTGATGATTATGAGCAATTAGCGAATCAAGTGTAAAAGACACATAAGGTGCAGTGTTCATTCATGTTTACGAAAAAAAGTTCCTCCTACATGTGTTGATACAATGAACCATGGGAACATCAACACTAGTCAAAATTATTTGTAAGTGACAAAGGACACAAAAATATGAACCTGTACGTAACAGTTACAGGTTAAATATTCATAACATTCCTCTTCTTTCAATGTGGTGTGCCAACGTTGATTGCCAACTAGTTCTTTCACACCATGCAATTTTGAAATACATTGCAAAGTATGCTTCAAAAGCTGAGAGAAGATCAAAATGCTACCAATACATGTTGACAAGAATTTCCAATGTTGTTGAATTTGAAATTCCCTCTATATGTGCATATAAAAAATTTCTTGTTGAAACAATTGTGAAAGAGATATAGGGGCACATGAAACATGTCATATGTTTTTTTTAACAGAAACTATAAAGGAGAATATATTAAACAGACTGTGCACATCCATTCAGTATAGAAAACAACAACTTATACTTTCTAGCAGTTTTGAGAAAATAGATACAAAACTGGACCATAAAGAAGACCTTAATAAGTCGAAGAGAGTTCTAGTATTTCGAATAATTATAGACGTAGTGTAAATGCAGACAAACTGTTGATTAAGTAAAATGAAAAAAAAACATTTTCTAAGAGAGGATCATTTTGGATTGCCTGGTTGCCCCACAGGATGGGTAACAGATTCCTCCTCCATGTTCTGGACTGCTTCTCCTAGATTTTCTTGGGCTTGACTTCCCTGATTCATCTGAACCAAAATTTGGAGGTCCTCCTGAATACGGTCTGTTTTACCCATGATTTCCTTCAGGTTCATCTCGTTATCATCAATCCTTGCATCATGATTGCTGGTCTGATATGAGACATAGATAACCTCATCAACAAGTTTTTAACCTCCTTAGCAGCCTCTCTGATGTCCATAATTACTATGGCCACAATGTCATACAAGCACTGGATATTAACCTTCAAGTTTGCGAGCCCTACATTATTCCTTCCATGGTCCATTTCCATAGCAGGTGGCTGGCCTTTACTATGACTGTGATTGCAAATCAAATTAAGGCTGGACAAATTGCTGAGTACAAAACTGAAATATGGCAAAGCTCTAGCTGAGAAGAAATTTGCTTGCTACAGTGAATCTTGTTCTTTTCTAAAGTGGCAAAGCGAAATGCATATCTTAGCTTTCCCTGAGTGAGAAAAATGACAACCCAGGATGAAATGATTACCTTCTAAAGATAACTTCCCGAGGGAGCTTCCTGCGTTCACTGTGGAAATGAGATCCGTTGAGCAGAATAAAGGAGGACTCCCGACAACGATGAGAAAATTGTGAAGAAGTTTTAGAAAACCGGCCTGAGCAGAACCCCCAATTTCAGCATGTCTATGCAAAAGGGAAGGTGAATCCACCTAAGAGGATACCTGTAATTATCTTGCTGAGGGGGGAGGAAAGTAGGGAAAGTCCCTTCTCTGAATTCAGAAGTAGAAAAAAAATATTCTTCAGTGGAGGGGGAACTAATAGGAACAATGAATAATGGACTGTTGAAGGGAGGGGGAGGGAAGATATTACTTCTGGAGGAAGCAATCATACACAGAGGGGGATGGGATGGGGTGTGCGAATTTCTTAGGAAATTAATCCTGGAGAGGGTGGTATTAAAAGAGAGAGGGTGCATGGGATTTTGGAGAGGGAGTGGAGACCACTTGTCACTATGGTAAGAAAAGGGGTTTCCACCTAGGTTCACTAACATAACAGAAGGGAGCTTTAGGTTATGGATATTCATTAGGAGAGAGGGAGTATGCAATGCAATTAGGGGATAGGTTTAGTACCAAAGTCAAGATTGTTTATTGAGATATGAACTTGAGGGAGGGAGGCTCCTAGGTTAGCCAAATTATCCACTTGTGCATTAATTGCTCTTAGAATGTGGAAGAATTCAATTTTTCCTGAGAGGAGGAGAGTAATTCTATCGTACATCCTTCTACAGTTGATAGAGCTTGTAGAGTAACCGATGATTATTTTGAGTATGACGTGACATGAATCCCCAAAGACCAACAAAATGGAGTTGGCTATTGTGTCTAAGAATTCTAGACCCTGTATAAGTGCCATCCACTCAGCCTCATTGTTCGTCTTGTGGCCCAGTCCCCAAGCTAAGGTTTTTTCCATTTGTCCTCCGGGATCGAGTAATATCCCCCTTGCACCTGCCTCCCCAGATGAAACATGTCATATGTTTATAAAGCTTCCCCTTGCTATTTCTAGTTGTAGCTTTGTTTCAATTAATGTTGGCAGCAAAATATTCAAAAAAGTTTCTTCAAACTCATATAACAACAAATTCCTGAGAAACTTTGGGTTTTTTGAACTATTCCAAAATATACCTCTATTCCTTGAAGACTTATCTTTTATTGACACTGCACGATCCTAGTCTTTCAGTGCACAACATAAGAAAGAGCTGTGGAAGCCAAGAGATAAACCTGCAATAGTTCGAGTATGGCCTCAGTTCTACGAAGTTCCTAATGACAATTCAGTTACCTTTGAATCATTTTTCCTCAATGAATTACTTATCTATAAACCATTTAGAAACACTCACATTAATATTGGCATCAACACAAAAATTATCATTCAGATATTGAGCTTGGCATGTCAGTAGGATACCTTTGGCACCATATACCATTGAAGAAGATGATGATACACATCAATAGGAAATCAATAGTGGCAATGCCATGGATGAGTGGGAAATTATATCTCGTCTCATTCCTCCTAATATTGTTCAAGTGTCAGGCATTGAAACTCTTGGTTGTAGAGACTTTGACTTGATCCATGTGTGGAATAGTACTACATGTTCAAATAAAAATTTAGAAGACCCAAAAGATTTCATTAAAGATGCATGTTGAAGTGGATCCATACCGAATCGATCCCATTCTATATCATCTTCTCCATCCTCATTTTCCTATAAGCAACAAATTTGTTTTGAAGTTGTTATTAAACATTTCAATGAAGGACCAAATGCAGACCCACTAAAAAATATCATTGAAGGAACTACAGGAGTTGAAAAGTATTACCTTATACATTGTATCTCACAAGAATTTTCAATGCATTCAAGAAATGGAAAAATCCCTCTATTATTACAAACACTTACTGGAGTAGCTGCCTTTAACATATGAGCTAAAACGATTCACTCACCCCCCATAATTCCTATTAAAGACATCAACGAGTTACATGATTAATCACTTTCTGTATTCCAAGAAGAAATGCAAGATGCTACACACATTTTAATTGATGAAATGAGTTTCATAGGGCCAAGGTTATTCATACAAATTGATTCATGTCTACGTGAAACATTTCCAGAAAATAAGTTAGTTCCATTTGGTAGAAAATCATTGATTCTTGTTGGAGACCTTGGGCAGTTGCCTCTTGTCAAAGATAAACCATTGTACGTAGGAAACACACCCAGTAGGGTTTACAGGAAAGATTTCATAAAGGTTCTTACATTGGACACAATATTCCATCAACAAGGGACATATCCAAACAAAATCACTTTTAAAATGTTGCTAACAAACACCAAAAATGCAAAACCAACAGTGGATGATTAGAATCTTTTAATGTCATGAACAAATGCAGCTATGGACTCTATTGAAATTAATACTTTCTAGTCAGAAATCCATTTGTTTCCAATGAACACCTTGGTAAATGTACATAATAGATGCATGCTAAAAGCACTTGGAAATCATATAACACGATGCATCACTGAACATACAAAAAATAAATATTTCAATGACATTGACTATGAGAAAATTCAACATGAAGTCCTTTTATGTGTTAAGAACCGGTGTCAACACTCCTCTTTATTTTGTCAGTATATTTTGTTAGATGCATATTATTTGTAAGTCATCCCATTAGTATGTTGTATTATCCCACATTCATGGGGATTAATAGTTCTTAAGTCGTCTATTTAGTATGTTGCATTATCCCACATTCATGGGGAGTAATAGTTGTTAAGTCATCCAGTTAGTATGTTGCATTATCCCACATTCAAGGGAAGTACTTGGGAATAACCCTATCCACTTAATTGTGGGAAGTACTTGGGAATAACCCTATCCACTTAATTGTGGGAAGTACTTGGGAATAACCCTAAAACACACTGTGAGGAGTACCATATGAACCCCGAAGTAGATTTCCATTGAGAGGACCTACCATGCAAAAAGGGCAATGAATCCTACCTGATTGAGTAATTTCCACCCATGAGGTAAACCAAGAGCTTTCATTTGTGGCAAAGCCGTTATCAGTTTTACCCGAGCCCTAGAGTGAGGGGTACTGCCCCAATATGCAAGCCGTTAGACAACAATTGGTGGCTGAGTGAGTCCCTTGAACCTTTAGGAAGAGAAAAAATACCGGGGCTCCATATCTATTTCCAGTTGATAAAGCACATTTTTCTAGAGCTACCATAGATCATCTCCACCAAGCAGAAAAAAAGAAAAGAAAAAAACAAGTATAAATTTCTAATTTTTGGCCATATCTTCTTTGTTTTAGCTCCATTTCCCTTTCAAATTCATCGTAACCCCCATGATTCATTTTGCATATTCCTTCTTTGAGGACCCTATCCCAAATTCCATTTCTCGAAGCCTGAAATTCCACATTTGTCTATTTTTAGGGTTTTCCATAGCTACTCCGATTCTCACCCAATCACCTTCAAAATTTTCCACTATGTTCGTTTCCCAATTCTTCTTCTTTACCCCTCTCTAACAAATTTTCTAATTCTTTCACCCTGCTTCTGAAATTCACATTTTCTGCTTCCCCATCCCTTAGAAAGTGTCCAAAACATAGTCAAACCCCAATTACCCACACGAGTTTTTCCCAAATCAAAATTTTCCTCTTCTAAAATCCTTTCTGTTTTTTTTAATTTTCTACCCATTTCCCTAAAAAAAATCATGCTTATTGTTGTCACCCGTGCAGGAAAAAATAAACAGAACTTGTCGCCCTCAAGACCAAATTCAAAGATTTGGATAAAAATGTTCTCGGTCTCGATCTCCAACATTCATCCATGAGAAATCGATAACAACTAGAGTCTTCTGCAGACACTCGGTTCTCTTCTTCTAGCAACTTTCATGGGCCGAAGCTTGATTTTCCTTGCTTCAATGGTTCTGTTGGTACATCAAGGCTCACACAGAGCCGAGTTGGACATATTTTTGCCAACTCCTTTGCAACAATTTGGCCCTAGTTATTCTGATGACTTCATAGGATCACTCACCAAACTTTGCCAAAATTCCATGGTGAGGGATTATAAGAAAAAATTAAAAAAAATGGCCAATCACACAGAAGGGTTTCTTGATGCATTCTATTGTTGATGTATTGGTAACATTGTAAGATATTCTGATGTATATTATCATTGTATGTTATTGTACCCCCACTGGGGATACATGTTACCCCTTTATGGGATGTCTAAATTGTGTCTAGATCTTGAGGTACAACCTTCGTTGTAATTCGGGGCAATAGTCCCCAGTGTAACATCATGTAATATGCAATTGTGGTCTCTTTAGGAAAAGTGGGTCCCATGTGAGATGATATGTAGGCTCGAGTCTTATATTTGGTCAGTGACTTGAAAGGGTATAAATAGGGAGGCGATCTCCCCCATTTATACACATCTCACATACTCTCTAAGGTGCATGCGAGAGAGATACATTCAGAGGATGAGAGAAAGATAGCTGCTGAACATTTCTTATTACTGCTTTTGATCATCTTACTATTCTGAAGAAGTTTGTGGGGTTTTCTCCTTTATGGTTTCCCTGATGAAAAATATTTGTGTCTTGTGTATATTTTACATTTTATGCATTTTTATGTACTTGTTATTCTTTCAGATAAATATCCTAGATAATCTAATCAGATCTTAAGAAAATATAACATGGTATGAGATCCTCTCTGAAAGAAGGCACTATGTAGCTACGGGAACTAGGGATTCTTAGTTGAAGGTGTTCTCTCCACAGATAGTCAAGGAAGGAGGGATATGCTAACTCACCTCAATAGGGTGCATCTGTTGGTGGTAGTAGTTTTTGAATCAGAGAAGTTTCACTGTGTAGCCAAAATACAGTTGGAATGGCAGCTAATGGAAATTAGGGTTTCATGCTTGAAAACCCTAGAAGACTGAATTTAGTAATCCTATAAATTTCTTTATAACGCGTTGTTGGAGAAAGTGAAAAAGCCAAATTTTTTATAGGCCGAAGAGAAATTAGTGATGTACATTTTGTAAAAACTTCACCCTCAGATTCGCTATACTTCAAGAGATATGGTTCCTCCAAATCAGGGTTCTAGACTCCTTTAGAATACAACCATAAACATGTGACAGGGATATTTTCTATATCTCGGGCTAGGAAGGTCCAAATGAAATTTCACAAAATTTTCTAGGTAGTGAATAGAATTTAGTGTTTGTGTTACATTTTTTAGATCCAAAATGTGAAACAATGACATGTGGAAGTCCGTACAAGTTCGCTATGCTAAACAGTTCCCAAAAACGTGACCTTAGTAAACTCAGCATAAGTCACACTTGGAGAATCCATTTATGCTTTGACCTCTAAGGTTGGAAATAATACTTATCAGGATATTAGAGTGAGAAATTTCATACCTTAATAATATGAACCTTCAGAGATACAACATAAGAAATATAAGTCATTTATGGAGAAGAAGTTGGAAAACTAGGGCTTCCTGTTTCGAGAGCTTCCCTCCACTGTTTTCAGAAAAAGGAGTAGATTGGAGAACTCGAATTGAAGAGGCCCATATTTCTATCCAATCAAAAGTTTGAAATTCCAAGTTTTTAAATTTAGGGTTTCTCTAACAAACCCTAGATCAGCCAACTCTAGAACTAGGACGGACACCTCAAATCAGTAAGATATAAATTTTTGCTATTTACATTTGAGGTTCTCATTTCAAAATGACTAATCACACCATCTTGATGACAATATTCCAAGTATGGAAGTATAAGACCTCCATGATCCTTGAATAAATTGACTTGGATAATTATTTCAGTAAGAAATTTCTAAGAGCCAGAGGGAGATGAGGCTAAGGCTATAGCCAAGAGAATCATTGTAGATTCTATTAAAGATCATCTCATCCCTCATGTGTCATCCTTGACAAAACCAAAATCAAGTGTTCGATGCTATGACAAATAAGATATTGTTATAACCACTGTGAATGGCTTGCCAACATCATGGGATTCATTCATTCGAGAAATGTGTGCCAGAAGAAAGTGATTACCTTCAGTAGACTTTGGGAAGAGTGAACACAAGAAGAAGCTCGACTCATAATAAGAGAAGAGAAGAAACTAAAGATCAATCTCTCATGATTCAAGCGATGAGGAATATGAAGGACTCAATTCTTGAAGAACCTCTTATCCATCTTAACATTTGAATAAGAAATGATGCTGTTATGAATGACGAAGATGATGAAGCTGAAGGCTCATGAAGGAGTATACCCACGAAACAAATAAAGATGAGTATTCAATTGCCATTTCATGATATTTTTTGGTTATGGATTTGTTTATATTTAGTTGATGTGTTATGCATGTTTGAGTATTTGCATTTATACCACTGAATTACACATGATGGGTAAGAAGTCAATGTTGTTGTACTACATTCCATTACTACTTATCTAGATTGAAACCTCTTCGCTAGAATATTAGGAGTAGTACACACTCTTAATAACATTAGAGTAGAATTGTTCTAGAAGTTATTGCATGTATACATGATATGGATGAATGTTGTAGCATTGGCTAAAACAATCACATGGCTATGTGACATATATTTGTCACTACTAATATGTTTTTGAAATTATGATATGTTTCTAATCATGTAAATGAACCTGACTTGTAGATCATGCCAAAGAACAAGTAACGACAGTTCAGAAGACGAACTCCAAGCTTCCTGGGTCAAAGACACCATGGCGAAAGAAAGAGCTTCAGGAGAATATAAAGAGAACATTAAATCCAACTCAAGAGATGAATAGCACCTTAGGCATGAGAAATAATCCAAGATGAAGAACAGTATGACGATACCTTCAAACAAAGAAAGAGGCCTTAGACACACTCTAGTTATGTGATATTATTGAGCGACATCATTGATGTAGAGCCTTCCCGTTATGAAGAACTAGCCAAGAAGAAAGGGAAGGAGAGCACTAGTTCAAGAAGAACGATGTCTAGGATGTGGTATAGAGACCTGAAGGGAATTCTGTAGTGTTTTTCAAATGGATCTACAAGACCCAAAATGCAGTAGATGGAAACATTGTGGGATACAAGGAAATATTTGTAGCACAAGGCTTCTCATAGAAAGAAAGAATAGACTACGAAGAGACATTTGCAACCACTGGGATTTGAGACACATGACAGGCATAATCATGTGTGCAAATTAAAGAAGGCCTTGTATGAGCTCAAAAGGCACCCATGGGATAACACATACATGAGGAGATTTAAGATCACCTAGATTGATGAAGATATTAACCTTTTCTACAAGGTTGTAGATGAAATCCTATAGAGGATGACAAGGTCAGAGATGGGTGCGAGAAGAACTTTTAAAAAGGTTCAAGATAGAGGATCTTGGTATCCAGTGACCCTAGATGGATACATATAATATTAGTAGCAAGGAAGCTACTTGTAACTCTAGTACATAATGTTTCAAAAAATAGAGTATGAAAGGCAGAGGAAGAATACCAGTGATGCTCCTGTTATATGTCGATGACTTGTTCTTGACAGGAAAAGAGGAGCTCATTAAAGATGTAAGAAGGAGACTTGCTTTTGAGTTTGAGATGAAGGACTTGGGTATGATGCATTACTTTCTAGGCATGGAGGTGTGGCAGAGTGTGAATGGAATCTACCTTAGGCAAGGGAAGTATGTAGTGGAGATCCTGAATAGGTTCAGGATGATGGACTGCAAGGCCATGGACACACCTATGGCATCAAACTTGAAGCTATTGAGTGATGCTTCATTAAAGATGGTTGCTACCACAATGTATCGTCATATGATTTATTCATTGATGTGCTTGATGAATACAAGACCAGACACATGCTTTGCTGTGAAAAACTTGAGCGAGTTCCTGATGGATCAGAGACATGCTCAGCTAGTTGCAAAGCATGTTGTCAGGTACTTGAAGGGTACAGTTGAGTATGGTCTCAAGTATGATATGGATCAAAATACTAACTTGCATGGTTATGTTGATTCAGATTGGTAGCACCACTAAGAAGAAGAGCACCTTGATTTGCTTCTTCAGTCTGAGATCCCGTATGGGCTACTATTTTAGTAGGATGTAGTCCTGCATGGAGCTGAGTACAACCAAGAGAGGAGTAGTGAATCTTGAGTATGTGATCTAGATGAAGATCTCTTGAAAGAGGGAGTGATGAGTTCTAGCATAGGTAGTGAGATAGGTTGTTTGAGCACAATATTTGTGAAGCTTGTAGGTTGCTCAGACGTAATCAGTCTTGTAGGTTGTCCTTATATGTAATCAGTCCCGATGAAGCTCGCAGGTTATCCTTGGACGTAATTAGTCCTGATGTGATTCTATGCTAGAAATGGCCAGAGTGAAGTTTGAATACTTCAGAGAGAAGCTTGGTGTACTTCAGATCGAGTTTCCTTCTACGGGGAAGTGATGATTCCGGAAGACGCAGATACACATGTGCCTTTCTAAGATGGTGGCAAGCTGGGCCTCCCATGGTCATTGATGCAAGTTCTAAGAGACTTTTCGAATTGGTTGCAGGATGTGCCTCCCATGGTCATTGATGTAAGTGTTGTGCTATGTGTATCTAGGATATGCTCTATGTGATGATGAGATTATTTGAAGATGATGAGGTAATAGTAGGGTACACAGGTTTTTCAAGAGGCATATAATAAGTCCTGAGATGTACCTACTTGATGGCTTGCTCACAGAGATTATAAAGACCCGACAGAGGGCTAGGCCTACATCCAACATGAAAAAGGGCTAGCTCTATAGAGAAAGAGCTTGCAGAGGGAAATGTTATCATCCAAAATGAAAAAGGGTCGGCTATGTAGAGAAATAACTTAGAGAGAGCAAGGCCTACATCCAACATGAAAATGGTCTGGATTTGTAGAGAAAGACCTTGCAGAGGGCGAGGCCTACATCCAACATGAAAAAGGGTTGGCTCTGTAGAGAAATACCTTGCAGAGGGAAAGGACTACATCCAACATGAAAAAAGGTTGGCTCTGTAGAGAAATAACTTGCAGAGGGAAAGGCCTACATCCAGCGTGAAAAAGGGCTGGATATATAGATGAATACCTACATCCAGCATGAAAAAGGGCTGGCACTGTAGGACCTACATCCAACATGAAAACGAGCTGGCTCTGTAGATGAATACCTACATCCAACATGAAAAAGGGCTAGCATTTTGGACCTACATCCAGCATGAAAAAGGGCTAGATCTGTAGATTGAGACCTTCATCCAACATGAAAATAGGGTAGCACTGTAGACTCACATCCAACATGAAAAAGGGCTGGCTCTGTAGATAGAGACCTACATCCAGCATGAAAAAGGGATGAAATTGTAGACTTACATCCAACATGAAAAAGAGCTGGCTCTGTCGATAAATACCTACATGGAGGCTAGGCCTACATCTAACATGAAAAGGGACATCACTATAGAAAATTATGATGACATATAGTATGGGATGATGATCAAATTATAAGAAGATGATGGCATCATCTATGATGAAGACTCTATGATTTCGTGATGATGACTGTGCAGAGAAAGAATAACTTCCCAGTTAAGAGGGATTCTTGATGTATTTGTAACTTCGAAAGATATTCTGATGTATATTATCATTGTATGTTTTTGTACCCCCATTGGGGATGCATGTTACCCCTTTACGATATGTCTAAATTTTTTCTAGATATTGAGGTACAACCTTTGTCGTAAGTCAGGGAAATAGTCCCCAGTGTAACATCATGTAATATGTAATTGTGGTCTCTATAGGAGAAGTGGGCCCCATGTGAGATGAAATGTAGGATAGAGTCTTATATTTGGTCAGTGAATTGAAAGAGTTTAAATAGGGAGGCACTCTCCTTCATTTATAAACACCTCACAAAATCTATAAGGTGTATGAGAGAGAGATATAGTCAGAGGAGGAGAGAAAGATAGCTGTTGAACATTTCTTATTACTTCTTTTGATCATCTTACTATTAGGAAGAAGTTTGCAAGGTTTTCTCCTTTATGGCTTCCCCAATGAAAAATATTTGTGTCTTGTGTATCTTTTACATTTTATGCATTTTGATGTACTTGTGATTCTATCAGATAAAGATCCTAGATAATATAATCATATCATAAGAAAATATAACCTCTAGATGAGTTTTTTTATTAGTGGTCTGAAGGATGAAATCTGATCTGAGGCTAAAATGTTCAATCCCATCACAATGATGGAAGCCCTAGGGTTGGCTAAGTTGGTGAAGGACAAGATCATGGATCAACAACACTCCAAATCCACTTTTGTTCCATTCAAAAATATGTTTCCCCAAAGACCTCCAATTCCTCCAGCTCCTAGAACCACTCCTATCAAGCATTTGTATGAAGTTGAGATGTGGACACATAGGGAAAAAGGGTTTTTTTTATAATTGTGATGAGAAATTCACTCGAGGACATCGATGTACTGAGAAAAATCTCTATCTCTTGGATGTGGATTCTTCGCCTACACTTGAAATTTCTAATGAGGATCAGGATCCAGTAGATGTTGAGAGTGACATTCAACAACTTCCTATTGACCTTCTTGCTCAAGACAACCAGACTGTTGATGTATTTGTAACTTCGGAATGTATTCATCTATGTATCTTATGTATTGTAACTCGATGTTGATTTCGGGATGTACCTATTATGTATTTGAGTCATGTTGTCATGCCTCGATGTTTTGATCAGGAGGATCAATAATGTAAACAAGTCATGTCAAGTCATGGTGGGTAACCCTCTGATTGTCTAAGTGGTAAAGTCCCCACAGTTCCGGGGCACTAGGGTTATTGGACTCTCCTAGTAGAGGTTGGCCCTAGTAGGGTTTTAGTCATGTCGGGATTAGTATAAATAGAGAACTGGAGTCTCTATTTATCACACAAGTCATACACACTCAAGTGTAGCGCATAGTTGAGGAAGGAGAAGACACTGGGGCTAGACAAGAACAAGATTACTGATGTTGGTAGATCACTTACTGTCTTGGGGATTTTACTGTTTTGGTGATGATTCTATCTCTGAGGAAGTTGTGGGGTTTTCTCCTTTATGGTTTCCCCGAGGAAAAACAATGTGTTCATTGTCTCTTGTGTTTGATTGTTGTACTTGTTATTCTCTCAGTTAAAGATCCTAATAATTCTAGCTGAATGTTGAAAAACTAACATGGTATTAGAGCTAACCTGAGAAGAAGACACTGTGCAGCTGTGGGAACTAGGGATTCCTAGTTTGTGGATCTTCCTCCATAGATTTTCAGAAAAAGTAAGGTGGAATAACTCTCCTCCTTAGGGCGCATCTTCCTGTCGAAGAAAAATCCAATTCTGAGGTTTTTTAGTTTTGGACCTGCCACTGCTGTCGAAAATTAGGGCTTTTCACAGAAGAGGAATTTTCTAGTGAGCCCAGGCCTGGATTGATCTCCTCCCCAAAATCAAAGTTAGGGACAAATTTCAAGGCATTTGGGTGGACAAAACTCCGGAAAAGCAAAACCCTAATTTGCTCCTGAACCAGCTCTGTAGGATTTCAGCTCAAGTCTCAGATCCAACATTTTGACCTGGTAAGATCTAAGATCTCTTGTATTTCCATTTGAGATTCTCATTTATAAATATGTCTCATCATACCAAGCTTGATGAAAAGCTTGAGGGAGATGATAAATTCTGAGCCTGGAAGTATAGGATCTCCCTGGTCCTGGAAGAGAATGAATTAGACTCCTACATTCATGAGGAGGTTCCAGTTCCAGAGGGAGATGAGGCAAAGGCCTTACATAAGAAGAAGATGGTTATGGAAAAGAGGATAATTGATGATTCTATCAAGGATCACCTTATCCCATAGATTTCCTCTCTCAAGACACCTAAAGCTATGTTTGATACACTAACCAAATTGTTTGAAGGAAAGAACATAAATTGGAAGATGACTCTGAGGAATCAACTAAAGAATGTGAAGATTCAAAATGTAGAGACCATCCAGTCTTACTTCACAAGGGTTTCTCAGATCAAGGAACAATTAGAAGTTGTAGATGAAGAAGTGGAGAATGCAGAGATTGTGATGACAAGACTAAATGGCCTTCCTAGGTCATGGGATGCTTTCATTCAAGGAATCTGTGCTAGAAAGAAGTTATTCAAATTCAGCAGAATATGGGAAGAATGTTCTCAAGAAGAAGCATGGATAGCAGCTAGAGAAGAGAAGATGGTAATTGAAGACCAAGCCCTCATATCCCACTCCAAGAAAAGTAGAAGAAGACCTCATTACTCCAAAGGTAAGGATTCTCATCTTAGAAGAGACATATAAAAATTAAGATGTTATACATGTGATTAAAGAGGACACTTTGTAAAATATTGCCCTAAGAACAAGGGCCACTCTCATAAGAAGAAGGGGAACAAAAGAAGACATCATGCTCATGTTGCAGAGGATGATGAACCATCCAAGAAGAGATCCAGATATGAAAGTGAAGAGTCTTTAAGCGAGGATGAATATGTTATGATCTTCGCTCTCACATGTAACATTTCTCATGGAAGTGATGATTAGCTTATAGACAATGGGGCTTCCAAACATATGACTGGAATCAAGGAATCCTTTGTGAGACTGTCAGAACATGAATCACCTCACAAGGTGAAGCTAGGAGATGACTACCAATATCCAATAAAAGGTAGTGGGGAATATTCATATAAACTAGACAGAAGTATTGTTTGTGCCAGGACTCAAGAAGAACCTTCTCTCCATATCAGCATTGGATGCAAAAGGAATGAGGGTTGCATTCATAGATGGTCAAGTCATTATGTGGCCTAGAGGAAATACTATCGATGATGCGGTAGTGATTGGAGAACAAGAAGGAGGTTTGTACAAATTGAAGGGCCATCCAGAACAAGCCTTGATCCATGACATAGTAGAGCCAAATGAGCTTTGGCATAGAAGGATTGCACATGTGCATTACATAGCACTACCTGTTGCAAGCAAAGATGTTGAAGGTCTTCCAGAATTCAAAGAAAAACATGATGGAGTTTGCAAAGGATGTGCGAAAGGGAATATTACAAAGAAGACATTTCCCAGTAGCGAAAGCAAAGCCAAAGGCATAGTAGAAATCATCCACTCAGATGTATGTGGTCCTATGTCATCAAACTCACTAAGCGGGTATGCATACTATGTTTCTTTCATTGATGATTTTTCTAGAAAAACACGGGTTTACTTTATGAAGAACAAAGATGAAGTATTCAGTAAGTTCAAGGAATTCAAAGCCTTGATCGAGAACCATACTGAAAAGAAGATCAAAACCATTCGATCAGATAACGGCGGAGAATTCACTTCGAATGAATTCAAAGAGATATGCAAAGAATCAAGGATTAAGAGGGAGTTGTCTACTCCTTATAATCCACAACAGAATGGGATTGCGGAATGGAAGAATAGAACCATCATGGAAGCTACAAGAGCAATGCTTCATGATCAAGATCTTCCTATGCATCTTTGGGCTGAAGCTGCCAGAACAGCGGTGTATGTATAGAACCGTACTCCACATAGAGTACTCGAGAACAAGAATCCTAAAGAAGTATTCTCTGGCAAGAAACCAGAAGTCAGCCATCTCAGAATATTTGGATGTCCCATGTACATACACATTCCAAAAGAGAAGAGAACAAAATTAGATCCTTCAGGAAAGGAGGGCATATTTGTGGGATACTCTGAGAGCTCGAAGGCTTACAGAATCTATTTCTCAGGATACAAGAAGATTGACATTAGTAGGGATGTGACATTTGATGAAGACACAGCTTACAACAAATCTAAAAAGAGACCTGCTGAAGAACCTAAAAAAGCAGAACCAGAAGTACCCAGAATTCATGACACAACCATGAACAAAGAAGATCAAGAAGAAGATCGAGATTTCAAGGAACCACAGAGACCTATAGATCCACCTCTGGAGAAGAATCCTCATAAGAGGAAACCTGCTTGGGTACGTGAACTTATCCAAGGTGCATAAAGATATGGGGCTCCAGAAGAGAATCACAGAGAAATAAAGAGAACTAGATCCTGCTCTAGGTATGTAGCTTTACTATGTGATTTCATTTATAAAGAACCTTCCAGTTATGAAGAAGCAGCAGGATAGAAAGAATGGAAGGATGCTATGATCGAAGAATATCAATCGATCATGAAGAATGATGTTTGGGATGTTTTCCCAAGACCAGAAGGGAAGTCAGTTGTAACTTCCAAATGGATCTACAAGATCAAGCATGCTGCAGATGGTAGAATTGAAAAGTATAAGGCAAGATTTGTAGCTTGAGGTTTCTCTCAGAAAGAAGGAATAGACTATGAAGAAACCTTTGCACCTGTAGCCAGATACATTTCCATCAGATTAGTACTTGCTCTGGCTACAGTGATGAAATGGAAGATACACCAAATGGATGTCAATACTGCTTTCTTGAATGGTGTAGTGGAAGAGGAAGTGTATGTAGAACAACCACTCGGTTTTGAGACAGATACTAGAGAGTCTCATGTATGCAGATTGAAGAAAGCCCTGTACGGTTTGAAACAGGCACCCAGGACCTGGTATGGCAGAATTGATAGCTTTCTATCTAGTTTAGGCTTTACCAAGAGTAAAGTAGATTCCAACCTTTACTATAAGGTTGAGGATGGCAACCTAGTGATGTTTTTACTATATGTAGATGATGTATTTGTGACAGGTATGGATGGGTTGATTGCTGATACGAAGAGAAAGCTTGCTACTGAGTTCGAAATGAAGGACTTGGGGATGATGCATTACTTTTTAGGTATGGAGGTGTGGCAAAGTATAGATGGAATCTTCCTTGGACAAGGGAAGTATGTAGTAAAGATCCTGAAGAGGTTTGGGATGATGGACTGTAAGGATATGACCACACCCATGGCATCGAACCTGAAGCTATTGTGTGATGCTTCATCAGAGTTGGTTGATGCTACAATGTATCATCAGATGATTGGGTCATTGATGTACTTGACAAACACGAGACCAGACATTTGCTTTGCTGTGAACACCTTGAGCCAGTACTTGACAAATCCGAGAAGTGTTCACTTGATTGTTGCAAAGCATGTTCTGAGGTACCTGAAGGGTACAGTTGATTATGGGCTCAAATACAATGCGAATCAAAAGATTAACTTGGAAGGCTATGTTGATTCAGATTGGGCAGGTAGTGCCATCGATAGGAAGAGTAATTCAGGATGTTGCTTCAGTATGGGATCAGGTGTGATCTCTTGGTTTAGCAAGAAGCAATTCTGTGTGGCACTGAGTACAGCTGATGCAGAGTATGTCGTAGCTTTTTCAGCTAGTTGTGAGGCAGTATGGACATGGAAGCTACTGTCTAATATATTTGATCTACAGTTGGATGCTACTTGTATACATTGTGACAACCAGAGTTGCGTGAAGTTGTCAGAGAATCCAGTGTTCCATGAAAATTCGAAGCATATCGAGATCAAGTATCACTATATCAGGGATATGGTGTAGAGAGGAGCAGTGAAGCTCTAGTATGTTGCAACAGAGGAATAGATAGCCGATGTATTGACAAAGCCATTGTCTAGGATGAAGTTTGAGTACTTCAGGGAGAAGCTTGGTGTTCTCCAGATCGAGGTTTCCTCCAAGAGAAAATGATGAGAGCCATAGCCATTCTGACATGGTCAGAGGATTGGTTCCTTCCATGGTCAGATGTAAGGGCTGAGCCATTCTGTCATGGTGAGAGGATTCAGTTCCTTCCATGTCAGATTTGAGTGTTGACCATTTCAATGAGTAGGTTGGATGTAAGGGCAACTGCCATTCTCTAGGAGAATGGAGGCACCTGGTCAATTACTAGGTAGCTTAGTTGAGGAGGACTGAGGGCCATTCTGATATGATTGCTGGGATGTGTTCCCTCATGATCAGATATGAGTGCAAGCCCTTCCATCACTGTGAGCAGGATGTGTTCCTTCCTGGATGGATGTAAGTGCAGATCCATTCTTCGCATCATGTGTTCATCAGATGTAAGTGCTGAGTCATTCTTCACATCATGTGTTGATCAGATGTAAGTGTTGTGCCATTCTTCGCATCATGTGTTGATCAGATGTAAGTGTAATGCCATTCTTCGTATCATGTGTTGATCAGATGTAAGTGTAGTATCTATCTTTGCATCATGTGTTAATCAGATAGAGATGTTGAAGCCTTTCTTCGATCATGTGTTGATCAGATCTAAGTGCTGGACCTTTCCGATATGATTATAGGATTAGTTCCTACATGATCAGATGTGAGTGTTGGGTGTTCCTTTCTGACGAGTAGGTCAGATATAAGTGCTGGGCGTGCCATTCTTCGTATCATGTGTTGATCAGATGTAAGTGCAGTATCTATCTTTTCATCATGTGTTGATCAGATAGAAATGATGAGCCATTCTTCGTATCATGTGTTGATTAGATATAAGTGCTGGAAAAGACCTACATGGAGGCTAGGCCTACAACCAGCATGAAAAAGGGTTGGCTCTGTAGAACTTCCAATGATGAGAAGAATCATGAGATAGCACCCGTGATGATCCAGATCCAGTGATGATAGCCAGTGATGATCCAGATCGAGTGATGATCTAGCAGTGATGATCCAGATCGAGTGATGATCTAGATCCAGTGATGATCCAGATCCAGTGATGATGTCCCATGATGATCCAGATCGAGAGATGATCCATATCCATAGATGAAGATTACTTGAAGACTCAGAAGACTTGAGATGAAGAAGACGAGATGATCCAGCTGATACAGAGAAGAAGACCAGTGCTGAAAATTGTGTAGAAAGAATACCTTCCTAGTTAAGAGGGAGTGTTGATGTATTTGTAACTTCGGAATGTATTCATCTATGTATCTTATGTATTGTAACCCGATGTTTATTCCGAGATGTACCTATTATGTATTTGAGTCATGTTGTCATGCCCTGATGTTCCGATCGGGAGGATCAATAATGTAAACAAGTCATGTCAAGTCATGGTGGGTAACCCTCCAATTGTCTAAGTGGTAAATCCCCCACAGTTCTGGGGCACTAGGGTTATTAGAATCTCTTAGTAGAGGTCGGCCCTAGTAGGGTTTTAGTCATGTCGAGATTAGTATAAATAGAGAACTGGAGTCTCTATTTATCACACAAGTCATACACACTCAAGTGTAGCGCATAGGTGAGGAAGGAGAAGACACTGGGGCTAGACAAGAAGAAGATTACTGCTGTTGGGAGATCACTTACTGTCTTGGGGATTTTACTATTTTGGTGCTGATTCTATCTCTGAGGAAGTTGCGGGGTTTTATCCTTTATGGTTTCCCTGAGGAAAAACACTGTGTTCATTGTCTCTTGTGTTTGATTGCTGTACTTGTTATTCTCTCAGTTAAAGATCCTAATAATGCTAGCTGAATGTTGAAAAACTAACACAGATGGAGCTACCTCTCCATGCATTAGCCAAATTCACTAGCCCACAAACCATGCAGGTCAGGATTTTGTTTAAAAAACTCCCTCTGACAATACTCATTGATTTTGGCACCACTCATAACTTCATTTATCACAGGATCACCAAATAGGATGATTGTTATGTCTATCCTTGCTCCAAATTTGAAGTCATGATTGCTAAATGGAAGTGTCGTAACATGAGAATATCTATTGGGGATTATAAATTGTGCTTTCACATGTTTGCCTTTCCCATAGGAAGATGCGATGTGTTTTTGGGCGCTTAATGGTTACACACACTTGGACCCATTTTATGGGATTTTGTTGACCTTTGGATGCAGTTTTCAATAAATGGGAAAAAACACACATTGAAGGGATTACAAATAGGGTCTCTCAACATCATCAGTTCACATCCCATGGAAAATATCCTTAAAAAAATTTCACATGGTGTTATCACTCAACTCCATTTCTTTCAGATGCAACCTTCAGTGATCTCAACTACTCCCTTAGATCTCCAACAAATTTTGGATCAATATGCATGTGTGTTTGCTGAGCCAGTGGGATTTCCACCTTCAAGACCAGAGTACCATCGTATTCTTCTCCTTCCTGGAAGTGTTCCTTGCACCATCAGTCCCTATCGCTACCCATTTCAATATAAGACAAAGATTGATATGCTTGTTCGGGACTTACTGAAGGAAGGTATTATTCACCCTAGTACCAATTCCTTCTCTTCACCCGTTCTTCTTGTCCAAAAAAATATGGGTCATGGCACCTCTGCATTGAATTTTGAGCACTTAATCACATCATAATCAAGGATAAGTTTCCAATTCCTATTGTTGATGAGCTTCTAGATGAGGTTCATGGTGCACATTTTTTTTCAAGCTGGATCTTCGTTTTGGGTAGCGCCAAATTCAAGTTCATGAGGATGATATCCCTAAAACAACTTTTCGCATGCATGATGGCCACTATGAGTTTTTGGTCATGCCATTTGGCCTCGTGAATTCTCCTTCCACATTCCAGGCATTGATGAATAAAATATTCTGATCCTACTTGTGAAACTTTATTCTGGTCTTCTTTGATGATATCCTCATCTATAGTAAAACATGGGCTGAGCATCTCCAACATCTGGATCTTGTACTGTAACTTTTATGTGATCATCATCTCTGTGCCAAAAAGTGTAAATGTGTTTTTGGTAAGAAGTAAGTAGAGTATCTCGGGCATATTGTTTCAGCACAAGCGGTTTGCATAGATCCTACCAAAATAGATTCCATGAAAAATTTGTCACATCCTCAAACCTTGAAGAGCCTTCGTGGGTTTTTGGGACCGACTGGCTAAAATTGTAAGTTTGTCAAGGATTATGGGAAGATTGTAGATCCATTAATAGCTTTACTAAAAAATTATGCTTTTTCATGGACACCTACTACTAAGTATTCACTTGACAAATTGAAACAGGCTATGTGTACCACACTTGTTCTAGCTATGCTTAATTTTTGCAAGCCCATCACTATTGCGAGTGATGCTTGCGACAATGGACTTGGTGCTATCCTCCTTCAAGATGAGCATCTCATTGCATTCACCAACAAATCCCTTTTTGATAAGAATTTATCTGCCTCTACATATGAGAAGGAAATGATGGCTATTTTGCATGTAGTACAGAAGTGGCATCCATACCTCTTAGGGAATCATTTCTGCATCAAAACTAGTTATGAGAGTCTGAAATATTTCCTCGAACAATAGGTCTCATCCCCAACACAACAAAAATGGGTTATAAAACTTATGGGTTATGACTATGAGATCACTTACAAGAAGGGTAAGGACAATCATGTGGCGGATGCTCTTTCCTGTACATTTGATGACCATGCTTCTCTTTCATCTATTTCTATGCCTATTCCAAATTGGTTATAATCTTTTCATTAAGGCTATGTCAATGACTCTTCCTTATATGAAATCATCCAATTGTTAGCCAATAATCCTTCTGATGTACCCATTGCTCTTGGGATGGATATTCTCTGAGATATAAGGGTCGTTTGCTGCTTCCCAAAGCATAGATATTCACCAGGATGTCTTCTATGAAATCCATGTTTCTCCATTAGCAGAGCACACTGGGTTCCTCAAAATGTATGAGTAGGCATGACATAACTTCTTTTGGAAGGGAATGAAACAGGAAATTCAAAAGATGGTTTCTGAATGTGATACCTGCCAATGCAATAAGGGTGAAACTATAATCCTCCCCAACTTTCTCGAACCCTTTCCCATCCCTACAAGGATTTGGACATATATTTCAATGGATTTCATTGAAGGGATCCCTAAATATGGAGGGAATACTGTAACTTGGTTGTGGTTGATCGACTCTCCAAATATAGTCATTTTTGTGCTCTTAACCATCCTTATACCGCCTCCTCAGTCGCACAAATTTTCATGGACCAGATATTTCGTCTTCATGGAATCCCTTCTTCAATTGTCCTAGAACATGACACAACTTTCAAAAGTCATTTTTGGACTTAACTCTTTTGCCTCATTGGCACCAAACTGAATATGAGTTTAGGATATCACCCACAAAAGATGGTAATACTGAATTCATAAAAAAATGTTTGCAAACTTACCTTCGTTGCTTCACCTCTAAACAACAACATCAGTGGGAAAAGTGGCCCCCTCACACTGAATGGTGGTATAATAATTCCTACCATACTGCCTCTAAAATGACTCCATTATAAGCAGTTTATGGTTAGGCACCTCCAGTGCTCCTTCCATACACCCCCAATAGTTCACCACTTTAGGAAATTAACATGGTTCTTCGAAACCGATATTAGATTCTTCACATTCTAGAGGACAATCTTCACATGGCAAGAAATTGCATGAAACAACAGGTCGATCAACACCATTATGAGCGTACTTTTCTAGTTGGTGATATGGTTTTTCTTCATCTACATCCATACAATCAATCCTCCCATAAAATAAAAGGGCATTAGAAGCTGGATCCAAAGTTCTATGGGCCATATAAGGTTCTTCAGAAGATTGGGTCTGTTGCTTATAAATTAGAACTTCATCCTTCTTCTCGTATTCACCTAGTATTTCATGTCTCTTGTATTAAGAAAGTGATTGGCACCAACATTAGAGAACAAACTATTTTACTACAAATGGATAATGAAGGATCCATCATTTTGGAACCGGAGGCCATCCTCAATAAGTGAACTCGTTAGCTACGCTCTCGGTCCATCATAGATGCCTTAATTTAGTGGCACAACATGCAACTACAGGATGCTACATGGGAACCACTCATTCAGATTCAACAACATTTTCCACATCTAAAGCTTTGAGGACAAATATTTTCTAAGAGGGAGGGGATGTTAAGAACCCGCGTCAACCCTCCTCTTTATTTTGTTAGTATATTTTGTCAGACACATATGCTTTGTAAGTCGTCTCGTTAGTATGTTGTATTATCCCACATTCATAGTGAGTAATAGTTGTTAATGAGTCCAATTAGTATGTTGCATTATCCCACATTCATGGGGAGTAATAGTTGTTTAGATTAGACTTATTATATAAGTATGTGTTGAGCCTAATGAAGACATCCAAGAATTAATTGTATTGAGCTTGCTCAAAGGAGGATGCCACCTTGTTGTGGCCTATGATCACTAAATCCTCTTCTATGCTCTGATATTTTTGTTACATTGTGAATTATTATTGTTTATTGCAGGAGGTTTCTCACATCTGGTATTGGAGCACTTTCTTGGGCTCACTAGGTGGAATTTTTGCCAATTTTTTTTCTTTTAACATGCCTTCTGGAGATGTGATTATTGCAGTAGTGCTTCTTCTTTGCATCGGTATTATTCAATCAGATCAGAGATTAAAACCTATCTGCTTAATTGTGGGAAGTACTTGGGCATATCCCTAAGAATCATTGTGAAGAGTACCATAGGAACCTTGAAGTAGCTGGCCATTGAGAGGACCTGTCGAGCGAAAAGGAAAACAAACCCTCCCCGATTGACTAGTTTCCCCAATGTGTAAGCCATTAGAAAACATTGGTGGATAAGTGAATCCCTTGAAAATTTAAGAAGTCGGACATATTGGGGGTCCATATCTATTTCCTTTTGATAAAGTACATTTTTCTAGATCCTCCACAGATCATCTCCACCATGCAGAAAAAAAAGAAAAAAAGAAAAAAAAGTATAAATTTCTGAGTTTTGACCATATATTCTTTGTTTTAGCTCCATTTCCCTTGAAAATTAACTGTAACCCCCATAATTCCGTTCTGCATATTCCTTCCTTAAGGAACCTATCCCAAATTCCACTTCCAGAAGCCCAAAATTCCACATTTGTCTATTTTTAGGGTTTTCCATAACATTTCTGATTCTCACCCAATCGCCTTCAAAATTTGTCACCTTGTTTGTTTCCCAATTCTACTTCTTTGTCCCTATCTGACAAATTTTCCAGTTCTTTCACCCTGCTTCTGAAATTCACATTTTTCTACTTCCCTGTCCCTAAGAAAGTGCCCAAAACCTAGTCAAACCCAATTACCCACCCAAGTTTTTCCCAACTCAAAATTGTCCTCTTCTAAAACCCTTAATTTTTTTGTTTTTGTACCCATTGCCCCCCCCTCCCCCCCAATTTTTTTTCCTGCTTATGGTTGTCACTCGTGTAGGAGCAAATAAACAAATGGAAGAAGAACTTTCCACTCTCAAGATCAAATTCGAAGATTTGGATCAAATATTTCTTGGTCTCCATATTCATCATTTATCCATGAGAAAACGACGATAGCCTAAGTATCCTATAGACACTCGATTCTCTTCTTCTATCAAATTTAGTGGGTCGAATCTTCATTTTCCCCACTTAATTGGCGATGATATGACTGGATGGATTTACAAGGCATAACAATATTTCAGTTTGCATAGCACTTTTGATGTCAATAAAGTTCCAATTGCATCCTTTTATTTGGAACATGATGCCCTTCAATGGTTTTGTTGGTACATCAAGGCTCACACAAAGCCAAACTCAATAGATTTTTGCCAACTCATTTTGCAACGATTTGACCCTAGTGCTTTTGATGAATTCACAGGAGCACTCACCAAACTTCTCCAAACTGGCACGATGAGGGAGTATTAGACAGAATTTGAGAAACTGGTCAATCACACAGAAGGATTACCTGATGCATTCTACAGGATTTTTTTTATCAGTGGTCTAAAGGAAGTTATCCAATCTGAGCTAAAATGTTCAATCCCAACACAATGATGGAAGCCCTAGGGTTGGCTAAGTTGGTGGAGGACAAGATCATGGCTCAATAATGCTCCAAATCCACTTTTGTTCCATTCAAAAATATGGTTTCCCAAAGACCTCCAATTCCACTAGCTCCTAGAACCACTCCTATCAAGAATTTGTCTAAAGCCGAGATGTGGGCACGTAGGGAAAAAGGGCTTTAATATAATTATGATGAGAAATTTACCTGGGGACATTGATGTGTTGAGAAAAATATCTATCTTTTGAGGGTGATATTCAACAACTTCTTATTGACCTTCCTGCTAAAGGTGACCAGTCAAAAATATCTCTCCATGCATTAGCCATATTCACAAGGCCACAAACCAATGACTCTTCGTTATCTGAAATCATCCAATAGTTTGCTAGTAATCCTTCTGATGTACCCCATTACTCTTGGGATGTATCTTCTTTGAGATACAAGGGTCATTTGGTGCGTCCCCAGAGCACAGAGCTTCACCAGGTTGTCTTCTATGAACTCCATGCTTCACCATTAGCAAGGCACTATGGGTTCCTCAAAACATATGAGCAGGAATGACGTAACTTCTTTTGGAAGGGAATGAAATGGGAAATTCAACATATGGTTTCCAAATGTGATACCTGCTAGCGCCACAAGGGTGAAACTACACTCCTCCATGGCTTGCTCGAAACCTTACCCATCTCTACAAGGATTTGGACAGTGTTTTCAATGGATTTCATTGAGGGATCCCAAAATCTGGAGGAAAGACCGTAATCTTAGTTGTGGTTTATCGACTCTCCAAATATAGTATTTTTTGTGCTCTCAGCATCCATATACCGCCTCCTCAGTCGCACAAATTTTCATAGACCAAATATTCCTTCTTCATGGAATCCCTTGTTCCATTGTCTCAGTCCGCGACACAACTTTCACAAGAAAATTTTGGACCAAACTCTTTTGCCTCACTGGCACCAAACCAAATATGAGTTTAGGATATCACCCACAAATAGATGGTCATACTGAAGTCATCAACAAATGTTTGGGAACTTATCTTCATTGCTTCACTTTTGAACAACAAAATCAGTGGGAAAAGTGGCTCCCTCTTGCTAAATGGGGGTACAATACTTTCTACCATACTACCTCTAAAATGACTCCATATGAAGCAGTTTATGGTCAGGTACTACCATAACTCCTTCCATACACCCCCAACAGTTCACTAGTTCAGGAAATTGACATGGTTCTTTGAAACCAATATCAGATTCTTCACATTCTTCGTATGGAAAGAAATCACGTGAAACAACAAGTCGACCAACACTGTTTTGAGTGCACTTTTCAAGTCAGTGATATGGTTTTTCTTCGTATGCATCCCTATAAGAAATCCTCCATGAAAATCAAAGGGCATCAGAAGTTGGCTCTAAAGTTCTATGGGCCATATAAGTTTCTTCCGAAGATTGGTTCTGTTGTTGTTAAATTAGAACTTCCTCCTTCTTGCATTCACCCAGTATTTCATGTCTCTTGTATTAAGAAAGTGATTGGCACCAACATCATAGCACAAACTATTTTACCAGAACTAGATAATGAAGGATCCATCATTTTGAAACCAAAGGCCATCCTCAATAAGTGCACTCGTCAGATTTGCTCTTGGTCCATCACATAAGTCTTAAATTAGTGGCATGACATGCAACCAAATTATACTGCATGGGAACCACTCATTGAAATTCAGCAATAGTTTCCACATCTAAATATCCGAGGACAAATATTTTCTAAGAGGGAGGGGATGTTAAGAACTAGTGTCCACACTCCTCTTTAGTTTGTTAATATATTTTGTCGGACACATATGCTTTGTAAGTCGTCTCGTTAGTATGTTGTATTAACCCACATTCATGGGGAGTAATAGTTTTTAATTCCTCCAGTTAGTATGTTGCATTATCCCACATTAATGGGGAGTAATAGTTGTTTATATTAGACTTAGTATATGAATATGTGCTGAGGCTAATGAAGGCATCCAAGAATTAATTGTATTGAGCTTGCTCAAAGGAGTTTGCCCCGTTGAAGTGGTTTGCAATAAATAACTTATTTTCCGTGCTCTGCTATTTCTATTATATTGTGCATTCTTATTGTTTATTGCAGGAGGTTCCTCAAATTTGGTATCAGATCACATTATTGGGCTCGCTGGGTGGAATTTCTGCCAAGTTTTTTCTTTCAACGTGCTTTCTGGAGCTGTGATTATTGCAGTAGTGCTTCTTCTTTGCATTGGTATTATTCATTCAGATTAGGGACTAAAACCTATCCTCTTAAATATGGGAAGTACTTGGGAATATCCCTAAAACTCATTGTGAGGAGTACCACAGGAACCCTGAAGTAGCTGGCCATTGAGAGGACTTGCCAAGCGAAAAGGGAAACAACCCCTTCCTGATTAGCTAGTTTCCAACTTTCCACCTGTGATGTAAACCAAGAGCTGTTGTTTGTGGCAAAGTGGTTATAAGTTTTACCTGAGCCCTGGAGTGAGGGTTACCGCCCCAATATGCAAGACGTTAGATAACATTGGTGGTCTAGTGAATCCCTTGAAATTTTAGGATTCTGAACATACTAGGGGTCCATATCTATTTCCTATTGATAAAGCACATTTTTCCAGAGTTGCCACAGATCATCTCCACAAAAAAGTATAAATTTTTGATTTTTACCCATATCTTCTTTGTTTAGCTCCATTTCCATTGAAATTTCATTGTAACCCCCCTAATTCCATTCTACATATTCCTTCCTTGATGACCCTATCCCAAATTCCACTTTTCGAAGCCTCAAATTCCACATTTGTCTATTTTTAGTGTTTTCCATAACTTCTATGATTCTCATCCAATCGCCTTCAAATTTTGCCACCGTGTTCGTTTCCCAGTTCTACTTCTTTGTCCCTTAATGACAATTTTTCCAATTCTTTCACCCCACTTATGAAATCTACATTTTCTGCCTCCCCGTCCCTTAGAAAGTGTCCAAAACCTAGTCAAACCCCAATTATCCACCCAAGTTTTTCCCAACTCAAAATTTTCCTCTTCTAAAACGTTTTTTGTTTTTTTTTTCTACACATTTCCCCCAAAAAAATCCTGCTTATAGTTGTCAACCGTGCAGGAGCAAATAAACAAATGGACGAAGAAATTGTCTCCCTCAAGACCAAATTCAAAGATCTGGATAAATTTTTTCTTAGTCTCCATATTCAACATTCATCCATGAGAAACCGATGACAACCTGAGTCTTCTGCAGACACTCAGTTCTCTTCTTCTAGAAAATTTTGTTGGTCAAAGCTTTATTTTCCTCACTTCAATGGTGATGACCCGACTGGATGGATTTACAAGGCATAACAATATTTTAGTCTACATAACACTTTTGATGTCAATAAATTTCCATTTGCATCCTTTCATTTGGAACATGACACCCTTCAATGGTTCCATAGGTACATCAAGGCTCACGTAGAGCCAAAATGGACATATTTTTTCCAACTCCTTTTGCAACAATTTGGCCCTAGTGCTTTTTATGACTTCATAGAAGAACTCACCAAACTTCGCCAAACTAGAACGGTGCGGGAGTATCAGACAAAATTTGAGAAACTGACTAATCACACAGAAGGATTGCCTGATGCATTCTACAAGAGTTGTTTTATCAGTGGTCTGAAGGATGTAATCCGATCTGAGGTTAAAATGTTCAATCCCAACACTATGATGGAAGCCCTAGGGTTGGCTAGTTGGGAGAAGACAAGATCATGGCTCAACAACACTCCAAATCCACTTTTGTTCCATTCAGAAATATGGTTCCCCAAAGAACTCCAATTCCGCCAATTCCTAGAACCAATCCTATCAAGCATTTGTTTTAAGCTGATATGCGGGCATGTAGGGAAAAAGGGCTTTGTTATAATTGTGACGAGAATTTCATCCGGGGACATCGTTGTGCTAAGAAAAATATCTATCTTTTGGATGTGGATTCTCTACTTGCACCTAAAATTTCTGAAGATAATCAATATCTAGTAGATGCTAAGGATGACATTAAACAACTACCTATTGACCTTCCTGCTCAAGACAGCCAGCCAGAGATATCTCTCCATGCATTAGCTAGAGTCACCAGCCCCAAAACCATACAGGTCAGGGGTTTCTTCAAAAAAATCCATCTTACAGTACTCATTGATTATGGTAGCACTCATAACTTCATTGATCCCAGGATCACCAAATAGACTAATTGTTTTGTCCATCCTTGCTCTAGCTTTGAAGTCATGATTTCCAATGGGGGAACCTTACCTTGCAAAGGGAAGTGTCGTAATGTGTGAATCTCTATTGGGGATTATAACTTGTTCTCTGACATGTTTTCCTTTCCCTTAGGTGGATGTGATGTGGTTTTGGGTGCTCAATGGCTACACACACTTGGACCCATTTTATGGGATTTTGTTGAACTTTGGATGTAGTTTTCAGTTAATGGGAAAAATCACACATTGAAGGGCTTACAACCAGGTTCTCTCAACATCATCAGTTCACATTGTATGGAAAATATCCTTAATAAAAGTTCACATGGTGTCATCTCTCAGCTCCATTTCATTAAGATGCAACCTTCAACAGTATCAACTACTCCCTTGGATATCCAACAAATTTTGGATCGATATGCATGTGTGTTTTTCTGAGCCCGAGGGATTGCCACCTTCAATACTAGAGGACCATCGTATTCCACCCCTTCCTGGAAGCATCCCTCCCAACATCAGGCCCTATTTCTACCTGTTTCACCACAAGATAGAGATCGAGATGCTTGTTTGGGACTTACTGAGGCAAGGTATTATTCACCCTAGTACCTGTTCCTTCTCTTCACCAATTCTTCTTGTTCGAAAAAAATATGGGTCATGGCACCTATGCATTGAATTTCAAGCGCTTAATCAAATCACAATTAAGGATAAGTTTCCAATTCCTGTTGTTTATGATATTCTGTACGAGCTTTACAGTGCTCATTTTTTCTCCAATTTGGATCTTTGTTCTAGGTATCACCAAATTTAGGTTCATGAGGATGATATCCATTAAACAACTTTCTGCACACATTATGGCCACTATGAATTTTTGTTCATGCCATTTTGCCTCATGAATTCTCCTTCAACGTTCCAGGAATTGATGACTAAAATATTCTGGCCCTACTTGTGAAACTTCATTCTGGTCTTCGTTGATGATATCCTTGTCTATAGTAAAACATGGGATGAGCATCTTCAACATCTAGATCTTGTACTGCAACTTTTTTGTGATCATCATCTCTATGCCAAACAATCTAAATATGTTTTGGGTAGAAGGAAGTAGAGTATCTCGGGCATAATGTTTCAGCACAATGGGTTCATGTAGATCCGACCAAGATAGATTCCATGAAAAATTCCCCCCATCCTTAGACCCTGAAGAGCCTTCATGGGTTTTTGGGACTGACTGGATCCTATTGCAAGTTTGTCAAGGATTATGGGAAGATTGAAGCTCCATTAATATAGTGTACTGAAAAAGGATGCTTTTACACAGACACTTGATTCTGAGTGTGCATTTGAAAAACTGAAACAAGATATGTGTACCACACCTATTCTAGCTATCCCTGATTTTTCCAAGTCCTTCAATATTGAGAGTGATGCTTGTGACAATGGAATTGGTGTTAACCTCCTTTAAGATGAAAATCCCATTTTGTTCACTACCAAATCCATTTTAGGAAATAATTTAGCCACCTTTACATATGAGAAGGAAATGATGGCCATTTTGCATGCGTTACAAAAGTGGCATCCATACCTATTAGGGAATAATTTATGCATCAAGACTGGTCACCCGAGTATGAAATATTTCCTTGAACAACGGGTCTCATCCCCAACACAACATAAAAGGGTTAGTAAACTCATGGGTTATGACTATGAGATCACTTACAACAAGGGTAAGGACAATCTTGTGGCGGATGCTCTTTCCCGCACGTTTGATGACCATGCTTCTATTTCAACTATTTTTATTCCTATTCCAAATTGGTTACAATTTGTTCAGCAAGGCTGTGTCAATGACTCTTTCTTATCTTGGGGAGGATCCTCCTTGATCCCAGAGGACAAACGACAAAAAAATTTGCATGGGGGTTGGGCCATAAGACAAATAATGAGGCTGAGTAGATGGCACTCTTTCAGGGCCTCGATCTAATAGATGTAAGAGCCATTTCAAGGTTGTTAATTTTTGGAGACTTATGCCAAGTTATTCTCAAAATGATCACCAGCTAGTCCTATGGTGCTATCAATTGTAGAATACTGTTTGACAGAATTAAGCTTCTCACCAAGAGCAACATTGAATTCTTTCACATTCTCAGAGCAAACAATGCTCAAGTGGAATCCTTGGCTAATGTTGGAGCCTCTCTCCCCCAAGGCTTCATATCAATTGACAACTCTGCTCCTCTCCATAAGCCTATACCCTAACCTTTAGAATGTCCCTCACCCACTTATTGATCACCCACCTAATAAACACCTACAAGCCCCAACCCACAAAGGCAATTGATATGGTTTTCAGTGGCACTCTTTTGGCATGCCACAGTGACAAGTGGAATTCACCCTTCCTCCATTTAATCTCATCCTTTAATGCATTCAATAGAACTCACCTCGGGCTTTACTTTTTGCGCAGCTCGCACGCTCTAGCCCTCCTCCATATGAGTACGATGGCTTCTCAATGAAGCTTTTCATGCCTCCCTCCCTCCATTGGCCTTTTATTGTTTCCTCTATTTGTGAATTACCTCTCCAAAGAAGAGCATCTTATCGTCATTTTGGTTTTTGGTGAAGGGACCCTCCCTACAACCAACCCTCCTTTGTTGTAATTCTTCTAGGATCCGTTTGATACTTTGGTGGATTATGTACACAGTGGGGATAACAGAAGCTTTGTCTAGGCTTGCTCTTTGAGTACTTGCCACAATCCTCTCCTTGCAATTGGGCATTCTTCCCATTCAAGCTCGGTGAACCTTAGCTGCTTGATAAAGGTTCCTATCAACAACATTTCCTATTTGAAGGTAATTTCTTCCTAGGTTATCAGTATTCTTCTTTAGGGGAATCTCAGTTAGGTTTTTCGCTCTATGTTTTTAGAAAAGCTCAGGATTTTAAGCAGTTTGGAGGCCCTTTGAGTACTATCAATGACAATTCCATTTCTGAAGGTAATTTCTTCCTAGGTTATCAGTATTCTTCTTTGGGGGAATCTCAGTTAGATTTTTCACTCTATGTTTTTAGAAAATCCCAGGATTTTAAGCAGTTTGGAGGCCCTTTCACATACATAGTTTTGCCTCTCTTAGTTTATGTTCTCAGCAATCTGTCTAGACTCAGTTTAAACAATAGTTGTGGTAGTTATATCGGTTAGCCTCTCTAGTTGGAAATGGACCATAGAAGGAATGGAGAAGGGTTTATTGATTTGAGGATTAATATACAATGATTGTATGAAATTGTGTCTACAGGAATTTATGATAGTAGAGAGGCTGCTAAAGAGGTCAAAAAACTTGTTGATGAGGTAAATTACCTCTTGTACCAGACCAACAACCATGATGCAAGGATTGATGACAATGAGATGAATCTCAAGGAAATTATGGGTAAAGTAGACTGCATTCAGGAAGACCTGTAGCTGTTGGTCTAGATGAACCAAGGAATCTGTGTCCAAGAAAATCCAGGAGAAGCAAACTAGAAGAAGGAGGAGGAGTCAGTAACCTAGCCTATGGGTTGATCAGGCAAACCAAAATGATCCTCTCAGGAAATGTTTTTTTGCATTTTGCTTAGTCAACAGTTTGTTCGGATTTATCCTCTGTCTATAATTATTCGAAATACTAGAACTCTCTTTGGCTTGTTAAGGTCTCATGTAGGGCCAAGTTTTGCTATCTTTTCTTCAGAACAATTAGAATGTTTAAGCTGTTGTTTTTTGTACTAAATGGTTGTGCACAGCCTGTTTAATATAATCTATTTTAAGTTTCTGTTAAAAAAAATGACTCTACCTTATCTGAAATCATCCAACAGTTGGCCAATAATTCTTTTGATGTACCACATTAATCTTGGGATGGATCTTCTATGAGATATAAGGGTCTTTTGGTGCTTCCCCAGAGCACAGATATTCACCAGGATGTCTTCTATGAACTCCATGCTTCTCCATCATCATGGCACTCTGGGTTCCTCAAAACATATGAGCGGGCACGACGTAACTTATTTTGGAAGGGAATGAAATGAGAAATTCAATATATGTTTGCCGAATGTGATACCTTCCAAAACCACAAGGGTGAAACTACACTCCTTCTCGGTTTGTTCAAACCCTTTCCCATCCCCACAAGGATTTGGACAAATATTTCAATGGATTTCATTGGAGGGCTCCCTAAATATAGAGGGAAGATCGTAATATTAGTTGTGGTTGATCGTCTCTCCAAATATATTCATTTTTGTGCTCTCATCCATTCATATACCACCTCCTTAGTTGCACAAATTTTCATGGACCAGATATTCCGTCTTCATGGAATCCCTTCATCCATTGTCTCAGACTGCGACACAACTTTCATAAGTCATTTTTGGATCGAACTCTTTTGCCTCACTGGCACAAAATTGAATATGAGTTCAGGATATCACCCATGAACAGATGGTCAGACTCAAGTCATCAACAAATTTTTGGAAACTTATATTCGTTGCTTCACCTCTGAACAACAACATCAGTGGGAAGAGTGGCTCCCTCTCGCTGAATGGTGGTACAATACTTCCTACCATACTACCTCTAAAATGACTCCATATGAAGCAATTTATGGTCAAGCACTGCCAATGCTCCTTCCATACACCCCCAACAATTTTGCTAGTTCAGGAAATTGACATGGTTCTTCAAAACCGAGATTAGATTATTCACATTCTATAGGAAAATCTTCACATGGAAAGAAATCACATGAAACAACAAGTCGATCAACATTATTCTGAGTGCACTTTTCAAGTTGATGATATGGTTTTTATTCATCTGCATCCCTAAAAGTAATCCTCACTGAAACTCAAAGTGAATTAGAAGCTGGCTCCAAAGTTCTATGGGACATATAAGGTTGTTTAGATGATTGGTCTTATTTCTTATAAATTAGAACTTCCTCCTTGTTCTCGCATTCACCCAGTATTTCATGTCTCTTTTCTTAAGAAAGTGATTGGAACCAACATCAAAGCAAAAATTGTTTTACCAGAACCGGATAATGAATGATCCATCATTTTGGAACCAGAATCCATCCTCAATAAGAGCACTCATCAACTTTTCTCTCGGTCCATAACAAAGGTCTTAATTCAGTGGGATGAAATACAACCAGAGGATGCAACATGGGAACCACTCATTCAAATTCAGCAATAGTTTCCACATCTAAATCTTTGAGGAAAAAAATTTTCTAAGAGGGAGGGGATGTTAAGAACCTGTGTCAACCCTCCTCTTCATTTTGTTTGTATATTTTGTCAGATGCATATGCTTTGTAAGTCATCCCATTAATATGTTGTATTATAGCACATTCATGGGGAGTAATATTTGTTAAGTTGTCAAGTTAGTATCTAGCATTATCCCACATTCATGGGGAGTAATAGTTGTTTAGGGGTGATTCCATGAAGGTGGGTAACACTTTTTGGCCAAATTTGGTGATGAAAACCTGATTTTTTACTCATGTACTAGATAGAAGCCCTTGCAACGCATATATGCCATGTGAATTTCGACTTGCAGTAAAAAAACAAATTGTAGAATATTATGTTGGCTTCCCAATGATATTTTTTTTAAAATATTTTGATGTCATTTAATGTGTAAAATTTTGCATTTAATGAACTGTGTCACCTTAAAAATTTGAAGAAGTTAATAAGTGGCTTGTGTCCAACCCCAATAATTCAATCTTACATTAATAATTATATATATATATATATATATGAGCATGATATACACAAAATATACTGTGGTCTGCATATTTTTTTGTTAATTTATTTTGTAATATACAATTATTTGTTATTTTTCGAAAGTGACCACATCTAATTTCAACATCATTCTATACACATGTGTGTCCATCCCAGCTTTTTTTTCACTATTTTCAAAAATTGAAAAACCAAAGACACCCTTTTGAAGAAGACACGTCGATGTGTGGGATGTGCATTTTTATGAATTTTTTGGATGTGTATATTTTATGCTGCATATTTTTCTTTGAGCTGATTCAAAGTTGTTGTCTGGTTTTCAAAGTGTAAATTTTAGAACTAATTAAAAAAAACCCATATGAATGCCAAAACACATGCATGATATCTCAATGGATAGAGGATTCGGTGACGAATCTATCGATATGAACTCCACTCAATTGTGTGCCATGAATGGTAGGGTTTACACCCCTAGAAGATACATAGAAACATTGATTTTCTTATAAGAAGGCTAAATATCTATTTTTCTAGCCCTTGATCGAGGTATTTAAATACCTCGATCGAGGTTTTATCGAAATCTTGATCGAGGTTTTATTGAAATCTTGATCTAGGTTTTATGAAAACCTCGATTGAGCTAGTCTTAAACGCTTGAAAAAAAAATTTGTACATGACTACCAATATACTAGCATATGTTTTCAGGATATAAACTTTAGCTTATATATATTATATATATGTATTATGTATAATATTATGTTCATGTAGTGTTAGATTTTTATCATATAAGATAGCATTATGATCTTAGGATATTTTCACTAAGAGAATAACAAGCACATCAATAAAACATAAGCACATCACAAGAGACAAGAGACACAAAGAGTTTTCCTCGGGGAAACCATAAAGGAGAAAACCCTACAACTTACTCAGAGATAGAATTAGCACCAAAATAGTAAGATGATCTCCCGACAACAGCAGTCTCTCTCTCTCACACTGAGAGAGCTTCTCCTCTCACTCATGCACCCCCAATGAGTGAGTGTGTATGTTGCAAGTGAGATAAATAGAGAGGCTCACTCTATATTTACATTCTTTCGTTCACTTGAAGTGCACTCCATCATGTCGGCCTCACTTAACAATTACTTACTAGAGCTGACATCTCTAGGAGTGTCTAATAACCCTAGTACCCCACCACTTGTGGGGAATTTGCCTCCTCCGACCAATAGGAGGGTAACACACTACTACATTTCGATCCAAAATCCGACGGTTTTTTCCGACGGCGCGTGGATTTTTCATTTTAACCGTACCAAAAATCAGAAAGATAATTTTTTTTTGAAATGGTGGGCATAAGCGTCGCTTAAGTGACGGCTAGGCTTATAAGCGTCACTTAAGCGAAGGCTATCCTCCTAAGCATCGCTTAAGCGACGACGCATAAATTTCTCAACAAGAAATAAATGGCATTAGGTTCAAGAATCCATAGTTTTGGTCGAGGGAGTGAAGGGGCTGTTTTTTTGAAACAATTTGTTTCCCAAATTATCTCCTTCCCAGTGTATCTTGGCCTTATTGAGTTGTAGTTTTACCCTATATAACCAAACCTTCCCTCATTTTTCTTTGCACTAGTTATAAGGTATGTTGGATTGTATTTTCAAAAATTTCTTATTCATGCGATTGATTTAGTAATTGGGTTTTAAAGAATCACTCGTGACTTGTCATACAACTTGTTGGCATTGTGATAAACAAATATTGATTAAAGGTGCTTGAGATCTAATTTTTTAGTAGGATATCATCATTACAAGGTATCTACATTGTAACCACACTGGGAGGACAAGTAACATGGCTCGATTAGGATGTCAATGCTTGGAATAATTTGAGCAAACACAATTGATCAATGCTTGGAATAAAGTGACAACTTAAGCAATCGAATAGAGCAATCTAGGCACAGTTAGAGTGAAAATTCAAGTAACTAGAATCACTGCATTCATATACAAAATATTCCTCCCCTATTTGATGGCTTGACAGTATAATTACATTGATATGCTTTAACTAGACAGTAATATACTCTTAATAATAGGGTTTTATTGTTATTTTGGTTTTATTGTATATAATATGTTACTTTCAACTTCGTCATTGTATATTCCTAGACTTTTTACTATCACAAAGTTCATAGAATAGTTTTATTGTATATAATATTATAAAAACTTACCATAGACATAACTTTGTACGATATATTATTTTCCCTAGCACCAAAATAAATATTATTTGGGCCTTATCCAGGTAACGCTATGCTCTTATTAGTGCTTTTCTCTTTCTTAGTCAGAATGCCTATCTCCTTAAGTTTATCTTTGGGGATATCATCTCATATGGGCCAGTACAAAAGCAAATCATGGAGCTAAACTCTCTTTGCATTTTGGCTCCTTGCCAAACCCTTAGGCGTATTATGCTTTTATTTTATTTTACACCAATCCTATACTTGATTGAACTTACCTTTGTGTTTGAGCTTACAAGCCTAATCAATAATTCTATAATAACATGTTCTAATAATTAAATCAAGGGTATACCATACGCAACCCTTTAATTTATAAACTAACAATTAAATCAAGGGTCATACCATACGCAACCCTTTAATTTATAAGCTAACAATTGATTTAATGCCTACCACAACTTAGTCGCAACGAACGGAGGTTGGACTAGCACATGATTCACATGCCTCCTAGTCCTGACCACACAAAGTTATGGACCCTTTGGAGGTTTCGCTCCTTCCCAAACATTAGCATAAGACACTAAACACATCATCGGGGAACAAAAAGGGGATATTCTGCTTTATGAACCATGGGCTCTATGTGAAATTCATTCTTCCTTCCCTCCCACACTCGCACAGTCTGCAATTGTTCACCTGCACGCTCAATGCCCGAAGTTGGAGCAAGGGTTTGAAGCACAGTTTGTAATTGTTGATCACTTGCATGCTCAATGCCCGAAGTTGGAGCAAGGGTTTGAAGCACAGTTTGCAATTGGAGCAAGGGTTTGAATCCTCTTTGTCCTCTGCAACGATATTTTCCTGGGTGTGGGTACGGGTTTGGTTAGAAACAATTTCCCAAGAATGCGCAGGCAAGAAGAAGAGTAGCTACAGGTCACGGAATCGCTGGTGGAGGCAGAGGATTTGGGGTAAGTTTGAAGCCATTGGATCTGTGA
>LPNX010490181.1:442698-471755 GCA_001517045.1 Pseudotsuga menziesii | reverse complement strand
CTGGATCATTCTCCCTTTAAGGTATGGCTGGAAAAAAATCTGTAGGCTTTAAGCAGTATAATGAATTTGTGTTTAAGCAGTATAAATTAGAAATTGTCTTGATGCATTGCCAATATTGCATTGCCGAGATGGACGTACTTGTATGTAGTAGGGGAGGGGAGTACTCGTCTATCTAGTCGATGCAGAGCTCTGGTCGATCCATAACCTATAAACTCTGGTCGGTAATGAGAAGCTCTTTCTTCTCAGTTCAGTTTTTAAACCCGCAAAAAAAAATGAATACTTACAACAAAACCCTTTTCACACTAGAACAAAAGAACCACCCCCACCTCTATAAGATTTGTGAGTAAAAATGGCTCCAACTATTTGACATTTGACAACATCCATAAATCTGTTTCTGCAACTTCCACTTGAGAAAAGGAAAACAGAGCTGATCTGCTTCACACCGGAACAAGAGAACCATTCCACAAAATAACTGTGCCCACCTCTACACAATTGTGGATTGTGGAGAAGAATAGCCTGAAATACTTGGCATTAGACAACCACCATGAGTTGGATTCCTTGATTTCTATGCCAGAAAAGAAAGCAGCACTAGGGATTATCTGGGGAGAAATCACTATGTAAAGCAAATAGTTTGAGTTTGTCTTTCATCACCTCGGTTTTACTGCCATACTATTTAAACCTATATTCTTCTTGCTTGAATGCCACGGGTACCTTCCCTTCACTGTAGCAAATTGAACATAGGCTAAAACGATAATTCACCTCTTTGAATCTTGGTCCTATAATTGGATAGGATCAAACTGCACAGGTTAGTCGACCATGACGTACCCTGTCACCTGCCTCAAGCTTCACTAGGGTGTTCATGATGCCAAACCCCCAATCTGGATCATCAAACATTTCCAAAAACTTGGGAAATGAGATACTTGCAGTATCATCCTCTCCATGAACTTCGATCATGTCAGTCACTCCTTCTGATGGAAGATATACTGCCCTTAACAGTCTAATATAGGAAGTTGCATCTAGCTTCCCAATCTGTGCACCAATACCCTTTGCTGAACGCCATACTAAAGCATCGAAAGCATAACTCTTTCTCTTCTCTGGGGGACCTGCACAAATGGGGGCAAGAATGGCATAAAACAAGCCCAGATCAACTCTACCTGATCCACTCCTGTCCAATACAGTTAACACCCTTTCATTCACTGCCTTGACAGCTGCTTGGAATGTCTCTGGCTTCAGAAAATTGATACACCACTTCCAGATTGAGATATGGGCACCTTTGTTTCAGTTAATTCCTTTTTCACAAGATTTATATCACAACGATTCAATCTAGTTAGCCTTTGGAAGCTCCTGATATCTAGAGCACAGGACAAGTACTGTCTAGGTGTGGTTTTTCCACTTGCTCTTCTAAACCTACCTGGTTCAACAACCAATATTCCTTCTTCCAAGCTTGCACTACCATTTCCCATCTGCACCTGAGCTTCAGAACCTCCCTGCTGATCTGCTCTTCTAACCAGTGCCCAATTTTCTTGGGTTGTAACTTCTTGTAGTTACCTTGGGGATACTTCTCATTCACTAATCCAAAAGTATTATCCCTTCCAAAGTGACCTCCCAAACCATTCAAGTGCATCTCTCTCACAAGATTTTATTGCCTTGATCCAAGGGGAATACAAAGCTGAGAACCCTTAAATAAAAAATTTAGACTCACTAACCTCTTGTGTTCCATTTGTCCACATCTGCATCATACTAGCATTTTGTTTACCTCTCCCTTGGTCAAGTCTTCCATGATGTTCCTCTCTTCCATATGGCATAAATGATAAGAGTTGTGCTTCTGTCGTAAGTAGTTTGTGTATGACACTAGTATCAATACCCCTCTTTACTCATATAAGTTTATAACTTGTCCTTATTTTCCATAGAAAACCTACACTCCACTTTCAAGGTTATCCAACAAGCAACATTAAAGCTATTTATGCCAGGTTCTTTTGATTCTAGAATTTGAACCCATTTACAAATCAGAATGTAGTTTCTGTTTGACTCATTTGACTCTTTTACAAATAAATATAATTGAGAGGCAGGAGAGTTCATCCTTGTATTTGTCCCAAATTTGGTACTTCTTTTGTTTGAGGTTGGTCCCTAATATGTTTTAATTTCTAATTTTGCATACCAAAAGTGGCCCTCCTAGAGCTCCCCATTTCATGGCATAGATCAATGATATTCTGTTGGTAAGAATCTATCTTTCAATCTAAATGAAAGTGTGCCAGGTTGTACCATACCTTTTCTTTCATGCTCAATTTTTTTTGTTTAACTGAGAACCCTTTAGTCCACCTTGGTGTAGTTGCTTCTAATGAAGTCAATATTTATTTTCCATTTCCTATTGTTTCTCTTGTTTACCATTCCATGTTGATTCACCTTAATTACTAGATTGGGTGGGAGGAAATATGGGATCAAATATCAGCTCTTTGTGAAAATGTTCAAGGAAGTGTTTTTCATAGGACATATCTGAAACACCAGCCTCCTCCATTCTTTCATCAACTGAAAGCTGTGGCTGTAACATTCATAAAAGAGCACTGACATGTTCTTCATTAAGTTGGTGACAGGCTTCTTCGTAAATAGAAGAATGCCAATCTGGAGAAAAAATGCACTCTTTAATAAAACTAAGCACTTCAACGGCTCCTTGTAAAGGAATATTATTGGAGTAAGAAACACTGTCATTTGCAGAGCAGGGCTGTTCATGTGGCATAAATTCAAAATCCAAAGGCAATGCGTCTTAAGAGATTCAAAGCAGTGCATTTTGACAAAAAAGTATGTAAGCTCAGCAATTTCATAAATGGGGATGGGGAAAAGGGAAGGGCAAAAAGTATGTATAACTCAGCAATTTCCTAAATGGGGATAGGGAAAAGTGATGGGTGTCTTGGTGGTTGTTTTGAAAACTGGTCCTAGCATCAAAGCAATGGTTTGACTGTACCATACCTTTTCTTTCATGCTCAATTTTTTTTGTTGAACTGAGAACCCTTTAGTCCACCTTGGTGTAGTTGCTTCTAATGAAGTCAATATTTATTTTCCATTTCCTATTGCTTCTCTTGTTTACCATTCCATGTTGATTCACCTTAATTACTAGATTGGGTGGGAGGAAATATGGGAGCAAATATCAGCTCTTTGTGAAAATGTTCAAGGAAGTGTTTCTCATAGGACATATCTGAAACACTAGCCCCCTCCATTCTTTCATCAACTGAAAGCTGTGGCTGTAGCATTCGTAAAAGAGCACTGACATGTTCTTCATTAAGTTGGTGACAGGATTCTTCGTAAATAGAAGAATGCCAATCTGAAGAAAAAATGCACTCTTTAATAAAACTAAGCACTTCAACAGCTCCTTGCAAACCTCCTGTCAAGTTCCACTTGCATATCAACTTCAGACAGAGGAATTCGAGGCAGGAATCCATCAATTACACACCCTACACCTCCACCATGGGATTCTCCAAAAGTTGTAACACAAAATAAAGTACCAAATGTATTTCCTGTACCAGCTCGTATCTCTGCCATTTTAAAGACAAAACCATAGCAAAATGAGGACAAATACATTATAGGTAATCCTCCTTGCAATTTGAGGAAGGATATAGGAAGCTTAAATTGCTAATTTGCTACTCATTAAGTCAGAGACTTTCCAATAATAGATACAGATTTAAAAGACTTGGAGACAAAGTCAAAGAAAAATGAGGATAAATTCCTTATAGATAATCCTGCTTCCAATTTGAAGAAAGAAACAGGAAACCAAAATTGCTACTCGCAAAGTTAGAGACTTTGCAATAATAGTACAAATTTGAATGGCTTTAAAACTTTCTATGTCTCACTAATCTCTTCAACATGAAAATCAGTACTACATACACATGGTGAATATTTCACAAGGTGAGATGTTTTGTTCTTATTTTATGTAAAGGTATAAAATATAATATTTCACAAGGATTGTTTGTATGATTGCTTCTGTATAAGTATGTATTAAGTTATTAACAGGATAAAGACAATCCTCATCAAGAAAGAAAAGTTATGGAATGAATTATTTCTGTGCTAAACTGATGAAACTACAAGTGTTTCCTTTTGCAACATACTTGTGTTTATGGGAAAATTGAGAAGTTATTGTTGCTATTAATTGATGAAAAAGGTCTATTTTCTATCATCTTGAAGGGAGCCAGAAATTGAAGAGCATCTACCTTATTTGTACATTATGATATTTGTACTTGATACTGCTTTTACAGTTCTGTATCTGGAAGAGGTTCTATTGGACATCTGAATGTGTTTTCCACTTGTACAATTCTAATGATATCTGTTTTGGTCTCTCCATAGAACTCTTCGTTGATGCAAAGGGACTATTTTTAAAACCTAATGTAAAACTTTAGTTTATCATATTTTTAGTGCATGATGAATATATAGGACTTCAGCAGCTATTGTGAGCCCCTGTCTAATAAATTTGAGTTCTAAAGTTAGTCTTAAATAGGTTTCTGCTTGTCATGCTTGTGGTGTATTTCTGACCCTGTTTTTATGATATAGCATTGATTAGTAGCAGCTAAGTTTGAACTCTGTATAGTTGGGATACTGCTGAAAGGATTTGGTGTTGGATTTTTCCTTGGTTTGGTGGACAAGGGGCAAAGTTTTTTCCAACTTTGTGAAATTTGATATATTGCATGTATTCCATATTTCTATCCTTTTAGTTTTAAGATGTTACATTTTCAACATTTCAAATTTTTATTTCTATCCTTCAGCAGATCAACAGATGTACAGTATAACATGAAATTCACTGTTTCTAGGGCATCCATCCTAATCACAACATTTCAAGTTTTAGTTATGCCATGAGCCCATTTGACCTTTACCATGAAAATTTTGTGGTATTCCTAACCTTGAATTTAGGATGGAAAATTAGCTATCTCTCAAAAAAGTATATTTATTTGACAAAATATATGATTGCTTTTTCCTTTCTATTCTTCTAGTACTGTTTGGCATTGCTATTTTGACAAGAGAAAATCTCAATGGGTAGTAGTTAAGATTGACAACATTCAAACAACAGTGATGACACCTTATAATATTTTTTTGAAACAAAAGGATTTGATAATCTCTTTGACTATGCCTTTTACTTGGCTACACTCGTTTGTTTTTGGTCTCAATGTTCATGTTAATTCATACAAGTTATAACTGAGATCACTAAGATTTTGAGTTTCTGAATTCCTGTTGTCTTTGTTTAGGTTATTCTTCATTGCTGCTACTGTTTAGTATGAAAAGTTCCCTTTGAAAATATTCTTTTTGAAAATTGGCTTTCTTTAGTTTCAGGCATTGATGATAGTGCTCCAGATGAGCAACAACCTTAGGTTGATCCTGTGCAACAGGAGGCTTCGCCACCTGGCATGATACCACCACCTGCCATGACTTTACTGCCTCCTGAATTTGTAATGCCACACACTCAACTTGAACTGGGACAAGCGATGGTATGGTCCAACTTCCTTCTTGTCATGGGAGATATATATTTAATGCCATCTTGCTTAGTTCAGTGAATTAACATGTTTGTAATGTGTCAAACAACCACTCTGAAATATTTATCTCTAAAATAAAACTGTATATGAAATAGAAGAAGGATGTGGAGACTGTTGTAGGGCAGGTTTTATTTCTTTCCCTTCTTAGATATTAGGATGGCTGCAAATAGGATAACAAAATTGATTATCCTGCCATTCAGTTGTTTAGTTCTTAAAGTACCAAGGAAATTGAATTACTTTCAATGGTGATTATGTTTTGTGCCAGGTGAATATTTCACAAGGTGAGATGTGTTGTTCTTATTTTTGGTAATGAATCCTTGCTAAAGAATTAATTTGCTACCGTTGTTATTTCATGAATGTTGAATGGACTGTTCATATAATGTGTATGTGCATCACTCCATAGTGAGAATATGAAATATTAAATGCATTAATAAGCAGCAAGGCAGTTGATCAAAGATTAAACCATACCACACCTCCAGTAGAGGGACATTTCAGCAGTCCATATTGGTAATAAAAGAGGGTTCTATGAGGATACACAAATAAGAGAAAACATAACAGAGTACTGTACAGGAACCTGAAGCCAGCATATACCTAGTTCATCACCGAAAATATTAATGAAGTTAAGGAGTCATTTAGGAAAAATCTCAGCCAGTTTGACTTAGAAAAGCATATTTGGAAGACTTTTTATTGAGTGGAAATCCTTTCAAGCAAATAAATGAAAGCTTGCTGTTTGAAACAAAACATAGGAAGCTTGATGACTCATCAAAATTTTCTGCTTTAATGATATCCTGGAGCGCATTTGCCACTCAGTATCAATTGTTCTTGAGGGTGATCAAGATGGTCAATTAAGGCCTGCTGGACTACATCACTGGAAGGAGTTTCTTGATGGCAGTGGTTTCTTTGTCTGCCTCTCTAGTTTGAAGTCGAACTCTCCACTTACTGTGTCTCTTGGTCCTATGGAGCTGTGTGCACAACTTCTAGGATTTCCTGGAAGTCCATCTTCTCAATGGGTTGGCATTTCAGCTTACAGGCCTCTCTCTAAGGACAAAAATAATGTTATATAAATGGGCATCTTTCTAGTTGAACTGTTGCAAAATCCCTCCCTGCCTGCAACTGTTCTAAGTATAGACTTTGGTCTCCCTACCATCTAGGTTACTCGAGTGCTAACACTCTCTTGAAAAGTTGGAGCCTTCCTATCTCGCTACTTCCCTCCCTCTTCTACGTTTTGCTATATCTCTCTCGTTTCTATACTTTTAAAATCTCTTGCACATATTATATTATGAAGAACCTGATTTTTTTGTGGCATTCAATACAAGAGAACCTGAACTGCAGGATCAAATTCATAACCCTTTCTAAAAAGAGACTGCAAGAAGAGTTCATCGAGTAGAAGTCTTGGGTTGTAGTTGCTAAATGAATACCGAAGAAGTAAACTTTCCCCATCATTGAAGCAGGTACATGTTTACCTTTAATGTCTGGTTATTGGAACTCACAAGTTATTCAGTAGATGCTTCAATGATTGGAAATCTTAAGATAATTTGAAGAGGATAGACTTAAACAGCAGAAAACTTTTAATCAACAGATTCCTTACATGTTTGCAATTCTCTTTCTATTATTTCTGGGAGAAGACTAATCTCCTTTTTTGCTGCTTACAGGTTTGATGAAGTTGAGGAGAAGATAAGCCCCTTTTTGAAGTCTTGTGGCTACAATTTAAAGAAAGGTCATGCTATTGATAGATATTCCATTTTGCTTACGTTTATTTTGAGCTACCAAGATAACGGTTTTGGCACTTTTATATCTGTCTTTCAATTGATACACATTTCCCAGGGTTTATGTTTGTATATGCTGTCTGATCTGTGTAGATAGCTATTTTTACATCGTAAGGTGCATTCTCAAGTATAAAACGGTCATTTATTTTTCACATTTTTTGGACTTAGCAAGGTGGTTGCAAGTTACTATATGTGACCAGAGCAATTCGATTTTATAAATCTTTAATGCATTTCATTGTCCAGATGTGCAGTTTCTTCCAATTTCGGCCCTTCATGGTACTAACATGAAAGACAAGGTCCCAAAAAATGTCTGTGGATGGTGGAATGGTCCTTGCCTTTTTGAAGCTTTGGATGCTGTTGAATTACCTCCAAGAGATCCTAAGGGTCCTTTTAGGTATAAAAAATGTTAAAGTTTTGATTTCTTCCTTCGGCAGGATACTTTGATAATTGGTATCTTGACAACAGATATGCAGAACATGGGAGATCTTTTTGTAAATATCATTCAGTGATTCCTTGATTTTAATTGGCATATTGTGTAGGCTATATTATTGGATATTTCTTCACCTTCCCCAGTTTACATAACATGTTCAATATCTTTGATGCTTAAGTTTGTGTTGAGAGCATTTGTTATAAACAAGACCCACATTTGTTGCCTTGCATCTCGTGTTTTCCTGAGTAGGACTTGTAAGCTTAGCCTTCTAAAGACATGTTTTGCAAGAAGTCTCACGAGAATACTGGTGATTTGAAATTTGAAATGCCTGCTGAAAGTTGTCCCAAAATTGTCATGTTTTATACTTATTACTGTCTGTTGCATATCTGATGCATGGGGGTTTATATTGAGGAGAGAACAGAGTAAAATTTGAAGTAAATGGTTTTATTCCATCAGATATGTAGTACTGATGCACGAGATCATTATACTCATTCTAGGACGAGATGAACAATCCTCATGATAAATCACATTAGAATGTAGATATTATTAAATTATTTTGAAGTGTAACTGTTGACTATAACCCAAATCCCAGAGTTGTTTTTAAAGGACACAAATAGGAATCTAAGTATTCGAATTGACTAAATAGTTGAATTTTTTAAAACACTTCTAGAAGTTTTATAACTGATGAATCTATAAGTGTAGTGCATAGAATTATTGGGATGTTGTATATAATGGAGAGGGGATTATGAAGTGTCTTAGATGCCACAATCTAGGGCTTTCTTTTCAGAATCACCCAAAGCTTGCACTTGGCCTATTCCTTTGATGAATATATATCAGTTAGCAACGTGATATCACAAGATAGCATATTATTATTGATTGTGTTGGTGAAGAAAACTCTCCTGATTTACCACTTGGCCACAAGTTATTTAATGTTGTATGCTTCTAATTTAGGTGAGTCTATGCTATTAAGTCAAAGTAAATTTGTTAGTAGATGGGGTTGATCTTCCAACTCTGGCATAAGATCTAATTATGTGAGTTTAATTTAATATCAGATATCAAGTTCAAATTCTTTTTTTTTCCTATCATTCGATGTCAATCACTTTTTCCTAATAAAAAGAAGCATTCTTGGTGACTACGGTTGAAAGTAATGGCACTGTTATTATATAGAAGAGCTTTTCTATGAGCAGCCTGTGGAGAGCTATTTTGTATTTTATTTTCAAGTATCCCATTAAGTACTTGGGAGTTGGCTATAATTCCTTTTGCAGACCATCTTTATGCATAGGATAAGACAGTGCAAAATGGAGCAAATATTTTTTTTTATACCCAATTTACAATTATTTAAAAAAAATAAAAAATTCACTGCCGTCACTTAAGCGACGGTTATAAGTGTCGCTTATCCGACGCCTAGTATTTATATCCGTTGCTTAAGCGATGGTTGGATATGTCACTTATCCGATGCCTAGTCTTTATATCCATCGCTTAAGCGACAGTTCTTCATGTCGCTGATCCGATGCTTAATCGGTCTCTCCGTCGGTTGAGCGACGCCTGTAGGTGTAAATGTTCTTAAAAATTTTCATCACCGTCACTTAATAAGTGTCGGATAAACGACGATGTACATTCAACCGACGGTTATTTAAGTGTCGCTTAACCGATGGTTACTTAGGTGTCGGATAACCAACGACAAGTTTCCGACGCTTAAAAAAAAACCAAAGTGTCGTACATGCGACAGGAAAGTGTCGAAAATCCGACATGACGACCATCGGATTTTTGGTCGAAATGTAGTAGTGACACAATGGTGGGGACTATTTCCCTGACTTACAATGAATCACCTAGGGTCAACTTCACTAGGATAGTCTAATAACCCAAGGTCTCCACAACTATGGGGACTTTAACCCTTGACCAATAAGAGGGTTATCCAAAATGACTTGACATGACTTTCTCATTATAGAAACTTCTCGAAATAAACATCAGGGTATGACATGACTCAAATACATTACAATACATCCCGGAATGAACATCGGGTTACAATATATAAGAAATACAAGTGAATACATTCCGAAGTTACAATTACATCAACACTCCCTCTTAACTAGGAATGTATTCGCTCGACAATTTATCAGCACAAGTCTTCTTCTTTGTATCATTCTGGTCATCATTAGGTCTTTGTCATCTTTAAGTCATCTTCATCTTCAAGTCATCTTCATTTGTAATTCATCTTCATTTGGATCTGGATCATCACTTGATCTGGATCATCATCACTGAATTTGGATTATCATCACTGGATCTGGATCATCACTCGATTTGGATCATCATCACTGAATCTAGATCATCATTCGATCTAGATCATCACTGGGCATCATCACTGGATCTGGATCATCACTTGATCTGGATCAACACTGCTGGATCATCTTCACTGGATCTGGATCATCACTGGATCTAGATCATCACTGGCTATCATCACTAGATCTGGATCATCACTCGATTTGGATCATCACTGGATCTGGATCATCACTCGATATGGATCATCACTGCTGGATCATCATTACTGGATTTGGATCATCACTCGATCTGGATCATCACTGGTGCTATCTCATGATTCTTCTCATCACAGGAAGTTCTACAGAGCCAGCCCTTTTTCATGCTGGTTGTAGGCCTAGCCTCCATGTAGGTATTTTTCCAGCACTTACATCTGATCAACACATGATATGAAGAATGGATCATTATTTCTATTTGATCAACACATGATGCGAAGATAGATACTGCACTTACATCTGACCTACTCGTCAGAAAGGCATGCCCAGCACTTACATCTGACCTACTCGTCAGAAAGGCATGCTTAGCACTCACATCTGACCTACTAGTCAGAAAGGCCCAGCACTTACATCTGATCAACACATGATGCGAAGAATGGCTCAACATCTCTATCTGATCAACACATGCTGCGAAGATAGATACTGCACTTACATCTGATCAACACATGATACAAAGAATGGAACTGCACTTACATCTGATCAACACATGATGCGAAGAATGGCACAACACTTACATCTGATCAACACATGATGCGAAGAATGGCTCAGCACTTATATCTGATCAACACATGATGCAAAGAATGGATCTGCACTTACATCCATCTAGGTGGGAACACATCCTGCTCACAATGATGGAAGGGCTTGCAGTCATATCTGATCTTGTAGGAACCAATCCTACAGTCATATCAGAATGGCCCCCAGTCCTCCTCAACTGAGCTATGTGGTAACTGACCAGGCGCCTCCATTCTCCTAGAGAATGGCAGTTGCCCTTACATCCGACCTGCTCGTCGAAATGGCCAACACTCACATCTGACATGGAAGGAACTTGATCCTTTAGCCATGACAGAATGGTTCATCCCTTACATCTGATCAAGTGGGAACACATCCCTCTATCACATCAGAATGGCTACTCAGTTCTTACACTGAGTGTTCCTGGTAACTGACCAGGTACCTCCATTCCTAGAATGACAATTGCCCTTACATCTGTCCTACTCGACAGAATGGCCAGCACTCATATCTGACATGGAAGGGAGCAACCCTATCACCATGATAGAATGGCTCAGCCCTTACATCTGACCATGGAAGGAACCAATCCTCTCACCATGTTAGAATGGCTATGGGTCTCATCACTTTTTGTTGGAGGGAACCTCGATTTGGAGAACACCAAGCTTCTCCCTGAAGTACTCGAACTTCAGCCTAGCCAATGGCTTCATCAATACATCATCTATCTGTTCCTCCATCGCAACATACTGGAGCTTCACTGCTCCTCTCTGCACCATATCCCTGATATAGTGATACTTGATCTCGATATGCTTCGACTTGTCATGGAACACTGGATTCTCTGACAACTTCACGCAGCTCTGGTTGTCACAATGTATACAAGTAGCATCCAACTGGAGATCAAATATATCAGACAGTAGCTTCCATAGCCATACTTCCTCACAACTAGCTGAACAAGCTGTGACATACTCTGCTTCAACTATACTCAGTGCCACACAGGTTGCTTCCCGCTAAACCAAGAGATCACACGTGATCCCATACTGAAGAAACATCCTGAAGTACTCTTCCTATCGATGGCATTTCCTGCCCAATCTGAATCAACATAACCTTCCAGGTTAATCTTTTGATTTGCATCGTACTTGAGCCCATAATCAACTGTACCCTTTAGGTACCTCAGAACATGCTTTGCAGCAATCAAGTGAACATTTCTCGGATCTGTCAAGTATTGGCTTAAGGTGTTCACAGCAAGGCAAATGTCTGGTATCATGTTTTTCAGGTACATCAATGAACCAATCATCTGATGATACATCATAGCATCAACCAACTCTAATGAATCATCACATAATAGGTTTAGGTTCAATGCCATAGGTGTGGTCATGTAGTTCGTCATCCTGAACCTATTCAGGATCTCTACTGCATACTTCCCTTGTCCACACCTCCATGCCTATAATAATAGTGCATCGACAACTAACATGAGCATCACTGGTCTTCCGTCTTCAATATTGAAGCAAAGGTTGGAATCCGATTTACTCTCAGTAAAGCCTAGAGTCATCAGTAATCTATCCATCCTGTCGTACCATGTCGAACCTCAGGATCTTCCGCAGTCACTCCCTCTGAAGTGAAGCATCATACTCCTTCTATCTTCTGTACTCTATGCATTGAAACATTCTGTACTGGAGTGACAAGTAGTATCCATCTAGGATCATTGGATACCAAGATCCTCTATTTTGAACTTTTTCAAAAGTTCTTCTCACATCCATTTGTGAGCTTGTCATCCTTTATCAACCTTGTAGCAAAGGTTACGATATTCTTCAAGCTCATCATGTATGTGTTATCCCATGGGTGTCTTCTGAACTCGTACAAGGCCTTCTTTCATTTGCACACATGATTATGCATGTCATGTGACTTCACTTCCAGTGGCTGCAAATATATCTTCTTAGTTTATGTCTTCTTTTCATGAGAAGCCTCGTGCTACAAATCTTTCTTTGTATCCCATGATGTTTCCATCTACTGCATGATGGAACTACGAACTTCTCTTCAGGTCTTGATACTGGATCCTAGACATCATTCTTCTTGAACTGGTCTTCTTGGTTATTTCTTCATAGTTGGAAGATTCTGCACCAATGATGTCACTGCACTCATCATATTATTCTTTGTCTTTGAACTGTCGTCACTTGTTCTTCGGAACAAGTATTCATTTTTCTTTTCTTGCAGGCGATTATGTATACAATATTTCCTACAAGTCAAATGCATTTGTATGGTTAGAACATTTCATAAAGAATATTCATACTTGGAAAATACTTATGCATAAATATATGATCATGAAACTACTTTAGCCAATACACCATTCATCCATATCTCACTGAAACTTTCTAGATGCCTTCCATCTCTACCGGGACAACATTGAGATTGTGCACTAATCCAATATGTCAGCAAAGAGGTTTCATTCTAGATAAGTAGAAATGGAGAATTTGTATAGCACCATGAGCTACTTACCCATCACATGCATATTAGTAGTATACTGTCATTAATGCAAACATCCTATCATGCATAATACATCAACTGAATATAAACAAATGCATAACAAAATAATATCATGAAATGACAATTGAATACTTATCTTTATTTGTTTCGTGGGTAGAATCCTTCTTGAGCCTTCAAATTCATCATTGTCTTCATTCATGATAGCATCGTTTCTTATCCAAATGCTAAGGAGGATAAGAGGTGCTTTAAGAGTTGAGTCCTTCATATTTCTCATCGTTTGAGGGATCTTCTTTGGATGGTGAGAGCTTGATCTTCAATTGCTCCCATCTTCTCTTCTCTTCTTATGAGTTGAACTTCTTTTTCTTCTCGGAGTCTATTGAAAGTAATTACTTCCTTCTGGCACACTTCCTCGCATGAATGAATCCCATGATCCTGGGAGGCCATTCAAGGTGGCCATCACAAATTCTGCATTCTTCACTTCTTCTTTTACCGCTTCAAGTTGTTCTTGATTTGAGAGACTCTTATGATTGCATGGTCTCTGCATTCTGGATCTTCACATTCTTCAACTAGTTTCTTAAGGTCATCTTTTGATGTATGTTCTTCCCTTCAAATAGCTTGGTCAAGGAATCAAACATCTTTGGTGTCTTTAGGGAAGACACTTGTGGTACAAGTTGATCCATGATTGAATCAACCATGATCTTCTTGGCCTTGACCAAGTTCTTCTTGTGAAAGGCTTCTAGCCTCATCTCCCTCTGAAACTGGAACCTCTCTACTCATGTAGGTGTCCAATTCATTTTATTCAGAGAGATCATATACTTCCATGCTTGGAAGTTGTCAACTTCACCAAGCTTATCATCAAGCTGATGTGATATATCACTTTGAAATGAGAACCTCAAATGAAAATAACAAAGGAATAGATCTTATCGATTTGAGGTGACCCTCCCGGTTCCGGAGCTGGCTGATCTAGGGTTTGTCACAGAAACCATAATTTTTAGAACTTGGAATATTTTAGATCTGATTGGATAGACAGATAGATCTCTTCAAATGGAGCTGTCCAATATACTCCTTTTCTGAAAATAGTGGAGGGAAGCTCCCGAAACAGGAAGCCCTAGATTTCCAATTTCTTCTGCAGAAATGCCTGTTACTGTTTCTGTGATATCTCTGAAATTACTGATCCTCTGTGTTTTAAATTTCGTAATAAGGTAACCTAGCATTTCCCTGATCTAAAAATGTAGGTTTCATCAAAATTTATTTCACCATTTGGGATTTATGATCCTTTTCCCAAGGTGACCTGTTACTGGACTGTTTAGAACAACGAAGTTGTATGGCATGCCACGTGTCACTGGTTCATCCTCCGAGTCTGATATTTATACCAATTAAGGTACAGTATGTACCCTTTATGGATCATCTTCAAGAATTCAATTGGGACCTTTGTATCCCAAGATATTGCAATTCTCCCCAGGTGTCCTGTTTAGGGATGATTTCTGGAAGAGGCTAGAACCCTAACTTGGAGGGATCGTATCTCCCACAATATAGTGAAGCTGATACTAAATTTTAGAAAAAGTGTACATCATGATTTTTTCTGTGGCCCCTGCCACTTTCAGCTTCTGAGACTTCATCCACCTCAGAATATAGTGAATGTACCAAAACTTAGCAGTTTTAGTATTTAGGGTTTTTCCTAGCTTGGGGTCAAACTAGGGTTTGAATTTCCCAGAGTTTCACCCAACCAAATTTCTTGATCTAGGTCTCTAAAATTTGTTTTTTATGAGGAGAACAATCCTATGCTGGTCTCACTCAAAAATTCCTCTTCTGTATAAATCCCTAATTTCCGCATCGAAAACTGAAAATGCTCGGAATCGAATTCTGCTTCGACAGAAAGATGCACCCTTCAATGGAGAGTCATCTTAGCATACTTTTGCTGATGAAATGTGGAGAGAGACCCAAAAAAGAATAAGCCATAGCTTCTGTATCTGCACAATGTCTTCTTCTTATGTTAGCTCTGATTCCATGTTAGATTTTTATCATATGATCTAGCATTATGATCTTAGGATCTTTTCACTGAGAGAATAACAAGCACATCAATAAAACATAAGCACATCACAAGAGACAAGAGACACAAAGCGTTTTCCTCGGGGAAACCATAAAGGAGAAAACCCCACAACTTCCTCAGAGATAGAATCAGCACCAAAACAGTAAAATACCAAAACAGTAAGATGATCTCCCGACAGTAGCAGTCTCTCTCTCTCACACCAAGAGAGCTTCTCCTCTCACTCATGTGCCCCCAATGAGTGAGTGTGTATATTGCAAGTGAGATAAATAGTTAGGCTCACTCTCTATTTATATTCTTTCGTTCACTTGAAGTGCACTCCATCATGTCGGCCTCACTTAACAATTACTTACTAGAGCCGACATCTCTAGGAGTGTCTAATAACCCTAGTGCCCCACCACTTGTGGGGAATTTGCCTCCTCTGACCAATAGGAGCGTAACACAATGGTGGGGACTATTTCCCCGACTTACAATGACTCACCGAGGGTCGAATTCACTAGGATAGTCTAATAACCCAAGGGCCCCACAACTATGGGGACTTTAACCCTTGACCAATAAGAGGGTTACCCACAATGACTTGACATGACTTTCTCATTATAGAAACTTCCCGGAATAAACATCGGGGTATGACATGACTCAAATACATTACAATACATCCCGGAATGAACATCGGGTTACAATAGATAAGAAATACAAGTGAATACATTCCGAAGTTACAATTACATCAACATGTAGGACTAATTTAAAAGAAAAATTACACAAGAATAAATGGGAAATTATAATTTTTTCAAGATGGTAAATGTAAAAAAAAAAAAAAAACATAATTAAAAAAAATAATGAAATTTAAAAGAAAAAAGAAAAAGAAGAAGGATAGTTATTCTCAACATTGTAATAAATATAAAGAATTTAATTTTTTATTTTTTTATTTTTCATATCTGAATAGATGATAAGAATATAAATGCATAAGAATAAGAATTGAAGGAGCAATAATATAATACTCATAACCATAGTGAAATATACTAGTAACAAGGGAAGCTGTTGTTTGTTTTTTAGATTTAGTGTTTTGAAACTATTAAACAGGCATCAAAGTTTAGGGAATAAGAAAAATCTTTCCATAGTTCACCTAGAACATATAATTAGAACTCTCTCATTGCATAGATAAATGTGTACATAAACATAATTGACAATTATAACCTATTACCAATCTGTTTCATCTAGGCACGAGTACATTAAGAATATAGCAAATGGATAAGATTCATGAAATAAACATGACATGTCAACTCACTCCACTCATAAGAAAAGATTTTTTTGGAGTGATAATAATATGTTGCGCCCCATATATGCGACCTTGCGACCCTCTTTATAACTAAATTTAATGAAGTTTAATTTTTTTTCTGGACCAAAGATATTAACAAAAACATTGAACTCTATGTTGAAAAGAGACATGGATTTAAACAACACTATAGATGACATTGATTATGAATATTGTGTGTAGTGACCAAGTGGACAAACTATTGTTTGTAGCAAAATGACCATGACGTAAATACAATAAACCCTTCAATGCATCCTAGCATGATAACTTAAAACTTTAACCAATAGTTGTGAAACCTTGATGGTGATGTCGGGGATTCATGTTGGGGCTTTAACAATAATTTTAGAGTCTGTGAACTACATACATTTAATTTTTTTTAATGCTTATATTCAAGTAGTATCATGGTGTGTTTTCATTAGAATTCAACATCTAGCTTGTTTATGTCATGAATGGTTGGTAAGGAATTTCAACATCATTTGATACTTAAATGTAGCGAAATGTTTTAAATACTAAAAATACTTTGCTCCTTCGTATATAATTTTTAATTAAAAAAACTACAATTATGTGATATGACTTTGAATTTACACTAATTTTTATCTTAATCGTCATGTTCTATTCTGCCCAAGGTTCTGAGCTTTAAATATCTAACCTGAGGATCTATACCATAGGTAGATCATAGTCCTGAGAATCTAGGTCGAGTGGACACAACTCGTCTAAGTTCAACTCATCAACTGAATTGCATGCATCATTGTCATAGTATTCTTTTTGTATTGAACCAATGAGAGCAATGATGCATGCAATTTAGTTGATGAGCTGAACTTAGGCGAGTTGTGTCCACTCGACCTGGATTTTCAGGACTATGATCTACCTATGGTATAGATCTTCAGGACATATATTTAAAACCCAGATCGCAGGGCGGAATAGAACAGAATGATTAAGATAAAAATTAGTGTTACATTTAGAGTCATATCACATAATTGTAGTTTTTTAAAATTAAAAATTATATGCAAAGGAGCAAAGTGTTTTTAGTACCTTTAGAGAAATGAAAATGTGAGCATGAAAATAAAAATATGACCTCATTTCCTTGGGTTATATCAATGTCTATTGTTTACTCTTCAAAATTGTTATTGTGCCACACATTTTCAGTTAATTTTGCTAGTAAATTATTGAATGACATTAGAATTTACATCAATAACACGTGACTAATTGTTTTGGTGTTTCATAATGCTAAGAGTGGAGGAAAATAAATAAAAGAAAAGGTGTTATGATGACTGTGAGATCCAAAAAACAAAAAGCATGGAAACTAAACATGATATTAATTCTCATTTTGACAAGAATTGAAAATGTTCAATGACATGAATTCAAATGGGGATTCAAAATACAAGGTGTCCAAGCATCTTTTGGAATACTTCATTAAATGAAACTTTACATTCAATGCATATGGAAATACAATGTCAATATCAAGGTCTCTAAAACATAGAATTATATGATAATAAAATTTAATAAAACATAATTTTGACTAAAAAAACATAATTTAAAAAACGAGTAAACGCATTACTACTGCCACTTCCTCTAGATTTATGAATAGATATTAGGCATAAAGTAATTGGTGTTATAGATGTGACTGATTGGAGTCATACATGTGATCAATCACATCTATAACCCAATTACTCTACAACCCATATTGAAAAATGAATATAAATGACCATTTTCTATCCAACAAATGAAGTGAATTAAATGATGGGTTTGTTGCATATTTATAGAAGATTAAAAATGCTCGATCGAGGTATTTTTTAACCCTCGATCAAGCTATTTTTAACCCTCGATCTAGGTCAGAAACTGTCAATCGAGGGTTTATCAAAAGCTCAATTGAGGATTTATAGGAACCTCGATCGAGCTTTTATTAAACCCTCAATCAAGGTGTTAAAACCTTGATCAAGGGTTTAATAAAATCTCGATTGAGGTTCATTTTTTCCAAAAGCACCTTGCCAAAAATTGTAACCGACCTCCATGGATGCACTCTTATATTAGAATTAATTTATAAGTATGTGTTGAGGCTAATGAAGGCATCCAAGAATTAATTGTATTGAGCTTTATTAAAGGAGTTTTCCCCCTCAAAATGGTCTGCGATAAATAAAATCTCTTATGTGCTTCACTATTTCTGTTATATCGTGCATTCTTATTGTTTATTGCAGCAGTTTCCTGACATTATGCCATGATGAATGAGTCATGTTAACATGTAAATTGTGGGTGGAAGTAGGTTTAGTAAATGGAGCACTTAGGAAAGTTCAAAACATTTTTTTTCTCTAAATGATCTAAACCACCACAAGTACCAATGTACTCTACAATCCCTTTTTATGATTACATTGGTTTACCATGGGACATCATATATTCAAATGTTGTACAAATAAAACCAATTTGTAGAGGAAATCACAAGCAGATCCCATTGCGTATGGCTTGGGCTCTCACCATACACAAATCACAAGGTTGGACTTTACAAAGGGAAAAAATTGATATCGTTAATGCAGAGAGGCAAGGTTTAACTTTCATAACAATTTCAAGAGTCAAATATATCGATGGTTTACAAATATCTCGGTCATTTACAATTGAAAGGTATGCAAAGATGGACAAAAGTGCATAAGCTACAACTAGGAAGAAAGAAGAACAATGCTTGCAATCCATTTCAACATAACAATCACAACTATGAAGTAACTAGGTGACTTGATTGTATTATTGTATAAACAGATCTATTTACATGTTTCGTTATTATTATTTTCATCAACAGTAAGAACTATAGATCGCAAGAGAGCAATAGAGATGACAAACACATAAGGTTTAATCTCTATTTATTTAAGGTTTGTTCATACAATTATCGAAAAAACATGTTTTTTTATATGCTAACCTACACTATTTCAATATGTTCAATTAAAATGTCATTTCTAATCACTTGATCCCATTTGCAACTTACACCAACAATGGGATCCTCCAAATGCACTAGAAAGGTGGAATCATCCAAGAAATTTTATTTAATATTGATGTTTAGTCACTATTGATTGCAAATATTGGATGCATTCATATTACGTTACGACAAAAAAATTTGCCAAACATTTTTCTAATTACTAGTTTAATTGATTTTTTTTCATAACTACTATGTATTCAAGGAGTAAAGATAACAAGTTTCAAACCATGTATGTATTCATATCAAACATTGTTGGCATTTCCATGTGTTGAAAGAATTATATATAAGTAGTACAAAAATTCTTGGCATGTCCATGTGTTGCGAACATTTTTTTATAGGTGTTGCAATTAAAAGAATAAATTGGAAATTTTTGCAATCCATTATTCTATCGATATTACATACATAAATGAAATGCTTGCTAATATATTTAAATTGCTAACATGTATAGTACTTTATTCATTTTTCACATTTATTTTATGTAAAGATCATATCCAAATGTTTATCAAGTATTTTCCCTGATAAGTAAATGTTTTTATTGAATTTTTTAGTTATATCAAATGAATGTGAATGGAATGATGAATTGTGCCACATAAACATTACAAAACATTGTTACTCTCAGTTTGTATATGAATTTCTGTCGAAATTTGTAGTCATTCACATTAGCATTATTTATAACGGTTACAATTCTATGGACAATTATTAACCTTTTACTACATGCTTATAATATATGTTTAAAAAATATATTATTTAGTGCTAATGTTGCAATGTGACATTTTGAACTTTTTTTTTTCAATTGTAACAATCCTTCATAGTGAAATACACATTTATTTGTTAATTTTATTAATTAGCATTATTTTATAAAAATAAATAAACAGTTGGCATAATTCCAATTATAATTATTTCAGTTATATTTGTAAGATATTGAAATATACATTTACTTTTTATACATATTTTTCTATGTTTTTTTGCATTATATTAGATATATTAATAAACATGAAGTTAAACTATGTGTGCATGTATCCATTCTTACATTAAAAAAATACATTTAGATTATTAATTAATTTTAGATTACTAAAAACTTTTCCATTTGAGATAGATGTGTCCCAATGTTAGAAGTCAAGGGACATGTGCTAATACAATTGGTGAGCCCCCTCGCACATACATTATTGGATTTTATACTGATAGGGACACACCAATGACCTCAACAAGTGAAACTCTAAATATAAGTGCAACTTTCAAATGGATTTTCTCTTCTTCAAGGTAGTTGTGTCCCAATGTTAAGAGTCTAGGGACATGACCTCAACAATTAAAACTCTTAGTATAAATTCAACTATTACATGGATCATCTCTTTCATATAGACATGTATGAATTTCAGAACTCAATGGACATGTAATAAACCCATTGTTGAGGCCTACCTTGCACATTGAGTGTTGGATGTTAGGATGACAAAGGGCATATCAAGGAGCTCAAGAACTGAAACCTTGAGTATAAAAACAAGTCTTAAATGAATTTTCTCTTTGAAATAGACGTGTCTCAATGTTAGAAGTCAAGAGGCACGTGAAAAAACAACTTGTGAGTCCCCCTTTGCATGTCCATTATTAGATGATAGATTAACATAGGACATGACAATGATCTAAATAGATAAAACCATGAGCATGCATGTAACAATTGTATGTGTTATGCAACTTACATTTTGTTATTTTCTATAATTTAATTATTATTGATATGTTATAGTTTTATTTGCAATCTCACATTTTCTTCATTTTTATTGATTGTATTATTTTCTTATGACGATGTTCAAATTCATGATACCATATATGGTTTTTTCTAGAAATTTTCCTTGAATCCAAAGAAAAATGGATGTTAAAAAATTCAACCAGTGTCCAACTATGTGCATCAAACACCTTATAAATGAACAAAGGTTGAGACGTTGATTTCAAATCAATGTTCCATATCTTGGGAGAGGAAACCTTTCCAAGCCTGAAATTCAAAAGGAGATAGGGAAGAAATTCAACATCAGTGATACACAAAAAATATTTATTTATGGTTTTCGTACATATGAGAAATGATCATCAGGTTTCGTTTTGATATATGACAAGCTAGAGGATGCAATAAAATATGAACCTAACCACAGGTTGTTAAAGAAAAAAATTCATGATTTTGACACTAATACAAAAAAATACCGAGAAAAGAGCAACGGAAATTCGTGGTGTCATCCCAAGGAAAAAAGAGAGTTTTGAGCCACTCTTTACATCCTCTACAAAGGAAAAAATAGTTTCAAAGTACATTTTGTTCATTTTCGTATCATTGTATTTTTTTCATAGTATTTACACATGCAGCTATATAAATGTCTTAAACATACTTTATAAGTTTTAATCCATTTTTGAATTTTACTTCGTTCATAAATAATCCATTCTCAAATTTTACTTTATTTGTAAGTAGTTTAAAGAGTTTTTTTGTGTTCATTTAAACAATTTATTCTTAAAAAATCTTATCATTATGCTGATAATAACTATGTATTTTAATCATTTTTTTAGTTATTTGAAAATGGATCCCAATATTTGGAGTTTACTGCCACTCGATATTCTAGAGATGATCCTCCTATGGGTTCCCTTTTCAACATTGATTTGTTTTTGGTCAATTTCTAAACATTGTGAAGAGCTATTGTCCAGACCAAGTTTTGTTAGTGCTTGACAAAAGAACCATATAACAGAAACTGGGTTTTTAATTCAATTACGGGGACACTATTAAAACCGTATTCTATATAAGTTTATCAATCGTATAGGACATACATCTTTGTTGCATGTCCCTTATCTAGAATATAGATATACGATTGAATGTACAATTGGTTCAATCATTTTTCTCTCTAAATATTATCCACTGCCATGGAATAAGGATTATTACATCGTAAATCCATTCATAAAGCGTTTTTCAAATATAGGCATTATTGATATAGGAGTCCATGGTTTCTTTTCTCTCATATGAAACATTGGTCAACAAAAACATGGATGGATGCTTGTATGTCATAAACACAATGAAGATGCCTATAATTTTTCTTTTTATCTACAACAATATCAAAATATTTTGGAGAGAAACCATTGGTGTTGACGATGAACCTACTGCTCCTAAAGATGTTGTTTTTTTATGAAGTTAAAATATATTGGCTTCATGTGAAAATAGTTTTCGAGAAAGATGCCTTATATGTGTACATAATGTACTCACTGAACATTTAATTGAATATATGGGGTGTGCATTCATTTTACATAGGATGTACGAAACGATCTATGTGTCTCACCATACACTTCAACCAACTGATATGTCTTGTGAATGATGGTTTTACAAGTATATGGTGCATAAATGAAATACAAGATTTCAAACGTGGTCAACATCGAGTTCAACAAACAGAGGGTCATTTCGAGGATGGTAGAGGGTTAAAATGGACCCTTTTACATGGTATGACAAGAAATATAAATACACATTTTTAATACTATCTACCACTCCGAGTTGTGGGAAGTTCTATAATTATGTGCAAGAATACTGAAATTCCATTCATATACTATGATTTAGAAACTTGCAATATTACTAATTTAGCAGTTGATGAAAGATCAACATTTTCAAATCATCGTTTGCCTATCCCAACAAACAATTAATGTAGTAACATTATAATGTATAAGAATTTCTTTCCTGTCTCTCCAAGCTTAAATTCATTCAATGATATTATCCCATTCCCTACAACATGGTTTCAGTACTTGCAAGTTTTTGGTATGAAATTCAATAAGTTTTAATCATTGTAAGAAAAACTATGTTTTGGTTTTCGCATCATGCACAAATTTTGATAAGTTTTGGTATGAAATAAAACATGGCTTAATCCTATGCAACTTTTTAAAATGGAATTCAATTAACTCCAACCATTGTTGGAATAACTAATTTTTGACTTTTTGCATCAAATCAATATTCTATCAATTTTGGTCTAAAAAAAGAAAAGAAAAAATTATTTAGTGTATAATATCATAATTTATTGGCTACATAAAAAATTTAATGCAAACTTTACATCTCTTATATTGTAAAAATAATATTACATATGTTCAAATATTGAAACAAAATGACCAATTAAGTTGATAGTTATACTAATATATCCTCTTATGTTGTGCTATAGTAATGGAGATAATGCATATATATCTTGTATTGAATTGTTATGAAGAAAATAAAATTTTCCACATATTCATTATTGTGGTTAAAATGTAAATATTCATGTGTATGTTTCTTTGGAATGTCTCATTGACTCTGTCATTTTATATATGTTATATTTTAAGAAAACGAATTCCAATTATACCGGGAATTACCGATACAATCACATAAACAACGCATTATTAACAAATGAAAAACAAAGCATTCAATTTGAACTCACGATCAATGCAAAAAATACAGATTTCAATAGATTTTTTCTCTTAAAAGAACAAAGATTTTCAATAATTGGTCTACAACTTACATTCGTTCCTTATTCAAATGAAAACAACATAACTTACAATCATGTAAATTAAAATAACTTTATAAACTAACTTGAATTACTGTACAAAGTATTTTCAAGAACTACATATTCAATTCTCAAGACATTAGTGCATGTGCTCAAACAACAATTTAATTAATCTATGTAATTGTTGCAATTAAAAGCGTAGATTTCAACATTCAACAATCCTTATTTTTATTGACATTATAGCCATAAATGAAATTCTTTGTAATATATTGAAATTGCTACTATTTATAGTCCTTTAACCATTTATCAAATTTATTTTACATAAACATCAAACTTTATTTTGATTGTGCATCAAACATTGCGCCTAAAAAGCAAATGTGTTTATTTCTACCAATCGAATGTGAATGGAACAACTAATTGTGCTACATAAACATTACAAAACAATCTTATTCTCAACCTTTATATAGATTTATCTTAACATTTGAAGCCATTTTCATGACTTGGAAGCATTCTTTATAACTGTTACAATTTTATCAACAATTATTAACTTCTTACTATATACTTATTATATATTATAAAAAAAATTATTTAGTGGTAACATTGCAATGTGAAAAAATACATTAAGGAAGATAATCAAAATGTATTATAAGCATGAAGGAATATACCAAACATAACTAAAACCCAACAATTGCAAATTCTTATAATAAATCTCATAATGTAAGAAAAACAATTAAGGAACATAATACCAGGAAGATAACCATAATACTAGCAACAACCACATTAATTTTGTTTATGTGCCTGAATACGATATAATACAACTTAAAAATGGAGAAATTGGACATTCCAACACAACCTCCGATGAACATCATAATCAAATATAAGCCTTAACAACTATTCAACTATTACAATCTAATAAAACACTTGAGCAACATTGTAGATATGAATCTCTATTGTATTATACATTAATTTAATATCATACTAATTACATTGCAATTAAAAAATACTATTGTTCATTCTCTAACCCACAGTTCAGTACTTATATTTATTAAGTCTCTTTGAAAAGTATCCCTAGCATTCATCAGCCCAAATGGAATTTTAGCATACATGAAAGTGCCCCAGGGGGTGGTAAAAGTAGTCTTCTTTTGGTCATCAGGGTGCACAACAACTTAGTTGTATCTATAGAAGCCATCTAGAAATGACATGACACTAGCCCCTGAGACTCTTTGCAATAGGCCTTCCATCTTGGGCAGTGGATAGTTGTTTTTTTTGGAACATTTAGTCAGGTTTCTAAAATCCACACACAACCTGATCTCCCCATTCTTCTTCCTTACCACCACTAAGTTTGCATTCCACTTGGAATACCTGAGGGGGATTATCATTTTGGCTTTGAGGAGCTTGTGGATTTCTTTTTCAATTACAAGTAGTAGGAGAGGACTGATGGATCTCATCTTCTATTTGAAAGGGATGGTGTCCTTCTCCAAAGGGATCTTATGCTGGATGATATTAGTGTCATAGGTTTTCAGGTCAGTGTACTCCCAGGAAAATATATCAGCAAATTATTTTATTAGGCTGCAAAATTTGGACCTCTGATCAGTAGTCAACTCAGTGGAAAGTTTTATCATTTTTGGATGGCTTTGGATACCTATGTTTTTCTCTTGGAAAGCAGGGTCTTGCTCCTTTTTGGAAGGTTTGAAAGGGATGTCATTATGATAAAAAATCTCTTCTAGAGGTACTAGACCTAGAGGTATATAATTGCTGGGTAATTGTACAATATTCTGATTAACAACTTTATCTTTCAACTTGAGCTGTTGGGATTCCTCCATGTTTAGGTTTTCTTGATCTATATGTATATCAAAGAATTCATCTACTAGCTGAAGGAATTTACTAAGCTCATCATCATTCTCAAACACCTTCCAAAATTTTACATTATCTCGTAGGGAAGGTCTGTACTTGACCTGAACATCATAGCTGAGCTTAGGAGGTAAAGGAGGAACAAATAGACTTGCAGAGATAGCCAAGGAATCAACTAGGTGATTCAAAGCCCTAGGTATATATGACAGTTCAAAAAAGATAAAGGAGTCTTTGAGTTTCCATACCTCATCCCTGTAGGCCTTTAGTTTGACATTTTTTGCTTGAAAGGTGTTGTTGACCTACTATATAATAAGGTTTGCATCTCCAAAGATTCTCATGCACATGATCACCATATCCTTGGAAGATTTAACTCCTAGCAGCAAGGCTTCATATTCTACTATTTTTTTAGTGGTTTTGAAGTCAAGCTTACAAGACAGATGGATATTCTCTTTGGATGGAGAGATCAATACTACACCTGCACCTGCTGAGTTTTGAGTGCTAGCCCCATCAAAATACATGTTCCAGACTACTGTGGTCACTTCTTCGGGCTGCTGACAGGTGGGCTTGGTAATATGGACTGGTGTTTGCTGAGAATAATCTATTTGCAGAATGCATGATCCAAAATTAGTGTCTACTACATAGATGGGGTGGTTCACTGAATTCCTTTCATTGCTTATGATGTAGGCAAGATGATTTTCTCTGTAAAGCCTCTTGGTCTCACCTCCAAACATGGGGATTGTGGCATATGTAAGGTCCATCTGAAGGGTGCCACCTAGCCTTTTACTCCATGATCGAGACAACAAGAGACCAAATTTGGAAGGGATATCAGCCACTACAATGTCCATCATGATGATTTTTGAAGGTAGCTGAGATAGGTTTACAACAAGGTCTTTGATGAGGCCCAAGCTTGACCTTTCTAGAGTCAAAGGATAACAAATCATGGTAGGGATTTGTAATGCTGAGACCAAGCTCATCCATCATAGCTTTTTGCATTAGGTTATGGGAAGCTCCTGAATCCAACAGACAGTTATGAAGGACTTTATCATGGATATTCAAGGATATGTAGAAAGGTGGGCATGAATCCTTTAGGTATTCGATCATAGATACTAGGGTTACAATAGGTTTATCATCTTGAACATTTACAAATTCAGTATCAATATGTATCTTTAGCTGAAGAGAATTTAGTATGGAAGATTTGAATGCATCGTTTTTCATCAGCTTGATTAATGGGAAAGGGATCTTCAATTTATGAATCTCTGACTCAAGGTTGAAAGAATAATGTAGTCTATCAGGAAACCTTACCTCATGTACTGGAGATTTGAGTTGGACATGGTCAGGGCTTGATGAAGGTGCTGGCTTTTGTAATGGTTTGGAAATGACAACCATTTTCTTTGGTAAAACAGTAGCCTTTTTAGCTAGTGCAACAAGCTGTTTGATAGGAACAACATTCTTATTAAGAGGAGCAACCAGCCTAGAACTCATGTTATATCCTCCTCGACCATCATCCTGATATGCTACTTCTTCACTGATATGCTCATCAATTAGGGATTCCTCATATTCTTCCTGTGTCAGAAAAGAATAGTCAACTTCATCTTCCATGCAGTGGATTTTTTCTTCAGCCTCTCCTTCTTCCTCAATGAACTCTGGTTCTTCTTCTAGTACAAAATTCTGAAAAGGAGCTCTAATTCTCTGATCTTCCCCTTGATTCCTTTCCCTTCTGAGGATCTGAACTGGGGGGTTGCGTCTTCTGTAAGGGACAAAATTAGGGTTTTGGGGAACAAAATCACTTGGCCCTTTACCTCTCACAGGTATTTGTCCTCAGTCGTTTAGCTTAGACATTTCAGCAGTCAGGTTATCTAACAGTTTGATCATTTTGTCAATCTTGTGCTCTGATGAAGAATCCCCAAGAGGGTCTACTGGCTGTTTCTTCCTGTCTATATTTCCTTTGACCTTCTGAGATGCCACAATGTTAGATTCTATATATAGGTCAGCATCCTGCATGAGTGATAAGGGAAAAACTCCTTTCTCTGAGAAGTAGGCAGAAATCATAGTCAAAGGAATTTGCATAAGTTATCCTGGCCGAGGTATTAGTGGGATTGATTTCAGTGGGGATCTTGCTGTACATATTGTTGAACCGATTGGTGAAGTTGGAGACATACTCCTCATTCTCTCTTTTCAAGTTGCTGAACTTTGTGATATAATAGAGGTGGTCTCTCCTCTCTCCCCAATGATTTTAGAAAGATGTCATCTAAGGCTTCAATGCTTGCCACTGATCCAGCAGGCAGCTCTTTGAACCATTTCCTAGCCTGATCATCTAGGCTTTGTACAAAAACCCTAGTCCACACATCTTCCTGTTCTATATTAATGTTCTCAACATAACTGTAAAATGCCTCTAGATGTTCTTCAGCTATGAAATCTCCCTCTCCTGTGAACTCAGGCATGTACTTTAGGTAGTCTCTAGTGGGCATGGCTAAGAGAGGGCTAGGAAAATTTAGGGGGGCATACCTAGCCACCATGATCCTTTCCATTTTGGTTAATTGAGGGGCAACCATATTGGAAATGGTCATGGAAAGGGTGGAGGAAGGTAGTACTGATGTAGGCAGTAGTTGAGAAGGTGTTGGTGGTAAAATTATCCCAGTGGAGTCACCAGGGATTGGATCTTCACAAGCAACAGTGCTTGAAGATGCCCAAACCCTAAAATTTTCTGATGTATTTATAAATTCTTGATAATTACGTGTTTTAGTAGAAGAAATAATAGCAGAAATATTTCTTGAAATACCTGATGTAGCTTCCTTTGTAGCACTGCTAGTATGCCTTAGTGAAGCCCTAACTCTTTTCAGAATCTCTTCTGGATCTAAAACCGATGTTGCTGGTGGCCCTTGAGGGTTTGTTATGGTACTTGGTCTTCTTGAAGCCACCTTATTTCAATGGATTTTCTAGATAGATGATTACAACTAGAATAGTGTCCAAACTTTGTCTATCATCAAAGCACGATCTATGTCGTCTCCCAGGGAAGTTGAGCTTCAGTCTCCTCTCCCTGGAAACAATGCCAATTTGTTATCACTCCAGGAAACTCCTTTAGGTTGTAGCTCGAGGATGCCTAGTAACTTAAATATTTTTATGGTTTTCTAAGTGGATCAAGTCAGGTGACCTATAAGACCTTACACTCTCAATACATTCATAAAACTCAA